>SMDT01000262.1:0-191644 GCA_005392925.1 Aquilaria sinensis | reverse complement strand
AACTCGAAAAGATTGGACAATACCAGCTGAAAGAGAGCAAATTTGGACAGATTGTGAAATGTCTAAGGTAGAACGGTTCGCAGGCAGAGAACGGCAAAGAGAGTAGAGTTGTGCAGGAGCTTCGACCTGTGCAATGACAATGGAAGAGTGGAAATCGAAGAGGGAGAGGAGAAGAAATCAAATAGGATTGTGAGTACGATTACTGATCTTAGGCGACGAGATGAGCAACGGACCTGATCTATGAGCTCCACGAAGGTCAGACACATTGGGAAGAGGCCGGCGATGTAGTGGAGGCGGAGGAGCAGCGAGGTTTAGGAAGAAGATTGGCGGCCGAGAGGTACGCAAGTCTGGAACCAGGGAAGAAGAAAGGTTATGTTTTACTGAGTGGCACTGGTTGTAAATACCACACAACTTCAAACCTATATTCAAAACCCACACATCTGACCTGGGCTGCCCGCCTATTTTTTAAATTAACACAAGCAGTGCAAGTGTTTTCAGTATAAATAAATTAATGGGGTCTGGGAAGTAGCTAACCAAAGCGGAAAGAATAGCCTATACTCATGGGGTCTGGGAAAGCCGATTGGGGCGAGGGAAGTAACCAAGTGGAGGAGTTGAAGCAAGCGGCGAAGGAGGTGGTGGTTGGCGTGGAGGATGCTCCTGCGCTACTGCGCCTCATCGACGCGCTACAGCGCCTAGGAATCGCCCATTATTTCCGGCAAGAGATCCACCACGGCTTCCGTCGCTTGCTTCCTTCTGTCGCCTACGACCTCGACCTTTTCCATACCTCCTTGCAATTTCGTCTCCTGCGTCAACATGACTTAACTTTCTTGACTTATGTATAAAATATTAAAGGAAAAAATAGAAACAAAGTATATATATTTTTTTCTTTTTTAATCTCTGTGTTAAACTGAATAATTTGCTAGATATGGGGTAAAAGGGTAAATTTCTTGGTAAAAACAGCAAGTTTTAATCTTTTGGCTAAAGCTTAGGACGTTACTTCATTACATTACAACACTGATTTTATTTCTATAAAGTTTAATGATGCTGTGAAGTACTACTCCCTTCATCACAAGTTTTTTTGTAATATTCACTATTCATAACAATAAATTTCTAATTTTTTATTTTTAATATTTTAATATATAAATAAAAAATTTTATATATAAATGAAAAATAAAAGCATGTAGTTTTTAAATATATATTTTTTAAATTTTTTAATAAATAATAATATAAATAAATTTAAGTTAAATTTAAATAGAAAATGAAATGCATAAAAATATATGAGATGGAGGGACATGCTGGGCTCAATTTTGACGTCCATCGTCGCTTATAGGAAGCTTTTCATTACTATTTTTAACATATATGGAGGTCTCGTCCATTGGTTAATATATGTTTGTTGTCATCAATTCTGCACGGCTCCATTCATTTCTCATTTTAAGAAGTACACTATTTTTATTTTTACGTTTTTTCTATTTTGAATATTTAATATTTTATCAATCTAATAATATAGTCACTTGACTAATATTATTTAAAATTTTAATTATGCTTCTCCAAACATAGTTTAAGAAAAGAAATTTCACTAAAGAATGTATAGGTGTGGTTTGTTCAGTATCAAATCGCATCAATTGAAAATGATTTATTTTCATTTTTATGATTTTCCTGAGATATTATTTTTATGATTTTCTTTGTACAATCAATTTTATTTAAAATTTAATACTATATATGAGGGCTAATAATAAACTGAGTAACTTTTGAATAGAAAAAGTCTTATTTTTTGCGTTTCTTAATCTATAAATAGGATTTCAATTGATGCAAAATTTTTAAAATAGCCACTATATAATCATAAAATAGCATCCTACAAAACTACTATGTACACTTAGCTCATATCATCACCAATTAATTAATAATCAACAAAGTCAATTAAAAACCATCGCGTGAATATATATCTTTGACGTTGGTTTCAGCAGTGTTTGACAAATTGATTGATTCAAACGGGAAATTTTTAGAGCACATAGCAGAGGACGCAGAGGGACTATTGAGCTTATATGAAGCATCACATCTGGGGTTTTCTGGAGAACAAGTCCTCGAAGAGGCCAGGGATTTTAGCTCCAAGCATCTCAATTTGTTGCTGTCTCAGAACAAGTTAAATGGCAACCTCCGAGGCCAAGTGCAACTGTCGCTGCAACTTCCACTCCATCGGAGGATGCTGAGGGTCGAAGCTCGAAATTTTATTGACATCTACCAACAGGATGTTGGGACGCAGCACTTAGTCTTACTCCGCTTGGCCAAATTGGAATACAACCTCATGCACTCTCTCTATTTGGATGAGCTCAAAGAACTTACGGAGTAAGGCACTACTAGCTATTCCTTATTACCAAAAGTGGGAAATTTCATTACAAAAGAAATGTAAAAAAAAAATGACCCATTAAAAAACCGGACCTACAGTTGTAGGTAATTATTTCTTGTTGGCACAAATTCAAATTTTGTTTTTCCAAAAAGAAAAATATAATGCTTTTTCAGTCAACTTTGCCAAAAATGACCGTGTATCAAGCAATATATATTTAGCTATTTTCCCAATCATTTTTACCTGAAAGCAATCAATTCAACAACCACTTTTGTGCATCCATGTTTGTATTAACATTAATTATGGACTTGTGTGTAAGAGTAGGTGGTGGACACAAGTGAAGGCAAAGCATGAGCTGGGCTTTCCTCGAGACAACAATTTAGTTGAATGTTACTTTTGGGTGATGGGTGCAGTTCCAGAGCGTGAATTTTCAAAGGGTAGAAAGAACTTGGTTGCGTATGGTATTTTAGCAATGGTCCTAGATGATATATATGATATTCAAGGATCTATTGATGACTTACAGAAGTTCACACACGCCATCAATCTGTACGTAACAACTCTTGATGTAAAAACTTAAGTTTCATGAAAAAGTCACCATAAGAAATTGGCCTTTTTCTAATGCTTATTTTTTATAGTTAGGCATCGGAAGAAGCCTAATTCCCATGGTTGACTGCTAGAAAATGTCTATTGGATAATTAATATTTGTACAAAAAATGAATTCTGACGGTACTTAGTTCTGAGAATTTCCAACATCGCCATCAAAGAAATGGTAGCTAGAAAATGGTCTGGTAAGCTGCTCTAAACGGTAGTTTACTGATGGCGGCCATTGGAAAGCTAGTTGAAAGACTTTCAATAGCCCACTATCGAAAAATGAGCATTTTCTAATAGTGAATATCGGACTTACTTGCATAATATCTATAGGTGGAATATTACGGAGGTAAACGAGCTACCAGATTACATGAGGGTTATTTATTCAGCTATCGTGGAAAATGGGGATCAAACTGCAAGGGATGCCTTAGAGCTTCTTGGTTTGAGTATTGATTTCTTGCCTTACGTTAAGAAACAAGTTAGTTTTGTTTTATGTATTTTTATGTTTATTAGGAGCGGCTTACATGTACATATATATTATTTGTTGACTTGTTTGCCTTTTGTGGAGTTTGTAGTGGGCAACCTACTGTAGGGCTTTGATGGTGCAAGCAAAATGGGCAAAAGAGGGCTACATGCCGAGCTTCGACGACTACATGCACAACGCTTGGCTTTCTATTGGGGTTGTCCAGAGCATGGTGTACGCTTTTCTAGCTCAAGCCAATGCTATAGCCAAATACTTGCCGGATTGTCTTGACAATTGGTCTAACTCCGAGCTCTTCTACTAGCCTTGCTTCATCTCCCGGCTTATCGATGACTTAACTAGCATGGAGGATGAGATGGAGAGAGGGGAGCCCAATGCCATGGTGTGCTACATGGTGGAGCGAGGTGTGTCACAGGAAGAGGCCAAGGTTCACATGAGGGGCCTCCTCAACAATGCCTGGACTAGGTTGATCGAGCTGGGTGACCCCCAAGCCCCGGGCCACATCCCCAACTCATTGTTTGGTGTTGCCTTGAGCATGTGTCGCTCTGTTCAAACAATCTACCTTCATGGCGATTGGTTTGGAGCTCGAACCCAGCCCGATCAAGACTGTCTTACCCAACACTTGTTCACTCCCATCCGTTAAGCGAATTCCTATAGAAAACATGGACAAGTGATACCTTATAAAGTGACTAGGGGGAGTAGCAGACGTTGTCATGCAGCTTTTGATGAATAAGATTCCATGCCTTGTACTAATGGTGTTTGAGTTGAAGTCTTTTGTTCTCTTTGATGTAGCAGTTTGTAGTTATCTAGATGTAAAATTGTTGACATCCAATAATTACGAACGTGTCAGTTTAAGTTATTAAAGTGATGTAGCCCACTGTACATCTCTGTTTCAAGCTTTTTTTGTACCCTCCGTATCTTGGAAAGCATTTGGGAAGTTATTGTATGTATTGTGCGTATTTTGGCTATATTTTTCATTTGAACATTAACTTTTTTATTGCAAATTTTGCTCTTTAATTCTTATAACAAAAAAAAAAATTGCAAGACGAAAAGAAAAAAGAAAAGGGCATTTCATACATGGGAATTGAAATAAAAGTAATAACGCAACAAATGTACACAAAGAAAGCTTTTTATTTAGAAATCAAGCACCGCCTTTTTTTTCTTCCTCATCTTCAACGTCACTACACCATCTTCTGAGTCACCCAACTATTCTGCGATAGACAAAGCGATGCTATAAACTCCAATAACTAGCTAGAATTCAACTTGTATACCTTCTTACTTTCTTAATAAAAATTGATTATTTCTGTTAAAAAGTATCATTTACAGAAAAAAAATATATAAAAAGTTATGAATTCAAAACTATGTCATGAATAATCACTACAAGGATGAGGATTATTTCCTACAGTGACTTCCTACACTAAAAATTGTAGGATAAACAAATAAATAAATTGTTGTAAAATTATCAGATGGTGCAATGAGGCCAATGTGTTTGACGGTTTTAAGGTAAATATATGTCCTACATTTTTCTTGTAATAGCTTTTCATATGGTTTTCATGTGAAAAAAGAATCCAACAATTTTTTTGCATGATTATTTCCTACAATTTATTGATGAATAAAATAGTAGCAAATTAAATGTCTCAAAATAGTAGGAAGCAAAGACTTTCCTCCAACTTTTTAATGACCAAAATTGTGTCTCAAAATCGTAGGAACATAATTTGTGACATTTTTCCTATGATTTGTAATCCTAAACCCTAAAAACAAACAAACCCTAACCCTAACCCACATGTTTTGACATGCACAACCTATCCCACGTGCATCATGGTGTCTTGTTAATCTCCATATCTATTGACCACCAAAATTTAATAGAAAGAGACCTCAGCTTATCACAAACTTTAGTAGGTAGGAAGATGCAACTCATCAGGTGTGTGGGCATTGATCAAATGATAGCTTTAATTAATATCCCTTTACCAGCCTAAGAAAGCATGGAAGCCTTCCAACGAGCTAGCTTCCTAATAAACCTCTTTATGAGATACTTAATTTGCAAGGCCTTCTTCTTACCCAAAAGCCATGAAAAGTCCAAGTAGTGATACTCCTTCAAACAATTATAAATACCAAGAATACGATATATATGATTCTTGACTTCTATTATTTGAAATATTTGGGCTAAAGAAAATAGAAGACTTACTAATGTTCACTTTCTAGCCCAAGGCACACTCATAGTGCTGAAGGATAACTAATAGGTGTCTCACCCCTTATTCTATAGCCTGGAGGAAAAGAATACTATGATTAGTAAATAGTAGGTACGAACTGAAGGGCTATATCTATTTATCGAAACCCCTGCAATAAGATTATGTACTTTAACATAGCAAGGCAAGGAAAAGAATCCATAAATGAGTAACAAGAAAGATGATAGAGGATCATCTTGTCGAATGCTTCGGGATGGGTAGAAACAATCAAATTGAGTACCATTGATTAGAACGGAAAGGGATGCTGATTCCACAAAAACCAATTACTAATTCAATTTACCTTGACTGGAAACCCAGCTTTGCAAGGATGCCTCAGAAATACATCATTTAACTAGGTTATAGGCTTTTGAAAAGTCAAGCTTAATAGCCAAAGGCCTTTTTGATTTCCCACACATTGAACTAATGTGATAGCAGGTCTTAGATGCAATCAAAGCATTGTCAGTCACTAGCCATCTTGCACAAAGGCATTTTGATGCTCAGAAATAATGGAATCCAAAATGTGCTTTAGTCGTTGATAGTTACCTTTCTGACTATTTTGTACATGGCATTGCAAAGGTTGATCGGCTGCTAGTCCACTACTAAAACTTACCTATTTTTCAATGGGCAAATTACTAAAGATTTGGTTATTGACAATTATCAACGCATTAGACCATTGATAAAAAAATTTAAAACTTACCAACGGTCAAGCGCGTTGGTAATTTACCAATGACCCAACATGTTGGTAATTTTTTAAACTATTGGTAGTTACCAATAGACAAATTCCAATAGCTAGACCGTTGGTAATTACCAACATGTTAGACCCTTGGTAACGGTTACCAATGGTTAAGCCATTGGTAACTTTTTAATGGCTTACACCATTGGTAATTATCAACATAAATAGCCATTGGTAAGACTTTAGCTGTTGGTAAAGCTTCAGTCGTTAGAAAGTGAAAAGAATGGACCATTCTGAAACAATTATGAAAAATTTGGGATTAAAGTGAAGTTTTTCCTTATATATATCATACTTATTTTACAATTTTAGAAAGTAAAGTAGTATTCTGAAAATATTTGGTTATAAATAATAATAATAATAATAATAATAATAATAACAACCCTAAAAATTACTTTCAATTATTTTTTTATAAATTGAAAATATCTTTATGAGAAAATTAATAATTATTTTTAAGTATTTACAAATAATATTTAAAAATAAGAATATTGGATTTTTTTTTTATATGAGTTGGCCGAATGGGCCATTTTGTTATGTATATGATATATATGATTATTATATGATACACACACACACACAACACCCATATATATATATATATGTCAATATACATCATATATTATATTATACTTTTATATATGTTTATAATATAAATGTTCGGCTTTTTATAGAGGCGAGTTGGCCCAATGAGTCATTTTGTTATGTATATGATATATAAATATGATATATATATGCTATTTATATGATGATGATGAGATATTATTATTATTATTACATTTTTAATCGATATTTTAAAGAACTTAAAGAAGTATTGAATTTTCTCATAAAATATTTAATAATTTATAAAAAATTAATTGAAATTATTTGTTACTATTAATATTATGATTTATAATAAAATATTTTCAGAACACTACTTTTACTTTCTAAAATTATAAAATAAATATGATAAATATGATATATATATATATATATAAAGTATCTTCTATATATACAAAAACATTTATTTTATTAATTATTTTCCTTAGGTTGGATAAATAAAAAATTGTAAGAAATTATATATTTTTTTTAAATATTATTCCAGTAATTCCCTGTTCGGCAATACTTAACACGAAAGTTTTACTTTTGGAAAAATGGCAAAATTATCCCTAACGTTTAGTCAATTATGCAATTTGTTCTAGCATATTTTTTAATGCAAATTTACCATTAACATTACCGATTAAGTATAATTTTTCAACTGGCCTTTAGAATTGGCTATGTGACTTCAGAAAAATGGGACAGGTCTCAAATCTAAGTTTTCTCATACACATATATAATAATAATAATAATAATGTAATGTATCATATATAAGAATATGTACTTAAAATATATCATATATATACATTAAATATATGATACATACATACATTAAATAATATTTTTTATTAAAAAAAAATAAAATAATATGTATATTTATATTTATATATATATATTCATATTGATATTTTCAATTATATCATTTTTATATTATATATATATAGCCCAAACCCAACTTAATCCTAATTTATCGATACTCTCACCTTTCGCATTTCATCCCTCCCACCAAACCGCTGCTTCTGCCTTTCCCTTTCATCTCTCAAAGCCTCAACCTCTCATCTCTCACTTCCTCCCTCCACAGCTTGGCCATTCTCCTCCCTACGTCGTCGTTGCCTAGCCTTCCCCCTCGTTCGTCTCTTCACCATTCTCCTTCACCTTTATTCGCTGTACTCCTTCACTCACCTCATTCCTTGCCCTCAGCAGCCTTGCTACTCGCCATCCACCGTCCTCCCTCATCCTCCATCCTCCCTTGCTGTCCGCCATTTCACTCGTTGTTTGTCGCTCGTCACTGTCTCCTTGGTCAGCCTCCCGATGCAACCTCACAGACGTTCGCTGCCCTTCACCGTTCGTTGCCCTTTTCCGTTCATTGCTCCTTGTTGGCGTTGGCTTCTCATTGCCGTCTGCCCCTTCTCCTCGTCTTCCTCCTCACTCCTCGACCGACGTATCCTCGCCTGATGCATCCTCACCGCCACATTTGCAGATCAGGTTTTTTTGCTCCTTGGTTGGCCGCCTCGCTACATGCCATGCCATTCGTTTCTTGCCATCGGCTTCTCCATCCCTTTCCGATATGAGTTTGGGTGCAGATATGATAACATGGTGCCGATCTGATTTTTGTGAAGGAATCTGATTTTGGTTAATTTTTTAATTTTTGTGAAATTTTGGAATTTTGGTTCTTCTAAATTTTTTTTATTGTTTGTTAATTGTTGAATTCTGAATTTTTGTTAATTTTTTATTGTTAATTGTTGCAAATTGTTATTTTTGAATTTTTGCCGATCTGAATTGTTTGGTGTTTAATCTTGTTGATTGTAGATTTGGTTTTGATTTTCTGAATTTTTATTTAATTTTGTGTTTTATTTTTTGTTAATTTTTGAAATTTTTGTGAATTTTTAATTTTTTATGAATTTCAGTAATTTTTAGTAAAACATAAAAATATAATTTCAGAAAATATAACTTTAATAATATAATTTATTTGTACTAATAAAATCTTAGTTATATAATTTTACTAAATATAATTTTTAGTGCATATAACATATAATGTTAATAAATATAATTTGTATTAATTTTGTTATTATTAATTTTTTCGGTTTTTTAATATTAATTTTTAATATTTTGTAAATTAATTTAGTAAAAATTAATAGATATTAATTATTTTAATTATTTTATTTTTTCAAAAGTAAATTGCAGTTTCCAATGGCTCCGTTGGTATTGTTTGAAATTGCTTTAATTTTTTTAAAATTTCAATAGAATTACCAACGGTTTTATACATTGGAAATATTACCGATGGCCAAACAAGTTGGTATTTACCAACGGCCTGAACCGTTGGTAATTTACCAACAGTTAAATGCGTTGATATATACCAATGGCCTAATACATTGGTAAAATTTAAACCATTGATAAGGAGCATACGAACTTAGATCATTAGTAATTTCTATTGATCTTTTTTCCAACAGCTTAGTATTAAGCCATTGGCAAAATATTTTCTAGCATATTGATTACCAATGGCTCACTACCAACAGTCTCACATTGGTACTTTTGAAATTATCAATGCAGGACCATTGGAAATGACCGTTGATAAATGTCATTTTTTAAGTAAGGGTCAAATAAGCCATAAGGATTTCAGTTCTTTAGAATCAAGACCGGATTGGTATAATTTTGGTTGGTAGGCACTGTCCCATCATTCAAATTTTCATAACATTTCAAAGTATTATAAAAATGACCCTTTAGTGATTTTATGCTTTTAACCCCTTTAAAGTCTTTAAATTTTTTAATCATACCAAGGATATAAAAATCAACAACTGTATTAATCAAGACCTAACATGTTTCTGTTTCTCTTTGATGAACATAAGGAAGCTTCGGCCTCTTGCGGCAGCTCACCCAAGTTCAAGTGCTGAATCTGCTTATCCCTTACTCTAATTCTACAAGCGAGCCATCGAGTTCATTGGTCATTTATTTGAGTTGAGGATCCTCCCTTGACATGGTCACTGATTGATTTTAAAGCCTTAGGAGTGCTCATAAAGAAAATGGGATTGAAAGGTAATTAGATCATGTGGCAAATAAAAGGATTCTTTTTTCTTTCGTGATTTGGAATTTTCTTAGGAACATGGGCAGCAATTGCGATGAAGCTGTTGGAAACATGGACAGCACCACCAGCAATGAGGTTGTTCAAAGGCTTTCAACATCTTTGAGGGGCAATTTCAAAAATTTGCAACCTTTAGCAAAATGTTGCAATGTTGCATTAATCGGTTTGCCAAGTGTGTCTAGATGCCGGAGCCTAGGAACCGAGGTTCCTATCAAGTTTTCTGCAGAAAGCCGTCCTGCAAGTCCAAGGCGATTCTGGTGACAGAATTACTTCAAAACGCCCTGCCGAGCCCTTTCTGTTTTAGCCTTCTTTCTGGCGCTACTGCTTACTTTCATCCAAACCACCTGCTACATCAAGTAATGTCGTGCAGCGGGGTCTACTGTTGCTCTTTTTTATGGTTAATTTACTTGTGTAATCTTTAGAAGATCTAGGCAGTTGGGTATTCGTTCGAGCGTCAGACTTGCGTGTGCCGAGGGTTTGTGTGAGCCCGGAGACGCAAGTCTACTTATATGTGTTTCGGTATGGTAGCCCAATTGCTTATTATTTCTTTTTTTTCTTTCCGTGTTGTTTTTCCTTTGCTCCTCATCTAGCTTTTCCTTTCTTTTCTTTCTGTTTTCCGATTTTTTTCTTTTCTTTGCATTTTATGTTATTCTTTTCTTTTATTTTTCTGATTTTTTTGTTTCAAAATTTCCTTTTGTTTTTTTTTCCTGATGTGCCTTAGAGAACAAGGCTGTTTAGGTGAGTTGGTTTGAGGTGTGGTGTTCTTACAAGAGTTCATAAGTTTGAATCCTTGATCCTATTTTTTTTTTCTTTCTCTTTTTCCTTTTTTTACATAATCTTTTGTATGCTTTTTTATTGTTTTTTTTTATTTTTCCATTTTTTATTCTTTAATTCATTTTTCTAATCTTATATTATTTGCTTAGGGAACAACTAAAAAAACACATAGGAATTGCAAAAAAATAAATTTTTAAAAAAATAAATAAGAATACATAAAATAACATATTAAAAAATGAAGAAGAACCAAAATAAAAAACATATAGGTACTAAAAACAGAATATTATATATATATATTTATATTATATATATATATATATAGATATATATAAATAGGATATATGATAGAAACAAAAACAACCAAAACTATAAAAGAACATACAAGAAATCATAAAGAACAAAAACAATAAAACATATAGGAATTGAAAAAGAACATATTTATAAAAGAATAAATAAAAAGCATAAAAAAAAAGACATATAGAAAAATGAAAAATAACAAAAACAAAAGAACATATAGGAACTGAAAAAAAAAATATTTATAAAAGAACAAATAACAAATGCATAAAAGAACATATAGAAAATGAAAAATAACAAAAAACAAAAGAACATATAGGAAACTAAAAAAAAGAACATTTTATAAAAGAATAAATAACAAAGCATAACAAGAACATATAGAAATGGAAAAAAAACATAAATTGAAAGAAGTATATAGGAAACTGAAAAAAAAGAACAGATTTATAAAAGAACAAACAATAATGCATAAAAGAACATATATGAAATAAAAAAGAACAAAAACAAAAGAATATATAGGAAAGAGAAAAAGAGGGATGCATTTATAAAAGAACAAAAGATAGAGGAATGTAAAAAGAATATATATATATATATATATATATATATATATATATATATATATATATATATATATATATATATATTAGATAGAGAATTAAAATGAAAATAAAAATAGATAGAAACAAAAAGAATAACATAAGAACTGAAAAAGAAAAGATTTATAAAAGAACAAAAAATAATGCATAAAAGAATAGGAAATGAAAAAGAATAGATTAATAAAAGAACAAACTACAAAGCATAAAAGAACATATATAAAATAAAAAAGAACATAAAAAATATATATAAGAATTGAAAAAGAATAAATTCATAAAAGAACAAATAGTAAAGTATAAAACAATATATAGGAATTGAAAAAGAGTAGAAGGAAAAGAACATATGGAAACTTAAAAAGAACATAGTTATAAAGAATGAGAAAAAAAAATAAGGTAATGAGAGTGGAAATAATACAACAGAAAAAGTTAACTAAAAGAGAGGTAAAAGCTATAAAGAATGGAAATAATACAAAAATGAAAAAACCTAAGAAATGAAAAATAAAATAAACAAAAAATGAAAATAAAGAATATTACACAAAAATGAAAAAAGAAGCAAAAGCAGAAAAAATGAAATCAAACACGTAGAAGAAAAACAAAAATAAATGAAAATAAATGTAGAGAAGAGAAAATGGAAAAAATAAAAATAAAACAAAGGAAGAGAAGAAAAACAGGTTTAAAACATTGAATCGGCCCCCGGAGGCGTTGAACCCGCATGAATGCATTTAACGAGTGGCGCTGGAAACCACGCCGCCAAATATGTAAGTTTAGCTACCCGTCAGCTAAAATTTTTAAGTATAGATTTCAGCAGGTTGGCGTTGTTGCTTCTTTTCTTGAGAATCGGGGTCAAAATGAAAATTATTGAATTCTATAAGGCTGGCGCACGTTGTTACTCAGGTTCATAAAAGACTAATTATAGTCAATTCATTTTAACTTATGTTAACTGACTTATTTTTATTTTTTTAAATTTTTTATCTAAAATTAATTTCTTTTAAAAGTGAATATTATGTAGATACAATAATCCAGTTGATAGTATATTTTCACAATATTGTCACATTTTTATAAATTTTTCTTTTTTAATACCTTAAATTAGAAAAAAATCATAAAAATTTAGTAAGAGTATGAAAAATATATTTTCAATGGATTATTATAGCTATATAATATTATTTTTTAATTAAAATAGTTACAGATAAAAAAACATAAGAATAAATATAAGTAATTTTAAGTGAATTGAGTTGAGTTAAAACTAATTTGGTGCTATTAGTCTGATCCTTATCTTGAAAATTAGCCAATTTAGTTTTAGCCAGTCAATGACAGGGGGTGCCCTCATCCAAAAGAAAAGGAGCATTAGAAAAAGAGGAAGCATAAAAAAGACAAGTCGTGTATATGTTTGAAGACCATCTTTTCCGAGTTAAAATTCGGGTCCGATCAGTGCTACCCAACTGGATCAAAAAGAGGGGATTTGGTACCGCTACCTAGGGGTGTACATTTGCTTTTTGATAGGCCGAAATGCACAGTAGGTCCCTCAACTTTGCTGACTCATGCGAGTTAATCCTTTAAGTATTGGTCGTTGCGTGTTAGTCCCTCAAGTTTACAAAGAATGGTGACTTACTCCCTAATTGGATGGAAGGTGGATGGCGTTTATATAAGTGCTGACATGGATTGGCACATGGGCTGGGGTTATGCTGAGAAGGAAAAGGCAGGAAATATAGGCTGTAATTGGCGCCAATTAAGTGGATTAGGACATGTGATAGTGACTTTTGTGGTACACATGGATCATTCCATTAGCTTCCAACAGAAAGAGCAAAATTGAATGAACAAAGGGGTGGGGACCAATTTCAAAGAACCAGGGCAGCAAACAAAAAATTAAGGAAGGCACAGCTGAATTTTTTTGGACAAAGGTATTTATTGTAACTTCTTAATTAATGCATGCATGGTTGGTAGTTAATTTCTACAATAAATGTAAGTTGTCAATTTCAATTAAATATGTGCAATGAAGTGCTTTGAATTATAATGGCTTTCTTGGACAGAGGATTATATATGGCCAGTTGATGTATTATAGAATAAAAATTTATAATGGAAATTTTGAAAGGAAATAGTATTTTTGACTTTGTGTAGTACATGAAATTAGGTGTAACTTCAGAATGGTGGAGTTTACCTTGTATTTGCACCATGGTGGGAAGTTTGTTGGGGAGCCGAAGAGTAGATATATTGACAGAAATATTTGTTCAAGAGTTTATGACGAGGATAGAATTTCATATTAGTGTTTGATGGAAGAAATAAAGCAGTTGGGGTATGATGAAAAGGTTGTACAAGGCATTTACTTTCGAAAATTGTCTGGGGGGGGCTACATTTTCACATTATTGCATGATGATGCATCAACATTAGACATGATAAAATATGCAGTTAAAACAGGGGTTATTGAGGTATATATAGAACACTATATAGATGGGGCCACATTGAGTAATGGAGAAAGAGCAAGTTCCCATATTGTGAGCTACCATGTCGGATTAGGATTAGATGAACAAGAAAACAGGGCACTTGGGTCAGAGACATTGGTTTGGTCTAAAAATCAGATTGACAATGAATTTGAAACACTAATGAACCATTTCCAAGCATCAACCAAGAAAAATGATGATTGGCTGATCAATTTAAAAGATGTTGGAACAAACATTGAAGAGGAAAATGTTACAGCAGAGGGTATGGATGGAAGTTTAAGTGATGACGATGATGGTGTAGACCTAGATGCTGAAATGAGAGCAGAGATTAGTAGAGCTGACCTTGGTCTACAATCTGATGAAGACAATGAACTAAAAAATGCAATCGAGAAGGTTAGGAGATGGTATGCGAAAGGAGCTGCATGTATGGAAGATGAGACTGGTTATAAAGAGAAAGGTCTTGTGGTTGTAAGATGTGGAAAAAGGAAAAGTAAAACAGAACATGAAGAAATAAACGAACGACTTGAAGATGGGTATGATAATGAGGCATTGGCAAAATCTGATTCAGGTAGTTTTTGCTCCGAAAGTGATGGTGAGGGAGGTCGAATTGAAGTGAGAAGGTTACCTTTCTGGCCAAGGTAGAATGAGACTTCAAGGAGTTGTCACATTGAGTTAGGAATGGTCTTTAAGCACCATATTCAGTTCAAGAAGGCTTTGATCAAGTTTTCAATTTAGAACAAGCATGATTTTAGCTTTGTAAAAAATGACAGGACAAGAGTTAGAGCAGTATGTAAAGAGACTGGATGTCCATGGATGATTTTTGCATCATTAGAAAGAAAAAAACATTATTTTCAGGTGAAGTCATTCAACAGTGAGCATAAATGCAATCAACTCCAGAATATTTCAAGGGCAACATCAGTTTGGATGGCGGATGAGGTTAGGGATTTGGTATCATGGCATCCAGGCATTAAACCAAGTTACATCCAGGAACATATTGAAAAAAATTTGCAATTAATTTCTCTATTCACCAGTGTAGGAGAACAAAGTTAAGAATTATGAAAAAATTGGAGAGAGATGTGGAATATGAATATGCAAAGTTAGGGGACTATGCACATGCTCTTATGGTTGCAAATCCTAGTAGCACCATTGACATTATGACTACAGCAGTAGGTACCGGAAGAATGTTTAAGAGAATTTATGTTTGTCTAGCAGTACTTAAGAATGGCTTCCTAGAGGGCTGTAGGCCTTACTTGGGGCTAGATGGATGTTTTCTGAAGGGTGTCGTGAAAGGTCAACTTTTAACTGTAGTAGGAAAAGATACGAACAATCAAATGTTCCCTCTAGCATGGGCAGTGGTTGAAGGTAAAAACAATGATTCTTGGCTGTGGTTCTTACAACATTTTAAGAGTGATATCAACACCACGGATGGGAAAAATTGGACTTTTATGTCTGACCAGCCCAAGGTACTAACTTTTATGAATTATACTAAGCATTTTATATGGATATTCACAATTTTTTTTACCAAAATTTATTCTTACAGGGTTTGGTGTTTGGGGTTGGACAAGCATTTCCACAGGCTGAGCACAGACTGTGTGCAAGACATATATACTGTAACTGGTCACCAAAGTATAGAGGATAAGCTTTGAAGGATTCTTTCCATGCATGTGCTAAAGCTACCAATGAACTAGATTTGAAAAGAAATCTTGAAGAGCTGGAAAAGTGAGCACCAGGTTCTAGTTCAGCTGTCATTAGAGTTAATCCAACCTCATGGTATAGGGCCTATTTTCAATGCAGTTCTAGTTGTGATTCAGTAGACAATAATTGTCCTGAGGCTTTTAATTTTGTGCTGGTTGGGGCTAGGAACAAGCCTATAATATCCATGTTAGATGAGATTAAAGAATATGTGATGCTTAGGCAAGTTAGAAGAAGGGCATGGGGAAGCAAGTGGCATAGTCAATATGGGAATAAAGTTATGGCGAAGCTGCAGAAAAACATAAATGACAGCTACAAATGGCGTGCAATATGTAATGGTGACCAAGGGTTTGAGGTCAAGAGCTACAACTCTAAGTACTCAGTGCATCTTGACATTGAGTCATGTGAATGTAGAGCATGGCAACTTTCTGGCATACCATGTGTCCATGCATGTAAAGCTATTATAAGCAATGTTGAGAAGCCAATGGACTATATGGCAAATGGTACAAAAATGCTATGTTTATGAAAGCATATGCTTACTCGGTTGGGGTCATGTCAGGTGTTGATTTCTAGCCAGCTACGGGATTTGGGGACCTAAAGCCTCCATTTAAGAAGGCAATGCTTGGAAGACCAAAAAAGGCAAGAAGGAGATCAAAATATGAGCCCAAAAAAACTGGAAGCAAGCTGTCTAAGGCAAGGAGAAAAATGACCTGCAAAAAATGTGGACTCACAGGACATAATAAAAGGGGCTGTGGAATCCAATATGTAAGTTACTCAGCAACATCAGTTATAATATCCAACAAAATGTTTCTGACATGTTTAATATATATAAATTTTAAGGCAGAAGATGCAGGGCCGAGTAGAGCAAAGGAATATATGCAGAGCCAACAAGCAGTAAACATTGGCAGAAAGACAATTTTGGTGAGTTTATAACAACAATTACTGCAAAAATCATAAATGTATTATAAAAATATTATACAGCAACCTGTTTTTCAAGGTGCAAGTAGAGGTCTTGTAGATGTACCTGTAACTGCTGCACACAAAGGCAAAAATAATGGTGGAGGCAGAGGAAGGGGTAGAGGTAGACATGGCAGGAAAATAGTTGGAATTGGGATTTACACAGATGACTTGGAGACAAGTATTCTAAATGTGAGCAAAATCAGTAATTCCGTTCACTTTTCCTTTCATTTTAACATTTACATTTTTAGTTTACACAACTTCTTTAACTTAGCAAGAAATTGGCGCATGCATAAAATCTGTGTTTTTTCAGCCTGGATTACCATCACAACAGCTTATATGATGATGATGCATCAACAATCCCTTCTGACATTTTTTGACTATCTAAAGAAGGCAACAAAGCTGACTGATTATGCAAAATCAATTGATATCTGGAAGTTATACACCTGATTATGCAAAATCAGTTGTTGGTCATTACACTTTTGTACCTAAGATAACTAGATTCTATGGAGACAAGGACGTTATTTTGTATGTAAGATAGTTAATGTATTGAAAAGAAACAAAAGCAAAACAAGTTGAAGCAAAAGCCATAACTCTCGCTATTTCATTCCATTACTGAATTCCTTTACAAAAGACACCAACAAAAAACTCAAGTTCCAGTAGTACATTCATGTTACAACTACCAATTACATACCTAACATCAATACACCATTTCCACCACATAGAGAAACAACATAAACCACCAAAACCAAACAAACCATTCCTACAAACAGGGCACTTACAGACCACATTCGCCTACTGCTCTTTTCCAGTTTAACTAATACAAGCTTCAACTCTTCAACCTCCTTCAAGATTATCTTCAAGTCCTGCAGACTCGCACATTCACATCCGCTATGCTCTGTTTGCCTTCTTAACCTCCCATTATCAGCTTCTGTCCTCATCTGTCTGAAACGTAGTTCCCTAATCACATCCCTCGAACGCTGGCACAAGATTGGATCAATCCACACAATAGAATCACACCAAACTTTCTCACCAGCATGTGGGTCATCCTTCACACATCAAGAAATCGGATTGACTATAACTTCAAAACCATTTTACACAAACCACGATAATAGTTACAAAACATAATTGTCATTCAGTTTCTAGCATTACCCGATACTTGCTACACCCATAGAACCTTCTCCCAACATTCTTTGTATCCTTCCATGCCATATATAGCTTCGCAGGGAGGCCGCAAAAGCATTTTTCGATTGCCTCTACTTCTGCTTCTGATTTCTTGCGACAATCACCTCTGGAGCATGCTGAAGACCCTGATGTTGCTGATCTACTTGCTTTTTCATTCCAATTTCTCTCCATTTGTAGAGAATTAGATTTCCCCAATTCCTCACCCTTCAAAACCCTTGCCCGAAACCTAATTCATTCTCCTGGAAAACGGCCTTCTCTTATCCACGTCAGTGCCTTCTTCACGCCATTAAACCCACGTCACCAACCCCTGCACACTTTTTAATCACTAAAGGACTAGCTCGCCCATTTATTTCATCTTTTACAACCAAGTCACAAACTTAATGAAACTTACAAGACTAAATCATTAGGAGTCATACTTGAGAGACTAACTCGTGCGAGTTGGTAAAGTTGAGGGACCAAATACGCCTTTAAGCCTTTTTGATACCAAAATCCAACTAGGTATTACGGGCTAAATACCCTCATCATTTGGTCAATATGTAAATTAGGATATTTAAAGCATTAGATTTGGGTTGTTAGCCAGTTTGTTAATTAGGATATTTAAAGCACAGGATTTGGGCTATTTGTAAATTAGGATATTCAAAGCATAAGATTTGGATTATTGGCCAATTTGTAAATTAAGATCACACGATTTGGGTCATTCACTCAAACCTATAGTAAGAAGCAACTTTTACCTCAAATAGGCCAAAGCTCCACCATAGATCCACAAAATGCAAGTTTTTAATCAACAAGCGAGTGGGAGTGGAGAGCCGAACATCAAAGCTCCAACTCACAAGGACAACACCTTTGTCGACCATGGCACCCGTGTATAGAGATGACAAAATCTGACAAATCGATGACCTAGTCCAATCCACCAAATCCAAACTTGGCCTAACCCAATTTGACCAAAAAGTTAACAACTTAAATCTGACTGTACTCAGCTCGACCTGAACTTGAACTCGATAAAAGGGAAACTCGAAAAAACTCAAACTCAAATGGCCCAAACCTAAAATACCAAAACCTGAAATAACCTGAGCCTGAATTGACCCAAACTCGGGACTGACTTGACCCGAGCGCTAGATGACCCGATAACTAAACCCAAGAAGACCCAATTTTAATCCTCATCCTAAACCTTAACTTTCCCCTTTCATTATCTTTCATATTTAGTAAATCCTAAATATATAGATTTTCATATTTAGTAACTTTCAATTTTTCAGATTTTCATATTTAGTTTGCCCCATATTTAGGAATGAGGACTTTCGTAATTAGAACTTTCTTTTTTTTGTACTTTCATATTTAGTAAATCTCATATTTGGGAAGGGGACTTCCATATTTAGTAGTTATATTTTTTTTTCCCAACGTTCATGTTTAGTAATTCTCATATTTAGTAACTTCCATTTTTTGAGGCCTTCTATATATTGCAAGTATGATATTTGGGGAACAAACGTCCATATTTAGTAAGTCTCATATTTGGATTTGTCCAAAATAAGTAATTTTTATATTTAGTAAGTTTAATGATCTTAATAGGTAATTATTAAAATTACAACATTCATCCATAAATTTTTAGTATAATGCAATAAAGTACCTAAATTTTAAAAAATAATTTTTCAAATTTTACAGTTTAGTCACTAATAGTGAACTTTATTTGCATTTCATAGTAATTTTAAAGAAAATTCATTGAAACATAAGCATAGCAAAATTGTTGTAGTGTATGTCTGGGTAATAGCTGGGTGAGAATTTGAATGACCTGTATAGTAATAGTTGAAAGGTATAGACTGAGAAAAACAATAAAGCATTACTAACAATGTTAAATTACCTATATATGTATTAAACTATAATGAAGAAGGTTTTTACGAATATTTTAATTATATATACTAAAAAATGAAAAATTAATTTAAATTAAATCACCTAAAAAATCAAATTATTTAATTTAAATTTTAACAAAAATTGAAAAAAAAAATGAATCGATTCAATCATTTTGGCCTACACACCAGTAACCTGAGCGAACACAAAAGTTGACCTGAATTTAACCCAAAACCTAACTTGAAATTACTCGAAACTGAAATTGACCCAACCTGTAATGAACCTGAACCCAAATAAACCTGGCTTAACCCAACATGAATCCGAAATCAATATGAACCCAAATAACCCTATCTGAACCCGACCTTGATCTGAATTCATACTAATCCAACTAGACCTAAACTTAAATAACCGGACCCAAACTAGCTCGACCCACCCAATTACTACCCTTAGCCGTGTTCCTTTGCTTTTTGGGTTGAATTGGTTTTTATATTTGTTATTTTCTTATTGGAAACCCAACCAAGTTGAATTGAGCTTCTCACCCAAATTGAATCAAACCATTTACTTGTAATTTTCTGTGATGAGCACGAGGAGCTAGCGGGCTTGTGTACTTGCAAGGTGGGCCATAGTGCATATAATTAGATGCCACTTAGTGTATTGTAAGGGTCTGATTGTGGCTTAGTTTGTTGTGGGTCTGATTGTTGCTTACCCCGACAAAAATCTATAGAATTATGTAAGTCAATTTAATTAATTTGGGAAAAAATTATGTACCTGAAAATAAGACTATTATATACTCCATCTAGTACAATCAACATTTTTCAAAGCAATTATTACCTCCGTCTTGCAAAGTTTGTCTCCTTTACAATTCACAGTAATTAATTTATAATTTTCTTTCATTTAAACTTTTTCATACAAATCTAAACTTTTTATATGAAAATAGTATCTTAAAGACTCTAGTTTATAAATATATTTTTTAAAAAAATTTTAAAATGCAAATTAACATGAATATGTATAAGTCAAACTTTAATAAAAAAGATAAAAGAGCCAACTTTTGTAAAACAAGATAATAACATTTTTCAATTTAAAACTAAAAGTAAAAAATGAAATTTTGAAGCATCATTTCATCAAAAATAGTGATGTAACAGAGGTGGCCTTGCAAGTTGCAAGTGATTCAATAACTAATTTTGCTTTTCATTCTTTCGAAGTTGAAGCGTCTAAAAACGCATCGATTCCAAAATTTTAAAAACAACAGAACAAACTCCATTTGTCATCCTTGTACTATATTTTATGTTACTTAATCATCTTGAAACTATTAAGTATTGTACTAATGACCCTTAAACTATTTAGTTGTTATTGTCTCGTCTTATAATTCATCACAGGCGCTAAACATGAAAGAGAAAGTGACATTGTTGATAATGTGACTTTGCAAGCTTGCACGGCTGTTGATATGGGCTTATTATGGAAAATAGAAAATAGTCAGTGACTTAGATGAACAAAATAAAAAAATTCAGGGGCTAAACAAGAAAGGGGTGAAACTGCAGCTTCCCCGTCTTTTTTGCTTCCAACCGTAGAAACCCTAAACTTTGCTACTATATTCCTACCACCCCTGGCATTTCCTCACCGTCCTCTAGCCCCAACGACACCGTCAACCGCTGTCTCCTCCGCTTCATCAACTACAAGGTCCTTCCCAAATCTGCTTCACATAACTATGTCTCCTCCTTTGACATTAACTTTGAGCCCTCCCGCAATCTCTAGGGATGACAAAATTTGACCTGACCCGAAGACCTGACCTAACCCACCTGAACCCAAACACGACCTAGCCCGATTTAGCCAAAAAAGTTAACCACCTAAACCCGATCTGAACTTGAACCCGATTGAAGTGAAACTCAAGAAAACCAAAACCTAAGCCCGAGCTGGCCTGAACCCGAAATAACCTGATGACTAAACCCAACAAGACCCAATTTTAACTTAAATCAACATAAAATATATTATCAGCAAAGACTTTAGAAAATTTATGATTTAATATATGTGAATAAGTTTCTTCTATTTTGTTGATCTGTTTTGTATTGTAGATTGAATGAGTGAGAACTATGGGAAATGATTAGTGAAACGGTAATAAAGAGATATGAATAGTTAGGTTTTAGAAATTATACTACTCGTTCTGTCCCATATTCTTTGAAATATTTGACTTTTTCAAATCTTTTAAATTGAATTTATTCATATTACTACATCTGTCTCAAAATTTTTACACTATTCATATTTTAACAATTAATCTATAATTTTTATTTCTAACATTTTAATATAAAAATAAAAAATTTTATACATAAATGATAAATCAATACTTATAGTTTTTAATATATATTTTTTTAAAATTTTAATAAACAATAATATAAATAAATTCCAAGTCAAACTAGTCAAAAAAGTTAAATGAAGCAAAGAAAAATTGGACGGAGGGAGATTATTTGTTAGAAAAGAATTTATATGTCTTTATTTATTATTTAATATAACAATTTTTCATTTATATACTAAAATGTTGAAAATAAAAAATCATATATTAATTGTTGAATAGTGAATATTACAAAGAACTTAGCACAGATGAAATATTTTATTAAAAAAATTATATATTAATATACCTTCATAAATTTTATATTATTTTTTATGTCTAGTTAAATTAAATTTTAATCAAAATTAAACAAAAAAATTTGAATCAGTGAACCGAGTAAACTCGACAATCAAGTTGAATATGGTCTAAGACCCGATAACCCGACTTGATTGGATCTGAACTCAAATAAACCTGGCCTAACTTAACTCGAATCCAAAATCTACTCAACCCAAACCCAAATAACCCCACCTAAACTCGACCTGGACCCAAATACATGTTAACCTGATTAAACCTGAACCTGAATGACCTTACTAAAACCTTACCCAACCCACCCAATTATCATCCCCAGCAATCTCTGGTTCCATCTCTTCTATTCCTTCTCTACTGCCTGTCTGCGCCAGTAGTTTGGAGCGGACAATAGCAGAGTGGGAACTAGTGGGGTCGGTGCAAATGCGAAAATGATGGTGATGGTGCTAAGTATGACCTAATGCTGAACCAAAGCTAAATAAGTTCATTGTCAAACTCTTGTTCAGTCCTTAAGTTTTTTTTCATCTAAGTCACTAACTATTTTCTATTTTTACAAGACATACCTACATTAGCAGCCACACAAGCTTTCATAATGACTTCATTAGCAATGTCACTTATTCATCCATCATTTTTAATGGTTGTGGTGGATAGAAGGAAGAGACAACTCACTTATTCATCCATCATTTTTAATGGTTGTGGTGGATAGAAGGAAGAGACAACAACAATTAAATAGCCTAAAGATGATTGATGCAACACATAATAGTTTTGAAATCATTAAGCAACATGAAATATAGTTTAGAGATGACCAACGAAGTTTACTCGAAATAGAATTTGGAAATGTTTCTAAATTCGCGAATTAGGAAAAAGATAATGTGCTTTTGGTATTCTAGAACACGAATTTATTATGTTCTCACACTTGCGGAGCTTCAATTGGCAACCTAAATGCCGCTTTTATTCCTCTGACTTCCAAAAAAAAAATTTAAAAGTAAAGATTATATCCTTGTAAGGGTTATCATAATTGGGGCTTTTAAAAGTCTTACAAATCAACATAAATTTTGAATTTTAAGTTACCAAATTTAAAAATTAAAAATATAGAAAGAAATATCTTAATTGGTACTATTATTCTGAAAAATTATTGGACCTTAAAATTTATATTATAATTATCAAAATTATTGGATTTTAAAAGTACAGGTTATTTTTTTAATTTACCTTTTAAAGATTAACTTTTATTCTAGAAAATAAAGATTATATCTTTGTAAAAATAATCATAATTAGGACAAAGAAAAACTTACCTTTCAACACATGTTAGGATTTTTAAAGAACTTACCTTTCTATATACCAAGACAAAATCCATGGCTTTAAGAAAGTCAAGGGAATTGAGAAAATGGTAATGGGATGTTTTAAAATTTACCATTTTGGTATAATGTATCCGCATACCGAAACATTATGATCTTACGTCCAAAGCTTTCCTTTTTAATTTTCCCTTTAAAATTTACCTTTTAATTGATTTTCATGATCTGACATGATCCACAAAACAAGTGTGTTTTTGAAATTCAAATATGACAACTGGTGCCATGTGGCACTTTCTGATTGATGCAGTTGTGTTGGGTATATTCGAGAGTATAGTGATGAAAAATTGTAGTTAATATACTAAATAAGGAAACCATGCCACGTGGCAGTTCCACAATCTTTCTCATTAAGAAAAATACAGTGCCACCCTTTGATGGATCATGCTTCACATATATATATATGTGTGTGTGTGTGTCCTGTAAAGTTTTTCAACACTTTCTATAATTTTGAAAGCAATAGTTAGAAATTCTGGAAAGGAGGATTAGTCTTATAATTGTCTCTTCAAACAGTTCTTTTTCCAGTTGAATTCTAAATAAAGTAAAATAGTAATTGTTTTTTATTTATTTTATGTTTTGAATTAATCAATTAAAATTTTTTAATTATCAAAATTAATTTATAGATAATAGTTGGCATAATTTATCACTTGATTATTGATAATTAAAAGATTAAGAATATATATTTAGAAAGCTCTCTTTAATTAAAAGTATCATTGTAAAATATTATCATATTTAAAAAATTCATATGACACTTATCGTGAGTTTTGGAATTCTAAAAAGTAAATATTATTTTTTTAATTTTCCTTTCAAAATTTAACTTTTAAAAGTAAAGATTATATCCTTGTAAGTATTATCATAATTGGGGCTTTGAAAAGTCTTACTAATCAACACAAATTATGACTTGTAAGTTATCAGGTTTAAAAATAAAAAATTTAGAAAGCTATATTTTAATTGGTACTATTATTCTAAAAATTTATTGGAAATTTAAAAATTTATGTTACAATTATTATAATTATTGAATTTTAAAAGTAAATTTTATCTTTTTAATGTACCTTTAAATATTACCTTTTAATCTAGAAAATATAGATTATATCTTTGTAAAAATTATCATAATTAGATCTTTAGAAAAATTACCTTTCAACACGTATTAGGATTTTTAAAAGGCTTACCTTTCAATATACCAACACAAAATCCATGGCTTTGAGAAAGTTAAGGGAAATAAGAAAATGGTAATGGGATTTTTAAAAATTTATCTTTTTGCTGTAGTGTATCCACATATTGAAACATTATCATCTTGCGTCCAAACCTTCCTTTTTTTTTTAATTTTCCTTTTAAAATTTACCTTTTAATTGCTATTTGTAATTAGGCATTGTACACAAAATGAATGCATTTTTTAAATTCAAATATGACAGCTAGTTCCATGTGGCACCTTTTGATTGATACAGTTGCATTGAGTACTTTTTAGAGAACAATGACAAAAAATTACAGATAATACACTAAAAGTGGAAACCATGCCATGTGGCAATTTTACAATCTTTCTCACTAAATTGCCAATTTTTTGTATTGGCTCCACTTTTTCAGATGCACTATCAGCGATTTTTCCCTGTTCTTCTTCCCACTTATTCATCACGACTTGTGCCATATTCTGCGCATTCGCGATTGATACTGACTACCTTGCTATATTTGCCATCGATGATTCCATTTCTTCAGGCTTTCTTCTCCCACTTCGATCAACTTCTTTCTTTGCGTTTCTCCCCTCCATCTTCGATCTTTTGCTTGCTATTTCTTTCATAAGTCTCAAATTGAGTTTTCCTTTCCAACCCCCTGAATTTTCCATGACATTAAAAATATGTCTGGACTTGCAATTTCTCTTATTTTTTGCTCCCCCGTCCACTCGGGTCTTTTTTTTTTTTAGTCCTAAGTCTTTCCATCTCATTAATTGGGCCACAATGAGTATTCCTTCTCTTCAATAGGTATGGTTTGTTTATTTAGCTCATTTTCCAGGACACAGCTTACTACCGTTTAGTATACATCATCCTTCAAATTCAAAATCACTGCTCCTTGTTTTCTTTTTTTGGGAATATGCTCTGGACTTGGTTTCTCTTTCACGGTATTAACAGTGTCTTTTCCACTCTCCCGTACTGCTTCCTCCTCACCTTCATCGTCTTCACTTGTATTCACCTTCAACATCTTATTGTCTTCTTCAAAATTTTCATCTGAGCTTCAATAATCAAACTATGAACAAACTGACAACTCCTCTGCATAACACGGACCAAAATCAGTGGGACTTACCACATCTTCACTCACCCGGACTTCAAAGATCTTATCATCAGCTTTGACTTTAATAATTTTAAAATTTTCCTCCATGCAATGAGTAACGATGCATGCTCTTCCAATATTAAACTTCACTTTTTCATGTGTAAGGTCTTCCACCACTATGATTTTTCCCACAGAATTACTATAGTTGCAAATGTCTCCTTGCACTATGCATACAATGGTACCCCCTTGATGGTTTACCACACTACTCAGCCGGGTTTATTAAGATTTTTCCACCACGGACTTATCCAGTTGAACCATTGTTCAAACCAATCAATTCCCTCTATCAACGTCACTTCAAGGGACTCTTTCAAAAGGTATTCCAACTACACTATTGCGTGTGTGTAATGTGCTTTAAAACCACACTTTACCGCAAGTGCATGAGTCATTTTGTAATACGGGAGAGTAAGTACTGGTTGTAGAGTGGGTTGAACAATTACTAAGGCTTTCACAATCAATCTTAACTAAACCAATAAAAAATTGATAAGTCTATTCTATGATATAGCAAATGAAACCTACTTCCTAAATGCCTATAATGGGTACTTGATTCTAATACTAATCCTACTTTCCTAACTCACACTTTTTAAGAGTTTTCCTTAGATTTACTTAATGCACTTCCTATGGCTCCCGTCACTTGATTTGGTTTGGAGGTGAAACAATCCTAGGTTCTAGTTCCTTTTACTTATTGGTGATGTATGTTTTTTGTCTCTTTACTTTCCCAAGCTTAAAAGCTCCATTTCTTATCCTAAAATAGGAAGGACTCCCATCTCTAGTATTATCTCAGGAATATGTCTTACAAGTTTTATCTACCAATATCTTAGCAAAAAAAACAAGACCCCCAACTATGTCTCTGATCACCATCTTCCTTACCTAGTTCCATTTTCTTTCTTACTTTCCCAAGCATAATGAAAAATCTACAACATCAATCAATTGTGACCAACAATCAATCAAGCATCATTTAAGAGTAAGGCAAGAAAAGAACAAGCATTAAGGAAGAAGGCCGAAAACCCATTCATGTATTCAACCAACAAAGCCAATATCAAGTGACTACAATCAAAGAAAGTGTAAAAAGAACTACTCTATAACTAATAAGAAAGTAGACATCATTCTTGGATTCACAATATTCACCAAATCCAAAAAGAGAAAAGAGGAAAGAAATAACCAAGAACCCCTAATAGAATCACTAGCTTGATCTCCATGGCACCCGTAGCTCATCCTCCAAAGTAGCTAGAAATCAAAGATGATGAAAAGAAAATTTAAGAATAATTCTAGTCTTTCCAAAGAAGGCTAAAAAAATGAAAAAAAATATCTTTCACTCTAAAAAACCCTAGCTAAAATCCTCCAAATGAAAGGTTTGGGCCTTATCCTCTTTCATTCTCCTCTAATCCTTCAATCGTATGGTAAGTAAGTGAAGGTTGTGGGTCCTTGAGCTCTAAGATTACTTCTTTGAAAATGTGCTCCCTCTATTTGTGCAGATACAAAGTGTGATCGCATATTCTATAGTGCGGTCACACTTTTGCCTTGAGAAGAGGAAGTGCGGTCGCAATTTTAAAGTACAGTCTCACTTGGATGCCTCAGGTGATTTTGCTCCAACTGATGTGCAATCGCACTTTTATTTGTGCAACTGCACTTTATGCTGCTTCTGCTCTTTTTTGTTTCCAACTCCTTTAGTTTTGATTTTAAATACAAATTAGCCCTAAATTTTTTGCTCTTTTATCCTTTTCACCTTTTAGAAATGAAAAGTGCCCGACAAACTAAATATGGTACTAAATACTAGCAAAATAGAGTGAAATAACCCAAAAAGTGAGGAAAAATACATAGGAACTCATGTAACTATCACACCGCCACACTTAAATATTTGCTAGTCCCTAGCAAACACAACCTATTCTAAAAAGGAAAAAAAAATTCAAGCTAACAACCCATGTCACACCACACTGTAAGAGCACGACCTTGTCAAACTTGACTTGGAATAAAATTAAAGAAAAAAAAAGTAAAGTCCTTCTTAACCAAGGTGGATGGTACACCCTAAGTGTTTGTACTGTCTTCAAAGGTGGAGATGATGTTATAAAGGCTTTGCTTTGTGCTATTTCCTTATGACTTAGGTAGGGGATCCATCTTTCCTTTACTAAATTTCCCGAAGGAATTTTCATATAAACATAGGTTGAATGACCTTTCCAAATGTTTGTAATGTGGCCTGGTTTGGTGAATGTGGGAGTTGGATAAAGGCCTTTTACGGTGGAGCTAAAGAAATTAACTACGCTTGTACACACAATAATGGGCATTATAAGCTACTTCAAACACCCTAATCCTTCCATTGAAAACTAATTTCCAAAACTAGCCCAATCAACCCAAATCAAACTCTCAACCGATAGAATGAGCACAAAAAATAGTAGAAAGATTAGTCTTGGATTTTATTTACAACTTATGCTTTACTTTTTTTTAAGAACTTATTTAGTTAGCAAGTTTTTAACTTTGAGCTTGCTTTTACCTTTTTCATCAAAAGATAAGCAAACAAACACTGTCCAAAACCAACCTCAAGTTAATATTAAGCTCATTCAAACATTGCAACTCAAAAAAACCAAAACCTTCCATTTAGCATTTAAGTGCCTTTCGACCTTCAACACACACAAAAGAACACCCCCCACACACATACACTTATCCTTTGTCCCTACCCGAAACACACATACATTCATTCTAGCCCTCCAATGCCCAAAATAAAGTAAGCATTACTAATTTTAAAGACAGTGAAATATTAAAGTGAAGTGGGAAAAAACTTAAATACATGGGTTCACACAAAGAAATTAGACTTAAAAAGGCTCAATGAGATTCACTAAGGGATACTTTATAGGGTTGGCTATTTGGTAAGTGGCTTTAGCCCTAAATTCCCATTGTCCTCCCTCTGCTTACTCACAAAGGGAAAGGTTATATGGATCCTTAAGGCCTCCACAACCTAACAAAGTCTAGGTCCAAACACAAAGCAAGCAACCTTAAGAAAGAAATTTTCACAACCTATTATCATTAGGGGCTCAAAATACTCACCGGGTAAAACAATATTCTATACCTTAGTTAACAAGAAAGATACTTTAACTGTTTTCAAAAATTTAACAACCAACCCATGTTCTCAAGGCATACACTCAATGTTGGTGTTTTATGAGTTGGGTCTCTAATGTAAGCAAACACCCTATATGCAAACTATATGCACCTTTGTACATCCAACTAATGGCCCAAATAGAATAAACTGAATGGGTATGATTATAAACATGCACAAAGAAAGAAAATCTCAAATGATCACTCCAACAATGCATGAGAATAAAGTAAAATAAAAAGAGAAATGCACATGACCTATGCTAAATGTAAACAAAGGATTCAAGCATCAAACTCAAACTAACTCCCTCTACACTTTAAAATTTACATTATCCGCAATATGTAAAAGAGAGAAAGAATGGTAATCATTTGACTCTCTAGTCCTCCATGTATGATGGAGAACCGCTAGAAGCATGACTGGCAAAGGAAACTTGGAGGTTGAAAGGAACTGTCCTTATGGATAAGAGGAAGCTGGAGGGACAAATGACTCCGGTCAAACAAGGGGTACCATCAGGTAAGAAGAGAGAACGTAGGAGGATAGGTACCAAGGGTTGGTGTGAGAGCTAAATTATGGATGAAGGTAGGTAAAAATCGGGAACTCCAGTAAAAAGTTTAAATGTGCTTCCTGGCTACTCATCTCACTGTTTCGTATTGTGCCCTGTCATTCAGAGCCGTGTACGCAAAGCCTTCATTAACTCAAAGGCATAGGGCTTGCAAATTAGCATCCAAGCATATATAGTGCTTATCTTTCACTTCTCGGTCATAGTCTAAATGCTCTTCCACCATGGCCAACATCTTGTCATGTTATCGTTATACCTTCCTCATCTTCTTAATGTCAACTTAAATTTTATTCAGCCGTCCAATGATGGAGTTCAAAGCCACTCCAATAGACCTCATGCTCATAGTATCCGAGTTACATAGTTGTTCTTCCTTTTGGTGTTCTTCCTCTTGATTCTCTTCTTCTTGTGCCTCATTTTCCTTTCTTTTTCCCTTTTCCAAACTTGAAATTGAAATTCTTGGTGCCGAGTTGCGTATCTTGAGGGGGGTCATCATTGTAGAACATCTTACTTTTACCAATCAAATTCGTAAGCAACTCCGGAAACACCAAGTTGACACCTGTACTCTTGCCCGTCTTGACTATACTTGAAAAGATGATGCCACTAATATTAAGCTCCATATCATTAAGGATCTTGTACAAGTATTGTAGCTCTCAAATTTTATGTTAATCATGTGGTTGGAAGGGCAAAAGCTTTGCACTGATATATTGGCGCCATGCTTTAGCTTCATTGGTGAACTCACCATACTGTAAAAAGATATACTTACTATTCACCATCCTCAACAGGACCGGTTTTTCACACAATGTGATAGCCATTTGCTTTGGAGTTACATTGAAAGGCACATCCAACTTCAGTTGGTACTCTATAAGAAACATCTTGCTATGGATTATTTCTTTATCAAAGTGAATGGTTTTCCCCCTTACTCTTGTTCTTGTGGCATTCTTGTTTTCTTGCAAAGTGTAGTAGAGGTTGGCATAGAGGTATGAGATAAACTCAAAATAGTGGCACTTAAGTGTTTCTTAAGTACCCCAAATAAATATCTCACTATTTTTTCACTCCCCAAATAAATCTCTCTCACAATTTTCTTTTGCTCTTCACAAATAAGCAATCAATCTGGTTGAAATGTTGAGGAAATGGCATGGCTATTTATAGTCATAGCACTTCCTACAACTCATCCAAATTTCCACAACTGCGGTGCTGCCTTCAATTTGTATTTTTGCCCAATTTCAATTTTTGCTGCACTTGTTGCAGCCTTCCACTGCTAGCCAGCCACAACTTTCAACTCATGTACATGCTTCAAAATTTAACAAGAAAAGGAGAAAAAAGAAGACAAAGCAAGAAAAGATTATTAAAAAAAAAAGAAAAAGAAAAGGACCCATATAAGGTGGGAAAAAGTCAACAATGCAAACATGGACGGGTTTTTGGCTCTTTATCGGTCAGTGGACTTCCATCACAATGACTTCAAGGAGGTGAAGGCCGACTGGATACCGGGAAATATTCAATTTTGTGTATGCAGGGTTAAGGAATGCGGTCTAGTGAATCATTGGAGCAATGAAAATGAAATGGAAAACATTGTTGGGGATGTGTTAGATGTTCAAGCTTGAGCTGCAAACTGAAATTATCATTATATATTATGCTTTACATAACCACTAAATTTTCAATTTTTGCTCACCGCCCACGCACATGTTTCAATTGAATAGGACTAATGGGTCTCACACTAAGAAGCATTTATAGTGTTAATGGTGAGATCTGTGCCACAAGCCATTTTATCTGATAATAGAAAAGGTAAACTAACCTTTGAATAATTGAAAGTGGGCCAAAACAGTTACATTATTAATGTTGAGATATGTGATGTAAACCATTTTATCTAATACCGATGAAGATAAACTCACTTTTGAATTAATTGACAGTATGCTAAAGGAGCTATAGTATTAATGGCAATATCTGCATTGTTAAGCCAATTTATCTGATAATAAAGAAGATAAACTCACCTTTGAATTAATTGACAGTGGGCAAAGTGGTCAATAACAAACAAATATGGAGTGAGTGCAATTGTAATATACTTTTAATTGAAGGGGCAAATAAGACAAAAGACAAGGTGGTCCGCGTAGCAAACGCGTTAATGGACGCGTGTTAATTGCAAGCAAACACGCATAAACGGCAAGAGCAAGAAAATGAAGTGGACATCGTTGTTTTCGGACAAAACCAAGCCTTATCAGGTTCGCTCTTTTTGTGGCAAGGCATGCCGTGGAAGACCCTCATGAATAGCCAAGAACAGAAACTATAGTGATGACCAATAATTGAAAGGTAATGGCGCTTAAATAAATAATAATTAATAAAGAAAATATCTGAGATGGAACAGTAAGAAACTCATTTTTCCTGAAATAAATTAGTTTAAATATCACGTGTCGCCCGCCAAATTTAAAAATTAGGGAATATGAAAAAAAATTATAATAATTGCTTTCATTTTAAAAAAAAACTGTAAATAATAACATGAAATGTTTTATTTTAAGTTCAAAATTTTTAAAGTGAAAAAAACTTAAAAGGCACATGTACTAAGCTGAGCATAATCCTATATAGTAGCAAATAGGGAAAGGTATTTATCCTATTAATCTACCTATAATATATTAATGAGATTGACATAAATTGTTTGAAGAAGTTTTACCAATTAATTTTTTCCTTCACTCATGTAACTTAGCACAATTAACAACAAAAAATCCATAGAAACTTATATTATATATTAAGAACTAATATAATATACTATAACATACTATATGAAATTCAATAAAAGGATTTCATCTATCAAATATACTATAATATACTGTTGTGATGTACTTTTGGTCTGTCAAATTATATTGACTCAGAAATTTTCGTCATTATACTATATGTATATGAGAAATAGATTTTAGTGATCAGTTATTCGGTGGTGGCTAATTTGCTTTTGAGTGATTAAAAAATATGGTGGTCAAATGGTAGCTAAAAGCCTGGTCACCAAGAACAGACAACTGTCCATTTCGGTCGCTCTTAGTGACTATTTATTTTGATCATTACACCATTTATATATAAAATTAATTTATTCTCATTCTTTTGAGAATTTTAATTTTTACTTATAAAATACTTTTATTTTCATTTTTTTAGAAATTTTGATTCCAAGAAATTAGAGAATAGTAAAAGCAAATTCCTCCCTCATACTCTATGTCCAATCATCACTATGTTCTGCCAAAAAAAGACACAATAAACCCCATTTTGTTTTGCTTTGAGCTTTCTCTCTTAGATGCCAAATATCACTGGCTAGTTTCTTTGAGCACACACCTAAAACTGGCAAAAGTTTTGATTCCAACTCTTCCATTGACTAAAAAATATTGCTTCTCAAGAATCTTTCAAGAATTAAGATTACTTTTGGCCTAAAAGATTAGTAAATTGTTGAGATCATATGAAAGAAAACAAGTAATGGAGCTTTACCTTTTTAGAAGTAAAAATCGTATAAGAGAATTCATAGATAGAAAAAGAAGGGCGGGGAGTAATAATGGATGCATCAAGAAATTAGGCACACATAAATGTTGGAAGACCATGAAGACAGTGTTGGGAAGGTGTTTGAGATTCTAAGTTTTATGATCTAATAGTGAAAGATGATGAAATAAGAAGCTTTGGTGAGCTTCAAATGATCACCTAAAAATTTGGATTGAATTTAAAAAATCCACGAACAGGGGACTGTTTGGCCACTATTTTAAAATTTATTTTTCCCGGTCACTGTTTGGCCACCGAAAATGTGGATCAGGAAAACTGTGGCTAGGATGGTCACCAAGGATGACTATTTTGGCCATCATTTCTGTTGGATTTGTTCCAAGAAAATATTTAATTTTGATGATGACAAGTGTATTATGTTATTGTGTTTAATCTCATTTTATTGGGTCAAAATAGATTTGTTAAAGTTGTGCTTAAATTCCAAGTATTTCAAGTGTTATTTCAAAAATTTTGTTTTAAGTTTGATGATAAAACTTGTTTTTAAAGAGAATTTGGTAGGTCATCAAAATATATTAATGTTTGAATCAAGTTTATTTTACAAATGACAAGTGTTTCTAAGTTGCTCCCAAGTTTGTACTTTAATACATTAAAATAGTTTAATTCGAAGTCTGGAAGTGCTGTCTATTTTCTAAGTATCAGGTAACGTGTTAAACTTCGAGTTTAACCTGTTATTCGCAAGTCTGAAAGTTTCCTCCAAAATCCTTCGACTGGCGCGATTTGAGTCAATATTTGAAATATGACACAGACGAATCAGAGGACGTCACCTGGACACCTTGACAGAGCTTTTAATGAGCTGTCTCTAGCCGTTTTTTACCGTTGGAGGACAAAATCGAGTTTGATCCGTTAAACTCGAAACTTAACGCGAAGTCTGGAACTTGTACAAAAAATAGAGCAACGGTCACCAGAATTTCAGGAACTTTTTCAAACTTCTCCAGCAGGTTTTCAACGTCTCTTTGGCTCCCAAATGAGTATAAAAACATGAAGAAACACTTTGGAAACAACTCTTGGCAAGTAGAAAAGAGAATCCATCATCAAAGAGCTCAAACTTGATATTTGCCAAGAACTTGTGCTTTCACTTGTTTATCTAGCTTTGAGAGCCTCTATTGTTCTTACCACTTTGTAACCTTGTAAACACCATTTGGTGAGATTGAATTGGTGAGGTTTCTAGTTAGCCTCTAGGAAAACTAGTGAGGGAAAGGGTGTTGGTAAGGTTTCTAGTTAACCTTTAGGAAAACTAGTGAGTGGTTGTGGTAGAGAAAACTACCAAAGAAGTGTGTACTTTTGTGATTTATAGTGGAGAAGAAAACTCTCAAGTGGTGAACTTGAGGAGAGGAGTAGACTCTCAAGAGGAGAGACCGAACCTCTATAAATCCTTGTGTGCAAGCTTCTCTCCCTCTACTTACTTGATTATTGCTTGGTGATTTGTCTTCATTCATTTGTTGAAGTTGTTTGTTTTCAAAAACACTTCAAAGCAAGTTTTCAAAGCAAAATTTAAGATCATTGTGGTAGTACTTTCTGGATAGAATAAGTTTATTTGATCTCATTGAATTGCATTTTAGTTCAAGAGATTAAAAGCTCATTTTCGGTGATTTTTGGATTCAACCAATTCACCCCCCTCTTGGTTGCATTTGGGCCAACAATTTCTATCAACCAATTTTAAACAATAACCCATTAACTTGCTAATTTTAAGAGACCTTTTTGGCAATTGTTTTGCCACCATTTTTGCAATAATAAAAAAAACAGTTGCCCTTGACTGTCAGCAAATTGAAAACCTATTGTAGTATGTGGCTCGAAGTAACCCGGTCCTTGAAGCATTAATTGTAGGCCATGTTGTTCCATTAACACTATTAAAATTTTAAATGTGCAATCCCATGTTTGTAAGAAATCAAAGTTTGGAACTTTGAACTACAAAAACTTATTAGGGGTTGAAATTTTAAGTCTAAACTTATTAGGGGTTGAAATTTTAAGCACTTAGTGGTAATTTTAAGCCTTAACTTATTAGGGGTTGAAATTTTGAATATAATAAAAATAAAAAAATAAATGAAAAAAATGATAAATATTGAAAATGCAGCATTTTCACTTTCATTCCATGTAGAATTAATAACATTCGGATATTAATACTCCATCTACATAATAATAATTACTTATGTCACTAAACTTTGTCTAATAACAATTCATAAAAAATATTTGGTTTATGTATTTTTGTCTCGGTTTTGATCTAGATCTACTACTCATTATGCTTTTTTTTTTTTACTTGGATGAAAAATGGTGAGTTGGTGCAACATTAACCACCGTACGAAGCCATTTCCGGCAAAAGGACAGAGGTGGCCTTCAACATGAGATGTGTTAAGGATAGCATTGACATCCTCCTTTTTATTTTTCTTCATTGTTTAAGTTATTTTCATTTGAGATTTATTGTTTCATTTTGTTCTTCTTTGATGTTTACTTTGTTTCTGTTTTTACTTGTATTTATTTATGTGTTTTTTTATTTTTCCTCACACGATCTATCTCCCGATCTTTCCATCATTCCTCTTTTTTTATTTATTTTTGTACTTTTCTTGTAGATCCATTTTTCTATGTTCTTTTATTTTTATTTTTCTTACACGATTTCTTTTGCTTTTTTATCTTTGCCTCATTTCTATTGTTCTCTTGCACGTTCTTTGTCTTGTTTTTGTTACATATCAATATTTTTCCTTTGATCTTTGCCTCTATTTGCTGTCAACTACAATTGAAGCCATTCCAACAAAGGATAGTTGTTCTAAAAAAATCACACATTTAGTGCAATTTACATAGGAATAAATAGATAACAATTATTTTACTTTGAATAGAAATTGTGTTCATAAGCAGCAGAAAAAGCATGGGTTTTATACTATTGTTGTGTCTATATGTAAGGAAACTTAATTGCTATTACTCCTTAATTTGGGCTGTCATTTGACTTTTGTGTAATATTAATATATGGCAAATGTAAATACATATATGTTAATTGCATAATAATCTATAGTTTTGGCTGTAATTTTTCTCTTAATTGCACTATAACTAGGGAAAATTTTCTTAATTTTTGCTATAATTTGAATCTCATAATTTTCTGGTTCATTTTAACTAAAATGGTTTCAAAACAATGCATTTATATTGGCTTTCCTTTTTTAAAAATTGTTGATGGCCATATATAAACCAAAATAAATAAGAATGGTGCAAAATTGAAATAAATTGATTAAGAGGCTTAGGAATTGATTAAGAAATTTAAGAATTTTGGTGATATTAATAGTAAACCATATTTCTTTTATCTTCTATTTATTTATTTTTTCCATTTTTATCTTTAAAACTGAAAATCGAATTCTTAACATATTGATAATAATGAATAAATTTGGAATATCACTTTTCAGAGATGTACGATTGTGCCATGAAGGATTTAATAAGTGCCATACGCTGATTTGTCATTGACCAAATTAATGAAAAGACACAACAGTCCTCTCTCTCTCTCTCTCTCTATCTCTCTCTATCTCCTCTCTCTCTCGCGGATGCTCTCTTCTCTCTCTCTCTCTTCTCTCCGCTCTCTCTCCTCTCTCTCTCTCTCTCTCTCTATATATATATATATATATATATATATATATAATATATATATATATATATATATATATATATATTTCAGTCTTGAAATAGAAAATTAGATCATGGGATCTGATGTTGATCCATATACAGAGAGATTTGAAAAAAATAATATTGTAATTGAAAGAGGAAGGAAAAATTACCAAAAATCTTGTAAGATTTAGTCAAGCCAACACTTTTGTCTCCGCTGTTTAGAATACATATACTTACCTCCTTCAAGAGTTAACACCATCACCTACGATTACAACAGAAAAGAAAAAAATACTTATTTTGCCTTTATAATCTTCTTCCACAAAAACTTTTGCCCCCAATTTCTACATACGCTACCCCATCGTAGGTCAGACTGGATTTCAAACCTAGAGAATAAAAAGCATCATTTGTCCCAAACCTTTAACTTCTATTGCAAATAGGTCCCCAACCTTCATTTTATTGTAAATTAGTCGTAAATTTTTATAATTAATTGCATATTGGTCCTTAATCATAAGCAGACATAAAAATTTGAGGCCAATTCATTTTTACTTAGGTCAATTGACTTATTTTTACTTTTACATTTTTTTACTTGAAACTAAATTCATTTGAAAGTTAATATTATGTAGATACAATAATCTATTTGAAAGTAATTTTTTATGTTATTGTTAAATTTTTATGAATTTTTCTTTTTTTTAAAGCCTTAAACTAGAGAAATTAATAAAATTTTGTAAGATTATAAAAATTGTATTTTCAATGAATTATTATAGCTACATAATACTCCCTCCATCCCAATTTACTTAAAACGTATTCATTTTTTGGAAGTCCTAAAAGGTTGAAACATTTCCTCTTTTGGAAAAGATTAAATAATTAAATAATCTTTTTACACGAAACCCAATAAATACTCTTTTTTTAATCTCCACTCAATCTCTCACTGCACAAAACCGAAAAAAGAATCTTTTTTTAATTATTATTTAAACTTTTACTACATAAAAAAATAACATAAATTACTTATACCTTAATCTTCGTGCCAAGACAAATGTTTCAACTAAAATGGGAGGGAGGTAGTATTAAATTTCAACTAAAATTAGTTTCAAATAAAAATAAGTAAGAATAAAAATAAGTTATTTTGAAGTCAATTGACTTACGGCCAATTCGTTTTAACTTAATTCAAAAAGATTTTTTTATTTTTACATAATTTTTCCTTGGAACTAATTTTATTTGAAAGCTAATATTATATAGATGTAATAATCTATTTAAAAGTAAATTTTCATAATGTTATTAAATTTTTATAAATTTCTATAATTTCAGGAATTATAAAGAAAAATTAATAAAAATTTAATAAGACTATAAAAATTATATTTTCAGTGGGTTATTGCACCTACATAATATTTGTTTTTAAATAAAATTAGTTTCAGATAAAAAAATGTAAAAATAAAAATAAGTTATTTTGGATTAAGTTAATTTAAGTTAAAACAAATTAACTTTTAAGTTGAAATGAACTTGCTCGATTTATAGAGAAGAAAAAAGATAGTTTTAAATTGTTCATTAATTGTTAGAAATTTATGACTTAGTTTGGATTTATGAAAATACAGTTACCAACAATTTCGTCTGGGTTGAAATTTGAAAGAACCAATTTTTTTTCTTTCACTTTCTCCAACTATTATCAGAGACCTAGGATTGTTCGTCAGCAACTAAATGACGAGATTTCTTACTTTTATTTGTTAATATCTAATTACTTGGAGACGAGGGTTCTACAGTCGCATCGGTATTCTCTAGTTCCACAGATTTTGTTCTAGTCTGATTGAACTATGACTTCGTGGAAATGTATGCGAGGGACCAACGACGTAGAAGGACTTGGCTCCCCGTGCTTCCGGTTCAGTAGCTGGGGCGGATGGCTGCGGAGGCAGAGGAGGGGAGTAGGGGACGGAGGGAGATAGGGTAGCATGTTAGACGAAGAACTTTAGGGGCCCAAGTTTTTACGGAAGAAGACTGAGAGAGCAAAATAAACATTTTCACTTTTCCGTAATAACAGTGAATGGCGTAATTGACTTTTGAGGACATAAATGTATATATTTCAAACAGTGAAGATAAAAGTGTAGGTTTAGCTAACCCTAAGGGAGTTTGGTTATTTTCCCAAAGAGGTAAACAGTGCAGTAGCTGTAGTATAAATTAATTAATAGCCCTGGACTAGCGTACCAAAACTGGAAAGAATAAAAGGCTATACTCATGGAGTCTGAGAAAACCGATTGGTGCCAGGGGAGTAGCCAAGTGGAGGAGTTGAAGCAAGCGGTGAAGGAGGTGGTGGTTGGCGTGGAGGAGCCTCCTGCTTTGCTGCGCCTCATTGATGCACTACACCGCCTAGGGATCGCCCATTATTTCCGGCAAGAGATCCACCACGCCTTCTGCCGCTTGGTTCCTTCTGTTGCCTCCGAACTCGATCTTTTCCATACCTCCTTGCAATTTCGTCTCCTGCGTCAACATGCCTTCCCCATAACACCAGGTCATCACCGTGAATATCTACTCACTTCCTTACGTTACTTTATACTTGCTCCATCCTAAAACTATTGCAACATATTTTGTTTTGAAGAGTTTCAAATCTTTTGCTTTACCAATTAATCTTTTAATTATCATTCCAATATTCACCTTTTCCCAACTTTTTCAATATATATATAAGATAAAAATGAATGCAACTTATAAATTTTCTGTTTATGTTAAACAATAAATATGGGATGAAGAGTGGATTTCTTGATAACAACCGCAAGTTCTAGTCTAAAGCTTAGGACGCTACTCAGTTGCAGTATATTTAGGGAAAGTTACAAAAACCCTCCTGTAATTTGGTCAAACCTACAGTTTGCCCCCTCTATTTTGAGAAACCTACACTTTACCCCAATGTTTTTTATACTGCCTGATAATAACTTCTGAAACTGTATTTAAACTCTACGATAATCATCTTCCAGTAATTTTAATCTGTTTAATATTTTTTTATAACTAATAGTTATTTTAAACTATCAATTTTTCCTTTCTGTGAATGTACTTTCCCACCTGTAATTATATATCAGTATTTTTTAAAGGTCGGTTTGCTGTGAAAAAAATATCAAAAATCTTAAAATTACTAGAGCATTATTACCATAGAGTTTAAATACAATTTCAAAAGTTGTTATCGGGCAGCATAAAAAATATAAGGGGCAAAGTGTAGGTTTCTCAAAAAAGAGGGGCAAACTGTAGGTTTGACTAAACCACAGGGGGGTTTTTGTAACTTTCCCTTTTATTTATATGTAGTTGATGCTTTAAGGTACTACTATATTTATAGGATGCTTTTCATAATTTCATTACTATTTTTAACATATATGCGAATCTCGTCTATTTGTTAAATATATGTGTGTTGTCATCAATTTTGCAAAGGCTCCTTTTCTTTATCATTTTAAAAAGTACACTTTCTATTTTCACGTTTTTATTCAGTAAAGTCAACATTTTATTAACTTAATAATTACTTGATTAAGTACTATTTTATAAATTTAATTATGTTTCTCCATACATAGCGTTAGAAAATTTAATAAAAGACATAGCTTGGTTCGTTCAGTATTAAATCAGATGAAATCAAAGTGACTTATTCTCATTTTTATAATTTTTTATTCATAATCAATATTATTTAAAATTTCACATTGTATGAGTATAACTAAGCTATTAAATACCGTTACCGCTAGGTATACCGCACACCAAAATTTTAAGGTATACCGTATGATATACTCCGTCGCCTACCGTTACCATTTTTATAAAAAAAATAAATATTAGAATATTATTTTAAGATGACATAAATTCAATATATTTTTTTTGAAAATTTTATATGTATCCTAATTTTCCTCATCACAATTTTCCAAATATAAATAAAATGCACATAATAGAGGATATTTTTAAAACAAAAAACATAAAAAATTGTTGTATATATAGAGAAAAATAAATAATACTAAAAAAGAAACTAATTTATTAATATAAGAGAAAAAATAATACTTTAATAATAACAATACATTTTCTAATACCACATTGACTTCTTACGTGGCTCAAAGTAACCATTAAATTTTAATGTTAACTAAGAAAAGTAACCAAAAGAATAAAAGTAAATATTTATTTTATGATATGTGTATTAATTATATTTTAATGTTTTACATATTTATGATATTTTGATGTAAAATGGCAAAAAAAAATATCACACATGCATTCACGAAAAATAAAATACTGCGGTACGTACCTTGCGGTACTTGCAGTATACTGCAATTTTCAGATAAAACGTACATAAAAAGTGAGCGGTATGTAAAATACCGCCGTATACCGCAATACACCGTGCGATAAAATAACAAAATATAAAAATATTTATACCATGTACTGCTTATCTGTGTGGTAAGTGATATACCACGGTATTTAACTTTATGGGTATAATAATCAATTGAATTACTTTTTTAATAAGAAAAGGTCTTACTTTGTACAATAAAAAATATTTCAAAAACACATTTTTGAGTTTTTTTGAATTATGAATTGGGTTTCAATTGATGCATAATTTGTACAAATAATGACTATATATTCATAAAATTACTATCCAACAAAAGTTCCACATACATATAGCTCACATCAATTGATTAATTATCAGCAAACTCAATTAAAGGCCATCACATCAATGCTTTGATATATGTTGGTTCTAGTGGTGTTTTAAAAATTCATTGATTCAAACAGCAAATTTTTGGAGCATCTAGCGGACGACGTAGTGGGATTATTGAGCTTACATGAGGCATCACATATGGGGTTTTCTAGAGAGCAGGTCCTGGAAGAGGCCAAGTATTTCAGCTCCAAGCATCTCAATTTGCAGCTATATCAAGACAAGTTAAAAGGCAACCTCTAGGTCGAGTGCAACTGTCGCTACAACTTCCATTCCATCGGAGGATGCCGAGGGTTTAAGCTCGAAACTTCATTGACATCGACCGACAAGAAGTTGGGACACAACACTTGGTCTTACTCCACTTGGCCAAATTGGAAAACAACATCATGTGCTCTCTCTATTTGGATGAGCTCAAAGAACTTACCGAGTAAGGCACTGTTAGCTATTCCTTACCAAAAGTCAAAAATTTCACTACAACGGAAATATAAAAAGAAATGCCCCATTGAAAAAGTGGACCTATAGTTCTAGGTCACTTTTTATTGGCAGAAATTCAAAATCTATTTTTGCCAAAAGAAAAAAAATGACATTTTTTCAGTTGCCTTTTTCGAAAAAAGGACTAGGTATTAGGCATTTGATATTTAGTTATTTTTTCAATCTTCTTCACCTAAAAGCAATTGATTCAAGAGTCACTTTTATGCATTAATTCATATTGTAGCATTTTAATTAGTTATCAACCTGTGTACATGTAAGAGTAGGTGGTGGACATAAGTGACAGCAAAGTATAAGCTAGGGTTTCCTCGGGAAGGCCGTTTAGTTGAGTGTTACTTTTGGGCGATGGGTGTAGTCCCAGAGCGTGAATTTTCAAAGGGCAGAAAGAACTTGGCTGCATATGGTATTATAGCAACGGTCCTAGATGATATGTATGATATTCAGGGATCTATTGAAGACTTGCAGAAGTTCACATATACCATCAACTTGTATGTGACAACTCCTGATGAAACAAATTAAGTTTCATGAAAAGTCACTAGAAGAAGTTGGCACTTTTTCAAAAGTTATTTCCAAAGGCTAGAGTGCAACTCCAATAGTTACCCACTAGTAGGTGGTAGCCAGTGGACTTTGATAGCCAACAATAGACAAAAAATGAACATTTTCTAATAGTGAATATTAGACTTACTTGCATGATATCTCTAGGTGGGATATTAAGGTGTTAAATGAGCTACCAGATTACATGAAGGTTATTTATTCAGCCACCGTGGAAAATGGGGATCAAACTGCAAGGCATGCCTCGGAGCATCTTTGTCTGAATATTGATTTTCTGCCCCGTATTAAGGAACAGGTCAGTTGTGTTTTGTGTGTTTGTATGTTTACTAAGAGTGGCTTACATGTACATATATATTATTTGTTGACTTTTTTACCTTTTATGGAGTTTGTAGTGGGCAAGCTACTGTAGGGAGTTGATGATGGAAGCTAGATGGGCGAGGGAGCGCTACATGCACAGCTTCGACGACTACATGAATAATGCTTGGGTTTTTATTGGGATTGTCCCGGGCATGGTGTACGCTTTTCTAGCTTAAGCCCATGAGATAGCCAAACACTTGCCCGACTGCCTTGACAATTGGGCCAACTTCGAGCTCTTTTCCTGGCCTAGCTTCATCACCTAGCTCCTCGATGACTTAACTGGCACAGATGATGAGATGGAGAGAGGGGAGCCCAATGCATTGGTGTGCTACATCGTGGATCGAAGTGTGTCATAGGAAGAGGCCAAGGTTCACATAAGGGGCCTCCTCAACAACGCCTGGACTAGGTTGATGGAGCTGGGTGATCCTCACGCCCCAGGTCATATCCCCAAATCACTGCCCAGTGTTGCCATGAGCATGTGTCGCTTTGTTCAAACAATCTACCTCCATGGTGACTAGTTTGGTGCTGGAACCCAGGCCAATCAGGATTGCCTTACCCAACACACTTGTTTACTTCCATCTGTGAAGCAAATTCCTACAGCAAACATGGACAAATGATACCTAAAGTGACTAGAGGGAGTAGTAGACGCCGTCATGCAGCTTGTATAATGAATAAGATTTCATGCCTTGTCCTAATGGTGTTCGAGTTGAAGTCATTCATTCTATTCAATGTAGCAGTTTGTAGGTATCTAGATGTAAATCTGTCAACATCCAACAATCACAAATATGTCTGTTTAAGTTGTTAAAGTGATCTAGCCCACTGTACATCTCTATTCAAGCTTTTTCTGTACCCTCAATATCTTGAAAAGCATTTGGGAATTCATTGTATGTATTATACGTATTCTGGCTATATCTCGCATTTGAAGATTCTTTTGAACTGCAAAAGAAACTACAATTCTTGATAAAACTAAAAGATACAAGCTTAGTAGGCTGTTGAATACTTAACCCTTGCCTTAAGACATACTTAACCCTTGACTCAAGGCATACTCAATTCTTACAACAAAAAAAATGGCAAGCAACAAAGAAAAAATAAAAAGGTATCTCATGCATGAGAATTCAAATAAAATTAGCAAATGTACACAAAGAAAGATTGTGATTTAGAAATCAAGCTTGGCCTTTTTTTTTCTTCCTTTTCTTTAGACATCATTGCATCATCTTATGAGCCACCCAACTGGTTGGTGATGGATAAAGCAAAGCTACAAAATTGTTAGATGCGCTTGTTTTTTTCACTTGTTGGAGATTTAGGCTTCAACAAATCTTCACATGCATCAATTTCAGTCATCTATCTTTTCTTGGTAGCTAAGTAAAAATGCTAATTGGTTAGCTTACTTGTCATGTTTTTCTTTTTTGTGAGCTAGAAACAATAATAGCCCAGTTGTAAATTGCTGGCAGAAAGTCAAAGGTATGGCTGGGTAAGACAAATTCAATTAGAACTCTTCTTTAGAATACGTGCAAGATGGCTTGTAAATAGGCATGAAAACCTTTGGGTAAGGTACTATATTGGTATTGCCTCCATGTAATACAATGTTGAGTATTTTTCTCTTATTTCTCTCTAGTTCTTTTGATCATTCTTGGCCTAAAATCTTTCTATCTTTCTCCCTAAATCTTTTAAACTTTGTTTTAGCACCCAACAAATTTGGTATTAGAGCTTAAGTTGAAGCAATGGCCACAAGCAGTAAAACCATGTTCAATTATTCATAGTCTTTCGTTCATACACTGAATAATGAGAACTATAATTTTGGATCATCCATATCAAGGCATTAGTCATCTCCCAAGATTTATAGGAGTTGTTAGAATCTGATTTTGAAGAACCGTCTAGTTTAGAAGCATATATTAGTGGCACCGAAATTAAAAAAAAAAAAGCAAAGCAAGCAAAATAAGCAAAGTGATGTAAAATCCTTACCCAATATTAGGGATGTCAACAGGCCAGGTTTGGGGGGGGGGGGGTAGATTGATTTTCAACCCTACCCACAATATAAAAGTTTTACTCAAACCATGGCTGTAACCCGCAACGGGTAGGGTATCTTCTTGCAAACCCTCCCCGCATTTGGGTAGGTGGGGTTGGGTATTGTGCTCGCATTACCTACACAAGTGATTGCATAATATAAAATTAAAAGTAAAGAAAACATGACATACTTGAATAAGACAATACAACCGAAAATAAAGTAACTCAGTCATATGGTTGTGAAGTTTAGGGTTTTCTAGGTTAGAATTATATTATATATTTAGGTTGTATAGAACTAGAATTGAGTATGTATATATAGTATAAGTTAATATTTTAGATACTTATATACTATGTATAATGTGCAGGTAGGATACAAGCTGGGTTCGGGGAAGGTAGATCCTTAAACCCGTATCCTCTTCCATATCCAATGGGTATGAAGAAAAAATACCTAAACCCGGCCCAAACTTGTCCAATTAAAAGAAACCCTAATCATCGGGTGGGGTAGGATAAGGTAGGGTACTCACAGGTAAGGGTACAAATTGGAATCCCTACTCAATATCCAACAAGGATTGAGTAAAGTAATATTCCTACACATCATAAGTGCCAAAAGATTCAATGATGCTTAGGAAATATTAAAGAAGCAATTCGGTGGCCAGGAAAAAAATTATCTCATAAAATTGTAAAATTTATCGAAGGACTTTGACAAGTTTTCAATAAAGGATGCAAAGAGCGTTTAAGAATTTTTTTCAAGGGTGATAGAAATGATAAACCAGATACGGAGCTAGGATGACAATAATGAAAGTAGAAAGATTAACAAGAAAATTTTACAAAGCCTACTAGTAAAATTTGAGCATGTTTTTGCAACAATTGAAGAATTCAATGATCTAGAAAAATTGGCAGTTGATGATTTGATTGGCTTTCTAGAAGCACACAAAAGGAGAATGAGTAGATTCTTAAGCCAAACAATAAAACAGGCTTTCCAATCAAATGTGAACATGAGAGACAACATCAAGCAAAACAATTGTGGCGGAACAGGGCACCAGTGCCCTGATTTGCTAACACTGGGAAGCTCCTTGGGAATTATCATCCCACTTAGGGTACAATTGGCTAGTTATTACTTGTGAACTATCTTAAATCATTACGTGTAACTAGTTACTTAGCCTACACTGCATAGAAAATATGCATACATTGTCTTGGCTATGCAATAGCAATTAAATAAAATTATAAAAGAAACCATGGTGCGCTGATTAATAAAACATAAGTTAAAACAAACCAAGACGTGAAAATTGTAGTTGCTTTAACTTCAAGTAACAACTGTGCACATATATCTTAACTTTATATGCACCCAAATGTAACCCTAGTGTTATGCATTCTGATGGACACTACTAAAGGCAACACTTAGCATGAAAAATGTCATACATACAATAGTGACAACATTATCTACTAAGATCCACCCTTAGCTTTCCACCCAAGCAACCTAGCTTCAAGTGGCAAGCCTCACTTTGCTTGTGCATATTTAGCTTTGAAAGCTGAAAAGACAACACTTTAGTTAGTACTAACTTACTTTATAAGCATTCATTAACCATAAGGTTCATACATAGATAATACTTTCAAATAAATAAAACTTAGCACTAACAGTCGCCCCTCACCAACTGTTAGGCCCGACTAGCATTCTAAATACCTGCACAACACTTAAAGGGTAAGTACTAGAAAGTACTCAGTAAAGGATTTGGCACCTACAAGAAAAATATATGTAGATAGGCAAGAAATATATATACAAACAAACCAAGCAATCAAACAACACAACAAACAATAAGCACAAGCATTTAATAAACAACAACAATAATGCAATGTAATATATGGTTGGATGAGTGAATGCACATGTTTATGCAATTAGGACTTCCTTACAACTGAAGGTGTTCTTAACTGCCGTGAGCTCATATGGCTGGGGTACTTGGATACTAGCCCCTGTATCCGATGCTAGTACTTGATTAAATCCCATGAAGTCCTCTTTACGGGCACCTTAAGTAAGTCGTCACTTACTTGACCTTACCCACCTTTTACTTAGAGTAAATCGTCATTTACTCAAATCTTACTTGTAACTTCCCCTTACTTTTCATGCTAGGTAATTAAACTTGGTGGCCAAACTTTGCCAAGTTCCCTTGAAATTGACTCGGGCAACTTAGTGGATTCACTTACCGAGCCCATTGACTCGGTTGGGACTTCTTGGGTACCGCTCGATGTCCATAGGTACTTGGCCTCTACCCTTGGGTTATCAAGGGTCCTAGACCCTTCTCGGGTTACTCTCCAAATGCCAGAGGTTCATGACCTTGCCCCTTGGCCATTGGAGGACTCATACAATACTAGGTCCATCCTTAGTACCTTATTTGTGATTTAAGGTATCTAACTTATCCACTTTTCCTTAGCCCTCTTAACCACCTACTTATTGCCCACTTATTAACGTATAAATAAATCTTAGGAGCAATTCTGAGCCATGTTAGGATGCCCCCTAAGCCTTAGGAATTGATTGGGACACTTAGAAACAAGTTTGGCACAAGTTAGGCACAATGCTGTAGCATTGCATATTGTGGTGCGACAGCATTCTAATTTTTTAGAGGTTACTGGAAATGATGTGATAGCAGCAACCTAGTTGGTGTGACAACATTGTACATTTCAGGCAGCCTTGTCTTCCTTTGGAGCTTGATGCAATCGCATCTAACAGTTAGTGCGACTGCATTGACCCTTGGAGCTATATTTCTTCACCCCTTTCTCGGCCAATTTCGTTCCGAATCTTACCCAAAAAAATTCCAATCATTTTTGGCTCATTCTAACTCACTCCTAAGTGTTTTAACACTACTTATGCATCATTTAATCATGACAGAACATAAATCTCTTACCTTAAATCCAATTTAAGCAGAATCCAAAGCAATCCACACACATAAGCTCAATGCAGTTCCATTTAAGTTCTAAGCTTGAATTCTACCAAAATTGGACACCAAGAGCATGAAATTAAGACTATTTCTAACCATTTAACAAGCTTAGAACTAACCCACAAGGATTAAATACACTTACCTTAGGGTTTGAACTAAAAACTTGTAAGCATACCTCCAAATGCACCAAATACGCAAAAAAATGAGCTTATGGCTTGTTGGAATGACTTTGGGAACTTCAATTTTCATGAAATTTTAAGTGATTTGGGAGGTTTGATAAGGAGGAGCTATGGAGGAGAGGCAGCCGCGAATTTTCTAAATGAAGCTTTATATAGATATGTAGGCTTTAATTCTAGAACACAAGCACCTAGCACTTATCCTTTTCTAAAGGATAACCCATGTGGTGTGGGGAGGTGTTTCGTTGACCGGTTCTGGACTTGGGTCATTACAGATGGTATTAGAGCCGACCCAGGACCACGATGGTGTGGCATTGTAGATGTACACATGCATCATCTACCAGGACTGTTCCTAGATTTGAGAGGCTACTTGGTTAGGGGCTAAGTAGTCCGATTAAAGAGGTTACTTGGTCCGGGGAACCAAGTAATCCGACTGACCCCAATGAGGACATTGGGTACATAAGGGGAGGAGTTTGTAACACCCCCATATCCCACATGGGTGAATTGTGGGAAGTCTTATGTGGATATATATGCTCCAATTCCAGAACAAGAGCATTTAGCACTTATCCTTTTCTAAAGGATAGCCTATGTGGTGTGGGCAGGTGTTTCGTTGACCGGTTCTGGACTTGGATCATTACATGATGAATAGTGTCATCCTCCCTCTTAAAAATATCTCAACTACTCCACTCAACTCATTTTTCTTCTACTTTGCACTTTGGCCCTCAAACTTAGTTTTGATTTACTTAGGCCACTTAAGCTCTTCCTACACCATCTTTCCTTGGTCCCATAGAAATATTTTTCTTGCCCACACACTTTGCCCTCAAGCCACTTAAGCCATTATAATACATAATAGCTCAATTTCTCACTTATTGCATTTTTCACCTTTAACGTTCATTTTTTGTTCAAAACACTTAAATTATGGTCTTAACTTATTTACCTCAAAACACTTGTAGGAACCTAATTTCACTAAAATTACGGTCATACCACTAACTTGGGACAAAACTACCATTTTGCCCTTTTCACCGTTTTGGTGCTAGTTACACTTTGCAACCTAACTTAACCTTACTTAGCTTGCTTTTCTTGCTTCATAAAACTTGTTTGAGGAAAATAACTTGGAATTTAGTTACCTTGGCATCCAAACTATGGGAAGTACTGGGAGAGCCTTTACAACAATCAAGGTAGATGTTCATTCAAAAAATAAAGGAAGAGGATATCAGGGTAAGATTGAGGCCGTGGCCATAGCAGAAGAAATCAAACTAATTTCAGCCGAAGAAATTATCCAAGTTCATGTTACAAAATTTGTGAAAAGTCCAATCATCAATCAAAAGATTGTAGATTCAAGTGCTGGCATTGCAGAAATCTGAACCACTTAGATAAAGATTGCTGGTATACAGATCAAATCAACAACGTGGATTTCTCAGAAAAACATGAAGGCGGTAAAGTATTCTATTCTTGCTTAAGTGCCAAAAAAGAATCAGGCACTGTATGGTATGTAGATAGTGGATGTGGTAATCACATGACTGGAGATAAGCAAATATTTATTTCACAAGAAAAATATGCCCAAGATATGCTTCAAAAATTTCAGATGAGCAACTGTAATCCTATAGCTACACCACTTTCTGTGAATGAGATGTTGAAAGAAGATGACGGAGCACAAAAAGTGGATGCACATATTGATGCCCTGTAGCATCCTCGTTGTGTGATGTGGTGGGGCCGAGAGGGACTTCCAGTGAAGGAGAACGTCTGAAGGGGAGATTTCCCAAAAGGAGATGCCTGAAACACTCAGAGAACAGAGGTTAGGAGGTCTTCGGAGTCTTTTTCTGGGGAGGACCCTCCGATGCCCAGGTCAGTATTTTGGAGGTGGAGAGAGGGAGCATTAAGGACCAAGGATTCTTGCTTGTTACATTTTCTTTTTCAAGGAGAAGCCCGCCCTGTTGGGGCCATTTCCTGAGTGTATATAGGAAAGTATGGCCCGTTCAGATAGCGACACGTGTTCGGTTGGATGTGATATGTGCTTTTGGGCGTGGGGGCCTCTAGCAGCCTGTAGGCTCCTCGGGCCATGGGCTAGGGCAGGGATAGCCCTACATGACAAGACGTAGATGGCGTTGACGTGTCAGAGCGCATATGAGGGCGGCGTGTAGCGTGTGTGGGCGACATGTTAGAGGCTTCTTAATTGCTTTTGCTGTATCCCCGAGGTCCCCTTGGTTGAGGTCGCTTTTTAGAATGAGGACGCTTTCCCCGAAGTCATCTCAACAATTCGAGGATTTCCTTAGCACTGAAGCTCCTCGTTCGTGGGGGATTTTCTCCTACCAGAGGTGGTTGGCCCTTCTCCCCCGAAGGTAGTTTGGCCGCTTTTCCGAGGGAGGTGACGCGCTACTTTCTCGAGGTCAATACTGTCATTCTCGGGGGTGTCGTTGGGCCATCGAGGTTGTATGCCCAAGGCATCAGACTTTCTCTTTCCCAGGTCGGCACGGGTAACTCTTACGAGTGACTGTCGATTTCCCGAACATGGCATCTAGCCGAAGTTCACAGGTTAAAGGGGCAATAGCACTTCGGCTATCACATATGTACCAAAGTTTAGTTGGCTCACTTATCTATTTGACAAATACAAGGCCAGACATAATTTATTCAATTAGTTGGATTTCAAGATTTATGAATCAACCAAGTAAGTTACACTTTGTAGCAGCAAAATGGATTCAGAGGTATCTACGAGGTACTAAAAAACTCGGAATTCGTTATGTCAAAGAAGCCAGCAACATATTAGTTGGATATACAGATAGTGATTGGGCAGGTTCATCTAATGAACGGAAAAGCACGTCAGGTTACATATTCAATCTTGGAACAAAAATTATATCATATGCATCCAAGAAACAGAAAAATTTATCACTATCATCTGCTGAAGCAGAATATATAGCTGGAACAGATGCAGCATGTGCAGTAGTTTAGTTAAGAAGAATTCTGGCTGACTTACAACAAAAACGAGATGGTCCGACAACTATATATTGTGACAATATGTCAGCAATAGCTTTGACGAAAGATCTAGTATTTCATAGGTAGACAAAACATATTGAATTACGGTATCATTTCATCAGAGACTTGACACAGATATGAGAGATTCAATTGAAGTATATCAATATGAAAGATCAACTAGCAGATATTTTTATGAAGACCGTCATAGGAGAAAAACTATTGAAGTTTTAAGAAGAAGTAAAAATTAAAAATTAAGAGGGGTGTTGAAAAATATTAATTTGTAATTGTTTATATTTGTTATTTTCCTTATTGGAACCCAACCAAATTGAATTGAGTTTCAAACCCAAATTGAATCAAACCATTTAATTGTAATTTTCTGTGATGAGGATGAGAAGTCAGCGGGCGTGTGTACTTGTAAGGTGGGCCGTAGTCCATATAATTAGGTGCGGCTTAGTCTATCGTGGGTCTGATTGTGGATTACCCCCAACAAAAATCTACATAATTATGTGAGTCAATTTAATTAATTTGGAAAAAAATTATGTACCTAAAAATAAGACTATTATATACTCCATCTACTACAATCAACATTTTTCAAAGTAATTATTACCTTTGTCTTGCAAAACTTATCCTCTTTACTATTCCTAGCAATTAATTTAGTCTTTATAATTTACAGCAATTAATTATAAATTTTCTTTCATTTAAAATTTCTTATACAAATCTAAAATTTTTATGTAAATATAGTATCTTAAGGACTCTAGTTTATAAATATATTTTTTAAAAAATTTTTGTAGTATAAATTAATATAAATATATTTAAGTCAAATTTTAATAAAAAAGATAAAATGGCCAACTTTTATGTAACAGAGGAATAACACTTTTCAATTCAAAACTAAAAGGAAAAAGAATAAAATTTTGAAGCATCATTTCATTAAAAATAGTAATGTAACAGACGTGGGCCTTGCAAGTTGCAAGTGATTCAATAACTAATTTTGCTTTTGATTCTTTCGAAGTTAAAGCGTGTAACAACGCATCGATTCCAAAATTTTAAAAACAAGAGAACAAACTCCATTGGTCATCCCTAAACTATATTTCATGTTACTTAATTATTTTGGAACTGTCAAGTGTTGTATCAATTATCTTCAAACTATTTAGTTGTTATTATCTCATCTTGTAATCTATCACAGCCGCTAAACATAAATGAGAAAGTGACGTTCTTGATAATGTGACTTTGCAAGCTTGCGTGGTTGTTGATATGGGCTTATTATTAGGAATGATAAAATTTGACCCAACCTGAAGACCTAACCTGATCCACCCGAACCCAAGCCCAACCTGACCCGATTTGACCAGAAAAGTCAACAACCCGAACCTGATTGTAACCAACCCGACCTAAACCAGAACCGATTGAAATGAAACCCAAGAAAACCCGAACCTGAACCCGAAATGACCCGATGACTAAACCTGACAAGACTCGATTTTAACTTAAATTAGTATAAATATATGGTTGGTAAAGACTTTAGACAAATTATAATTTAATATATATGAATGAATTTCTTCTATTCTATTATGTGGATCTGTTTTACATTGTAGAGCAAATAAGTGAGAGTTATAGGAAACGTTTAGTGAAATGGTGATAGAGAGATAAGAATAATTAGGTTTTAGAAATTATAGCACTCCTTCCATCCCATATTCTTTGAAATATTTAACTTTTTCAAACAATTTGAATAGAATTTATTTATATTACTTTCTCTGTCTCAAATTCTTTGCACCATTCATATTTTAACAATTAATCTATAATTTTTTATTTTCAACAATTTAATATATAAATAAAAAAATTTATACAATATTTTAAAATATGTATTTTTTAATTTTTTAATAGATAATAATATAAATAAATTTAAGTTAAAACTGGTTAGAAAAGTTAAATGGAGCAAAGAAAATGGGACGGATGGAGATTATTTGTTAGAAAAGAATTTAAAAAGTATATATTTAGAAACTATAGGTCTTTATTTATTATTTAATATAATTATTTTTTATTTATATACTAAAATATTAAAAATAAAAAATTATTGATTAATTATTAAATAGTAATGTTACAAAGAACTTGGCATAGATGTAGTATTTTATTAAAGAAATTATATATTAATATATCTTCATAAATTTTATATTATTTTTTATATCTAGCTAAATTAAATTTTAATGAAAATTAAACCAAAAAAATTGAAGCTATTAAACTATTTCGGCTTATGCATCAATGAACCAAGTAAATCTGACAATTAAGTTCAATTTGGTCTAAGACCCGATAACCCGACCTGATTGGATCCGAACCCAAATAAACCCAGACTGACCTAACCCAAACTCGAAATCTGCTCAACCTGAAAATCAACCCGAACCCAAATAACTTGACCTGAACCCAAATATATGTTAACCCGATTAAACCTGAACCTGAATGTCTGCTCGGACGCCGAAATGGGTCATGGTGGCTGGGTCGGATGCTAGAATGGGTTGGAACATGGGTTCCAACAGCAGCAACGATGGCGCTCTGGGGAAGAAGATGAAGGTTGAGGCAATGGAGACGGAGGGACTCGACGGTGATTTGGGGAAGAAATGAATTTTGGGTTAATCTATGTTTTAAGTCTCTAAGATTATGGGTTTGTGTAAATTTTAGCCAGAAAATTTTTATTCTTCCAGTATTATCATTTATTTTTATGAAAGAGGTTGCCAAGTGGTTTTTTGAACTGCCACATCTGCTTAGAAGACGTCACGTCATCAAATTCCGTCAAAGATAACAAAGAAACTAATAAAAGTGAGTCGGTTGAAACGCATAGCATACTATTAGATATGGGATTTTATGATGACATAAGTAGAGGAAATGAACCACTATAGGACAAATGAAAAAGCAAAGGGACCATGGATTCATTTTACCTTTCTTTGATTAGATTAGTTTGTAACAGATACGAGTATAACAATTCTATTGCTTTTTTATTTATATAAATTTGATTTCAACCATTCAATTTGCATGTTAAAACCGATCTAACTCGGTCAAATTATAATTAGTTTATTTAGTTTTCGTAACTAGCTTTTATTTATTGAAAATAAACATGTAGTAACTAAAAAAATATATATGATAAAAATTGAAAAACAATAAGATATAAATTCATTAAATTGGATTTCATTCCTAAACTTAAAGGAAGATTCAACACATAATATCTCTACTTAGAGGAAAATGGCCTTGCATACGTAAGGTTGATGGAAATAATTGCAAATTGTGAATTTTTATTCAATTTATTCAGTTTGTTGAGTTTTTCTTTAGAAATCAATAACCATATTGATAATTTAATATGAAATTTAGTTTTGGATCAATCCATACTGATTAACCAAACAATTAAAACATTTTGTCAACTGAAAATAATCTATTTAGTTTTTAATTTTATCCAAATAATGAACACCTCTAGTCCCATAAGTGTGCTTTCTTTAAAAATTAGAATTATATTTTATGGTGACAATGCAAAAATTATTATTATTATTATTATTATTATTATTATTATTATTTAAACCATGTTTTCGGGGCGCCAACACATGTAATTTGTCTTCTAAGAATAAAATATTTCGGAATATTTTCCATGAACTTATGGCATATTGAAGCAAAAGTCATGAAAGAACAACAACAAAAAATAAAAAATATTTAATTTAGTATCATTTACAAGAATGGGCATGAGAGAATGCTAGTCCTTCCTCTCGCCTGGAATCAACTTATTTTTATTTATATATTTTTTTTCTTGAAACCAGATTCATTTGAAAGCTAATATTATGTAAGTGTAATAATCTATTTGAAAGTAAATTTTCATGTTGTTGTTAAATTTTTATAAATTTTTTCTTTTTAAAACATTAAACTAGAAAAATTTATAAAAATTTAGTAGGATTATGAAATTTATATTTTTAATTAATTATTATAGCTACATAATATCAGTTTTTAATTAAAATTAATTCTGCATAGAAAAGATATAAGAATAAAAATAAGATATTTTGAAATCGATTGATTTAACTTAAAATGAACTGGATGTAATTGTTAAGATATTGAAGCCTTAACCACCCAAGTGGCTAAGGCTTAGGACATCATGGTGTAAGTTAGGGGTTTGAACCGTACTTTTACCAAATTTATCATAAAACGCTAGTAACATTCTAGGTATCAAAAAAATAAATATTTTCTCATTTCCTTAATTATAAAGTACCTCACATCAATATATTTGCATAAATACTTCGAATTACAAACAAAAAAAAAAAAGTTGTAACGGAATTCGCTACAACCCTCACCTATGATGTCCATTTGACTGTTTCCATTAAAAGAAAAAGGTGCACAAACTTGCGTGTGCAACCATTGTAACATGGCATGGCATTTGTGTGATGGTGTTTTGGGAATTCACTGCAACCCTCAACTATAATAGGGTAAAATTCATATATATGGTCCCTAACCTTTTTTATATTTCCTAAATGAGTCCCTCTTTTTCATTTTATTCTTTTAAAGTCCCAAATAATCTCTATAATTTTGTCCCACGGTCATTTTGTCAATTTTACAGTTAAAGTTAATGAAATCTCAGAAAAAATGCAAACTTTGGTCCCTAAATTTTGTTCCTCCTGCTCAAAGCACCATCAAGCCTTTAAATTTTAGACTTTCTCCCTCTTTCATCCATTCAACTTCAAAGTTGAATTAACATTGTACTCTTCTTGAATATCGATGAGGGAATATCACTGTACTCTTTTTGAATATCGATGAGGAAATGACACTGAACTCTTCTTGAATGTCGATGAACTCCAGTTGCCGACTCAGGAACTTCAACTTGCTATAGAGATCATCCTCGTTGGCATTCCCATCGATGGATGATTGGGATAGATCAAATTTGATCAATGATAGCAGAGGCTCCGAAGGGGATTTCGGTTCAAGAACCATCACTGCAGCTGCCATTCTCCGGTCTCGCCTACTTCTCACTCTTGCAATGCGGTTCGCCGGTTGAGGTGGAGGGAAATGGATAGCCTACCTTCTTTGTTGCCTCGCTCCGAATCATTATGGCGATCATGGAGAATGGTAGAGGAGGTTGCGATAAAAAGTGTGGGGGCGATTGAGGGATGAAACGTTGCTGACCCCATCTCTCCATCATATCTCTCTTCCGATGCGATCTTGATTCTCCGATTGGAATGGTTTTTGGTTTCTGACGAAACTTGAGGAAATTTATTCAAGTAGACTGGATCTTCTTTTATTTTAGTCCTTTCTTACGGGAGTAGCTAAATAGTTAATCTGGTACTGACGGGCTCACCTAGATTTGCCTTGTAATTATATTTGTAATAGGAGAAAAACAACAAAATGTGAGGTGCAATTCAGGGTTTTCTATCGAGTAGAAATCATGCTCTCCTGTAACACCTTTGCATGGTGAATCCATCTCCGTGCCCAATTCTCTTCCCTCACTGTAACTTCGTTTCATCTGCCCGTATCAACACAATGCTTGCAAATGTGAGGTGCAATTTTCAGGATTTTTGGTTGAGTGTGAGATCTAGTTCTTGCTGAAGATCCATATGGGGGCAGTTGGGGAAGGTGTTGGACCCGGTGGTGGCGACGGCGAAGGGGGCGATGAAGAGCGTGGGGGCAGTGGCGGTGCTTGCATGCTGGTGCGTGGATGTGAATGGGGATGAAAGAAGCCCATCAGAATTCCTGAAAAAAAGAGGTGAGGACGAGGATGAAGGGGAGGATGAAGGGGAATTGATCTTTTTTTCTGGTAAGTTAGAATGGATGAGAGAGAGAAAAGGTGTTAAATTTAAAAGCTTAATGGTGCTTTGAGTGAGAGGAAAAAAATTTAGGGACCAAAGTTGGTATTATTCCTAAGATTCTATTAACTTTAACTGTAAAGTTAACAGAATGACCATACTTGGGATAGAAATTGGGAGATTAAGGACTTTAATAGAATAAAATAAAGGTTAGAGATTTGTTTAAGATAATGCAAAAAAGTTAGATACCATAAATGAACTTTAACCCTATAATATCCATTTGACATTAAGGTGTTCAAACTTGGGGTAAAAAGCACCATCAGTCCCAAACCATTAATTCTACTTGCAAATTGGTCCCAAACCTTTATTTTGTTGCAAATTGATCCCAAACATTTATACTTCATTTCATATTAGTCCTTAGCCCTAGGTAAGTACAAAACTCAATTTATAAATAAGAGAAACTGATAATTTAAATTATCCATCAACTTTTAGAAAATTATGACACAATTTAAATTTAAAACAAAACAGATACTGTATAATTTAAATTAGAGTTTAAAAAGTTAAAGTTAGATAATTTGTGAGTGTTAACAAATTTAAATTGCTCAATAGTTACCTTCAAACAAATTTAAATTGTGCCATAATTTTCTCTCAATTAATTGATATTTTAAACTATCAGTTTTTTTCTTGGTAAACTGAATTTTTGTGCTGCCTAATGTTAGGGATCAATATGCAATGAATTAATGAATTAGAAAGGTTTGGGATTAATTAAAGGTTTGAAGTCATTGGAACTATTTACCCCCACAAAGTTGCGTGTGTAGCTATTGTAACATGGCAAATTGTGTGATTTTTTGTGTTTAAGATTGTCGTCATAGCACTTGCAGCCATTTATGCGATTATGGTTTTTTTATATTGCAGTGTCATAGTTTAATGGGTCAACCTAATCTCTAACAACAACTTATTGCTGTCATTAGTTTTTGAGAATTAGTTTTTTATTTAATATATTTTAAGAAAAAATATATATGTTACATGTCAAATGTAAATTTTTATAGGCCTAACTACAGGATTAGCCCACGAACTTCACCAACTCGAGCGAGTTAGTCCAAAACTCAGCACTCAGTAAACTTTGGCCCTTGAACTTTAAAAAGGTTAGCACTTTAGTCCATTGTACACAGTCATTAACGGCTTACATTTAAGAGTGCTGAAGTGGCGTTTAATTGCTGAGGTGGACTTAACGGTAGGGCTATCTTGTTTTGCTAAGGATCAATGGTTTTAGTATGTATGGGGATTGTTTGTTTGATATTTGTAATAGGTGGTCATGGACATAGGCGTACAAGGTCTGAGTTGTGTACATTGTAAATGGGAATTACTTATGTTGGAGCAGTATCTGTGAGTTGTAGACAAGAATTAGTGGCACTGTCAATAGGAATTGCATAGTTCTTAGAGCTCTACCTACTGAAATGTATAGTTTTTGTTGAGATAATGAAGTTGGCTTGATTTCGATATATTGGTTGCTATCACTTTACACAATGAATGTTGCTGTTGGTTGACTATGTACAAGTTTGGGCATGAATGGTTCAGAATGTGGCTGTTGGTTGCTAGCACTTTGCACAATGAATGTGGCTGTTGGTTGCTATTACTTTGCACAATGAATGTTAAATTGCAGGTTCAGAATTGCACTAGTTTAGGCATCAGTTGCTGTTAATTTTCTATCATTGTTGCAGGTTGAGAGTTGTGAAGAACTTAGTGTCGAACTCCACACTTAGGTACATCAATTCACAATAGAATTCTGAACTCCACACTTAGGTACACCATTTCACAATAGAATTTTGAACTCCACAATTCGGTACATAATTTCATAATAGAAATCTAACAGCGTGGATGCAATATAAGTGTTCTAACACCAAAATGATCAGCTGAGCTTTACAAAATATTGTAACTTGCATAAGTTAAGATGATTTTGCATAATCAGTAGCTTTTCTCTTCCACAGCAGTTGATTTTGCACAATCAATGCCAAAGCACATGGACTTTTGGTTCTGTGCATTAATCTACAAAAGGGTGACAAAAAAAATGCTTTCTTTACTTTATTCCCCTATCTCATAACCAATTTTGTGATGGCAATCCAGGGTAGAGAAAGAAAAAAAATCTGAATCAGAATAGGCCACGATTACTATAGAAGACATGGATTTCCAACAGAACTTACATTCACAATTGAGTGACTTGAGGCAACATCTGTGTATACACCAATGCCAAACATGCCTCTCTGAGGAAGATTGGTCTCCCTGATTTACTGCCTACATCGTCCCCGATTAGTTACAGAAGTACATGCAGAGCTGGAAGTAACATTAGTTAAGGCTGAAGTGTGCATAACCTAACTTTTCAATGGTTGTCCAACTTGTTATAGTTAGATAAAAACCGAATATAGCAAATATTCCTATAATTACGTAGGGTTCCACAATTATACCAATTATAAAAAGAATTGAAATATGAACATAACAACTCACTTTAGTCATTTCGGACCTCATATGACCAATCTCACCCTGATTTTTGCATACTTTCTTATTATGTCTTGTTTAACCACATATAGAGCATGTTATTTTTCTTCCATCTCTATTAAGCTTGGTTTTTTTCTTCATTGGTTTATGTCTTGCCCTCTTCCCATTTTTTCGAGGCCTTCCAGGCATAATTCTCACGGGAGAAGGGCTAACTACACCAAAACCACTATCCTCCCACATCTCTTCACTTGAAATAACACCAATTGAATATGTATAAGCATTGAGAAACATATCTTTTTTAAGCCATTTGCCTAGATAGTCCACAGGTGACTCTCCCTTCTACCTAATTGCCCTACAAGCACGGACACATGGTATCCTTGAGAGTTGCCACACCCCACATTCATAGGACATTATGTCCAAATGTACGGAGTATTTAGAGAAACCGTTTTTGACTTCATAACCATGGTCACCATTCCAAATAGCTTGCCATTTGAAGCTCTCATTTAAATTCTTTTGCAATTTTGACATGATTTTCTTGCCCACTTGCTGTCTAATTGTCTTCTTTTAAATTGTCTTTCATAATGTATTTTTTAATTTCCTCAAGCATAGATATAATAGGATTACTCCTAGCCCCAATAAGAACAAAGTTAAATGCCTCACAACAGTTGTTATCCATAGAATCACACTTAGAGTTGAAAGAAAAATATGCCTTACACCATGTATGTGGATCAATTCTCACGGCTGCTGCACTTGCTCCTTGCAACTTCTCAAGTTCTTCAAGGTTCCTTTTGAATTTTGGTTCACTGGTGGGTTTGGCACATGAATAAAATGCATTTCTTAATGCCTCACCCCTGAACTTAGAGCTCCAATTGCTGTAAATGTGCCTTGCACACAATCTATGCTCAACTTTGGGGAAAACATGTGATACAACAATCATCAAACCCTATATACAAAAATTCTACAAAATTAGTTTATAACTTTAAATTGAATAGATTTTTCAAAGGAAAAATTCATTGTTATTGGATTTACCTTTTGTTGGTCAGACATGAATGTCCAACCTTGCCCATCTTTGTTCTGAATATCAACCTTTTATCGCTGTAAAAACTACAGCCATGAATCTTTGTTTTCTACTTCTACTACTGCCTAAGCCAAAGGATACATTTGGTTATTTGTGTCCTTTCCAATTGCCATCAAAAGCTGCCCTTTCACCATCCCTTTTTAAAAACAGCCATCTAGCCCAATATAGGGCCTACACCCCTCTACAAAGCTCTTCTTCAAAGCATCAAAGCATATATACATTCTATGAAATACTAGGCCCGACCTTTCCCTTACTTCTAAGACTTGAATCTCAATGGTGCTATCTGGGTTTGCAGAACGAAATGCATGTGCATAATCACCTAATATGGAATACTTATATGCGAGATCTCTTTCGTACTTCTTCATCACATACAATTTAGTTATTCTAGCCTGGTGGATGGAAAATTCAATGCCAAAAGTTTTTTCAATTTCCTCTTGAATATATGTAGGTTTTATCCCCAGATGCCATGTTATAAGGTCTTGAACTTTATTTTTCATCCATCGAGAAGAAGCCCGTGATATATTTTGCACTTCATAGCAAGTATGCTTATGTTCGAACAACTTCACTTAAAAATAATTTTTTTGATCTTTCAAGTCATGCATATATCCCCCACTTACATCATTTTGCTTTGCACACCGTTCTTATCCTTGTAGATTCATTCTTCACTTAACTAAAATCACATTTTTTTAATTGAATATTTTATGATAGCTCTCTGGAATTGAATGACTCTTGAATACCATACCGAGCTCAATGTGACAAAGTTTTGCCTTCTCATTGTAACGTGGCTACATTCATTTCCTTATAATATAAACTTGATTTCCTTCTTTGTCACTTCCTATTTCATAGCTACCTGCATTAGAATCAGCCATTAATTCCTTGTCATCTTTAGATTCATTCCCAACATCTTCTTTAACCATCCCTTAGATTTCTTGAATTACTAATCTCTTATGATCACTCCTTTGTTTCCTATAAATAGTCTTACTTCCTATCCTACTTGGGCTACCAAAATGCCATTTTTTGAATGTTTTAATTGCATCTCTAATTTCCTCTTCATCATCTGATTGTAGTGCCATGTCAACTCTGCCTAATTCTTCAACAAATTCTGCTTCTAAGTTAATCAAAGAATAGTCACTGTAACTTTCACCTTGTTGATGTTGTAAATTCTTTTCTTCTTTATTCTGTTACTGCTCTAAATTTAACCCATATATTGCTTCCCACTCCTTTAAAAGACGACCAAATTCATCATCAATCTCAGAACAAGACCACTTCACACTTGCACCTATTTCGCCACCTCCATTATGTTTTTCATTTTATTCCATTATGAGCTCCTAACTATAAACATATTAACCAAAATATCACCACAATTTCCTTAGTCACCTATCAACAACAAAACCATAAATGCTTTCGGACAACAAAACAAAACACACCATAAATAATTTTGGACAACATAACAAAACATAGCATAAATGCTTTCAATTAACAAAAGGTAATAGGCTCAGCTTAAATGCTTAATTAAAATAACAATCCAATTTATTGTTTCCACAAAAAAAAAAAAAAAACAAAAACCATACTTCTCCCACCTTGTAACAAGCAATAAATAAACAATTTCCCAGCCTTTACAAAAAAATAATGAGATAAAACTTGAATTTCTTCATTTTAATGTCCACAGGTTCCCACAATTTACAAATGCCCCCACCACCTTTAATTGTTCCCCTCTTTTGGTTGGCTTAAGTTACATTTAACCCTTCTTGTTTTTCTCCAACAAAAAATGACTTCCCTTTTACATTAGGGTCAACATCAGTCCATTACCCCTTTGTTAGTAGTGTTAGTGGCACATTGCCAACCTTTTCCTGCCTATTTCATCTCACCCAACATAAATTGCCACTTCAGCCACTCTTAAACATAAACCATTAATGGCAGTGCATAATGGACTAAAGTGCTAACCTTTTTAAAGTTCAAATGCCAAAGTTCATTGAGTTTTGGACCAACTCGCTCGAGTTGGTCAAGTTTGAGAGCTGGTCCTGTAGTTAGGCCATTTTTATATTTACCAGTTTGATGCCTATCGAACATATACGAACATAAAGGCTGCAATTAAATATTACTCTAATGACATATATACTATTTATTATTTAAGAGACAATATTTAATAGTTTGAGTTTAAGGATGAAAGTGTATGAATGATTATTCTTGGACTCCTCATGTCATGTATGCTTCTAAAATTTGTCACAATTTTATCGTTGCTTAGAATTTCAAGCATTTTTTTAACATTTTTCTTCTTTTTGTCATTTTTCTAGGTATAACAGTGCTTTTCTCCTTAGGTTTAAAATTATGTTCATGTTCACTCTTGTACCTTAAAACCTACTAATATTCTCTTTCTTTTCCAACACTAGTATGAAAAGAAAAAATTATTTTGTGATAACCAAATTAAAATTGACCTTTGATAAGCCTAGAGGCTTTTAAGACCTGTAGCTAAAGACAATGTTAGGGGCTTTGAAGTTGTGTGTTCAAGAAAGACCCTCCAGTGCTTTAAGTTAGTAATGATTGATGAATATGCATTTGGATACTTGTGTACCTTTGTTCTTGTTTGTGTTTCCTTTATATAGGCCTAGATCTTCTTCTTATGGTAGAGAGTCCAATCTTATTATGAGAGTCCAATCTTATATAGGCTTAGATCTTCTCCTTATGGTAGAGAGTCTAATTTTCTCCTTATAGTATATCTTCTCCTTATGGTAGAGAGCCCAACTTACTAGAGTGCCATTACTGGCTCATCATATTATTGCCATTTACGCTATGCCCCGGGGCCCAAGCCAACATGATTGGCCATAGGAACATGTCAATGTATGTGGATCAAATTAAGAAGGTGCTTAGGCTTCCTTTACATCTCATGATTACCAACTGCATAACAATTTTCATATTTCCTCTATCAACCTGCTCCCAACACTTTTTTCCAACTTAATGACTTTTTTATTATTTTTCATGTGGCTAGGACTTTATATTTCTTGGAATCCTTTTCTTTTTATTTTCTTCGTCCCTGGTTAAGGTTATTGCCTCTTCCACCTTATCCCACTTCTTTGGTCATGATTTTGCTTCTCTTTATAATAGTACCCAAAAAGGATGGAAGGAGTGGAAGGAGCAATTTTTCTTTGTTCAAGCTAACCCAACCTAGGATTTTCGACTAGAGTGGATACATAACTTTGTTCTTAAGCTTCCTACACACTCTCCAGATCTTAGTTTGAATTCCTATATAGTGACAAAGACTGTTATCAAGTATCTATTGGGGTTGATATGGAGTTAAGACTGTTGGGACTTTTTTTCTTTCCTTTATAACATTATGGAAGAAATCACCTTGGTAGCTTATAGTACTAGTAAACCTTTTGCAGGGGCACACAGTCTGAAGAAGTGGTTTAAAAGAATGAAGGGGAGTTAATTAAGATTTTAAAAAATGGTAGTGCTTATTTGGGAGGATAGAGTCTTTTATGCGCTTCCATTCTTTATGGCCTAATTTTAACATATTTTCAACATTGACCTTCCAATTATTATCATTTTGGATACATGTCTTTTGGGAAAGTATTACAGGCTTTCAAGAGGTGGAAAGTAGTAATGAGGGCCCTCAAGGAGGTAAAGAACTTAATGGATAGGGCTAGCATCAACACCTATTATGGTCTTAGTTTCCTTTGGTAATGATGAAGAGACTTTGAGGGATGCATCAAAGTGCAAGAAATGTCAAAAGACATCTCATTTAAAGTCTTCAAAGGTTGCCCCCTCAACTACTGATCCCAGACTGTCCCCCAAGGGCTAGGTTAACTGTGCTTTAAATGTAGCAATATTCCTAGAGGTAGCCCTTAGGGCCTTTTCCCCTAGGGGCTACCATTCTAGTAAAATGCTTATATGCTTATAATTTTGTATGTTAATCTATGGTTATGTTTGGGTTCTGTCAATATTTTTTTCTTTTATCTATTTTGAATGAAATCAATTACCCTTGTAATGGTGGAAATGGTGTGTGCCGAAGCTAAGCCCCCAATACTAGAACCTCAATCTAGTTGGATCTCTTGAGGAGACAATTAAGCATACCCTAGATCTACTAGAAAAATTATAGTTAGAGGTTCTATGTGAAGAAAGAAGGAAGATAAGATAAGGAAAAGGTGAGATGTATAATTTGCAAGGACCAAGCTAATGCTTTTTGAGTCATTTTAGGTGGTTTCTTAGAGATAGTTAGTTCAGAGAAGCGTAGCAAGATCTGTACTCATTTTCTGGAGTGGGCCACACTTTCCTATGATAGGGTAAAGCTTATGAGGGATACAACTAACCTCCTAAAGAAGGTTAAAGGGGCTTTCCACCCATCACCATAAGGTTAGTTAAGAAGAATTTTTTCTTCTTAGTAGTTTTTATGATATGGTGGTTATTTCCTAATGATTTCATTTATAAATAGTCTACTTTGGGCCTTCAAAGTGTTACTGATTGAGCGGAGTAACTAGAGAAGGTTAATGATAAGCTGGCTCAGATGACATAATCCATATGTGTCTTAAGGAATGAGAAGGCAACTCCAGAAAAGCAGGTTTCCAAACTCAAAAGCCAACACAGTTTCTTAAGGGATGCCATGATTAAGAGAAATAATCGTATAAAGACCTAGCTATGAAATTTTCATACTTGCTAAAGGTTGTTTCTGATGTTTTGATTCCTACAAACATTTGGATGATTTTGCTTGCCAGAGACTTCAAGCTTTTAAGGTTCAGGTATAAATCCTTAAGGGAGAGTATCAAAATCTTAGGTTTTAATGTGAAGCAGCGGGCATAAAAGAGTTAAGCCCAAAGCTAAAAATGATGAATTGTTTGAGAAGGAAATTTGGAGAAAGTATCGAAGGGGAAGGCCATAGGTGAGTTTTTTAACAGTTTTTTGTGCTTGTAAATTTCAAGGTGAAAATCTTCACCCTGTTTTAGATCTAACTAGCATGGATGCCCTGAAGACTGCTCCCTCTAGCATTCTAGCAAAAACCTAAGCCCTCAAGATCAAGACTTTCTAGTTGATGTGGGTATCCCGGATGAAGCTCCTTGAAAGCATTATAATAGAAACTTTTATAGGTAATAGCCTTTTGTTTCTAGATTTTTCTATCTTTTTAATGCAACTTGTTTTTTTTTGCCATACAATCTTGGTTATACTTTATTATGCCTCATCATTTATTTCTTTAACCTTTAGATTTTAATTTTGTTATACCTTAACATTTAGTTTTCAGTTTTATGATGCCTTAGAATTTAGTTTTTGATACCTAAAAGTCATTTTATCAAAGGTTTTCTTATCAAACCCAGATGGCACCCTAGAGATAGTATGCTATAAAAAGGATAAACAAGATATGGGTATAAATCAACTTCTTGAAGCATAAAGTTAGGAGTTTTTTGTCTTCAAGAAGCTCTCCAAGTTCTACAAAACAAGGAATGATCTAAGGATCCAAGGATCCAAAAATCCAAAGATGGTTTCGAACTTTGCAAATCTATGTTTTATACACTCCAAAACCTATGAAATGTTTAAGGGTCACATTAAACTAGTAAAAAAATAGGTTTGGTAAGGGTCCTTGGCTCACAAGCTCATGAAAATGGTTTTCAACTGCTTGAAAATATGTATCTATAGGGTCACCATGCCTCCACCACATTAGGACCACACTTGTGCATATTGGGATGCTTCTCAAGTAACTTCTATAAGTTCACCATGCTGGCACAGTATGTACGGTGACCACTATACCACTATTCAATAGTTTTGAAATCTTTTAGTATTTTAGTCATAAATTTGTGCACAAATATTTGATTGAGACTATTCAAAATCCTACTCAAAGTTAAAAGGAAATGTTACAACTTATATTCTTTCACTAAAACCTCAATCTTCCAAGAAAATGTGAAAAAGTGGCATGCAAGTTACCCCTATTTTTTGGCTTTTTTTGTCTTCATTTTTTCTTATTTTTGCTCCACTTACTTTCATTCTTTTCCCTTTCTTCTAATAGCTCTTAACACCTACAAAAACACCTAAAATAGGACTAAGTACTAACAAATATATATATTATAAGAATCAGTTGAGGGCCAAATATATAGATATGAAAAGCACTTAACAAGCCCTCATCCAAATATACTCTCTCTCAACATCAAAGTTTACAATCCTTAGTATTATCACTAGTGGATCAGATTGGAAGATCATGTTGTTTCCAGCTAGGGAATTTCTTAAAATTTATTTTTCATCCCCGAAAAGGTCTTTCTCATTATAATCATATGTATGACACCTATGGCTACTCATGGCTCTTCGTATAGTTTTTAGTGTGTGGTCCATTTCCTTCATCCCTCATGATCCATTTTATGATGGTCATGATCATCTTATCAAGGTCCTTAGTCGACTCTTTCATTAGGGAAACATTTCGCACAAACTCATGTAACTTGTCTTCATTTAGCAAGTCTTTAATGAAGTTCTTAAGGTCTCTGCAATCTTCATGTCATGATCGCAACACTTGTGGAGTAATATTTTTTTTTCTTTGGGAAATTTTTGGTCAAGAGGCATGGGATATCTGGTTACTTGATTATGCTGCTTTAAAGCATACAAAATTTTTGTAATCATATCCCTAAGTGGTGTATCAATAGGGCTTAACTCCATTTCTCAATTTTTTTTTTGCTCAGTTCCATTGTTACATTAGCCTGTGGATTCTTTCTTAAATCCTTTTCCAATAATTGTGCGGTCCAAATCCTTATCTTACATATGTCGATAGGCATGCTTATAGAATTCTTTTATGTTCTATATTGGATTTTCATAAAGATCCTATGCAAACCTAGACACTAGAAAAATCCCTTTTGTTATTGTTAACAAGCATATATTCAAGGTGAGATTAGTTATGTGGAGTGATTCTACGTAAAATCTCCATAGGTAGTCCTTAAGCTCATTTTGACATTATTGTATTTCTAACAATTCGTCTATTGTCCTCAATGATTGACAACTTCCTAGAAATTTTCTGAAGAAAGCTTGTAAAATAGAATCATTACCACATTTGTGGCTTTAAACCTTATGGAAGCAACGCTAGTTAAAGTTGATTTGAAGGCTTTGAATATTATTGCATCATTGTAATCCTCAATTTGCATTATTGTGATGTACTTGTGTAGGTGATTTAGTGGATCTATAAAGTCATCATATAAATCTACCCAAGGCATCCTAAACACTGGTGGAGCAAGCATACTCTGGCTCTTATCCCTAAAAGGCTAAAAGCCCATACAGATAATATATATTAATAGTGCTTAGTTAACTAGTGTGTAGTTGTCCCTCATCCATTCTTCCATTTGATCAGGTAGCTGAGAACTGTGTTCGTGTTACTGATGTTAGGCACCTTTGGGTACATTCTCATCATATTTATAATATCTTTAGGGTCTTACATCTCCTTTGAGTGATAGAAGGGATCTGTTTTGTGTTTTATTGATGGATCTCGCCATCCTTTTATGGTGCCTTCCTTACTTCTTACCAGATTTGCTATCTTATTTCTTCCATAAAGGCATGTTGGAAGGTTCTAAATTGTTCATCTAGAAAAATAATTAGTGCATTTCTATGGGCTGGATCTTGTGGGGACAATAAGAGATCTTCTTGATATTACTCTCTAGATAGGTGCTGAGAAGTGCCAACAATCATGAAGAACCTCCTATGGCTAGTACACCCTGGTGGCTGCATCGTCTTGTATATCTTCTTTGGCTACATCATTGACCTATCATACCTTCCATGTATCCACCATGGTGTGAGTTCCTAAGATGACTCCAATTGCTAAATAAAATACAATAGGTGTCTAGTAGGGCTAAAGGCTTCTATGGCCTGTAAAGTAATGATTTAAGTTGCCCAGAGTTTATGTAACTAGGGGAGACCCTCTAATACTTAAGTCAAAAATATCAAAGAGTATGCATATGAGATAGAAAAGAGTGATAATGGCATATTGTTCTTCATATTTATGTGTGTATGTGTGTGTGTTTTTTTTAATATAATCCTAAATGTTCTCTTCATAGTGGTGAATCCATTTGTATCATAAAAGTAATCATATGACAAATATAGAAAGACATGTGTTGATCTCATCTTTTCCATTAATTTTATCCCATATTTCAGTTGAAAATCTCTTGGGCCTATTATTATATCACTTTAGGCCCTTTGGGGTTGAGGTGAAAGCAATTGACTTTAACACGAGTCGTGACACTATATGTTAGGTTAGGATTAAGTTAGTGCATGAAATAACTGAGATTTTGGTTTATTTGAATCCAATGTATTTCAAAGATGAAAAAAATGGGTTGGTTTTGGTCCAACTCAAATCAACCTTATTTAACCTAAAATTTAAGGCTTACCCCTACCTGAGCCCAATCCAACCCACAAACTATCTCAGCCTAACCCTCTCTATAGACTATCCTTAACCATAACCTAACCAATATATCCTCTTCTCATTCTCACATCATTCATGCCACCTTTTACCCACTTTTTGAAATAAAGTTCTACCAGTAATACTCCGCAGCTCACACCGTTACTCACCTCTCATCGCATTACTCATGTTGCCTTTCACTCACATTGCCTTCTATTGTCCTGTTGTTGCCCTACCCTCATCAGGATGGTTCCTCGACCATGACCTTCCTGACCAATGCTTCAACACTTTTGCTTCGTTGTAACCTCACCTTCGCTCCTTGCCTTGTTGCCTTTAATCTTTGCTCTAGTTTGTCCCTTTCTTGACATCCTTATTTTGTTCTTTATCTATGTGCTTCACCGTTCATATCATTTGTGGAAAATGATAAGAGAATGGAAGGGGAGTGGAGATGAAGAGGTGGAGGAAAAGAGCTGGTGTCAGTGGTGGTAGGTGTAGGGTTGAACCTAATATGGCCGTCCTTGGCTTAGGAAGTCTATGAGAACTGGTTTCACGGTGGTTGCAATTGACTAGCTATATATGTACACAGATTAAAACTCCGTGAAATTAGTTGATTAACCTAGAATATACAGAATGCATGCCCTCTATGCTTCGACTAGAGTAAATGGAAACTATAAAAACATTCACTTGGCCAAGATACTTTCATAGAAAACAAGTTTGAATAGCCAAAGCATACAAAATCAATATTTATAATAATACACATAACAACCGTATAAAGGCATTCAACAAAAAGTAGACTAATGCTCCTCACCCAAGAGCGACCCTTGAGTCTAGGATTCCATCATAGACAAGGGAGGCAACTAAGAGTACTATATATATAAGCCTCGACTGAGATCTTTTCAAACTAACTTTCACCTTGAAGGTAAGTCCCAGTGGTGAGTTACAAAAGTCCTATCCATGTGCTACCAGGCTTTACAGCCAAGAAAAACATTATAGTTAGCATTGTTACTTAACCAACAAGTAACCCAAGTAGACTAAAATCACAAAGATTCTTAAATGAAATACCTACGACAACAAACTACTATGACAGCCCTCAGGGGTTATCCAACCCAACAATATCAGAATATGCACAACATAACTAGGAAGTGAGAATTCAAGATTCCTCAGTAAAAGTCTTCACTTCACCTATAAGAAAAGTTACTAGGAACAACATATATGTGAACATATGTAATCTGCTATGAGCTCATACAACCTAAGGCTAAACTTATGTGCATATGTCTCAGTCCCATGGAACCTTTCCTCTACCTAGTCCTTGAATTATAAGGTATAGCCTTGCCTGTTAGCAAGAATAGCTTACTAGCCTAACTATTGATAAAACACTAGTTGAAACTCCCTATGTTATACAGGGGCACTATGGTAGGACTATTGTAGATTAGGCCGTAAAGACCCATTAGGTGCACTAAGGTTCCACATCGTAACCTATACCCGATACCACAGCTAGCTTGTTGATAGTACTAAGCCTTTCACCCAAGCTAGTGATACTTAGTTATGGTCCTTTGTTAACTAGTTTTCTTGCTTATGGTGAAAATAATCATAAAAACCCAAGAAAACTATTAGGTCTCGGAGGGGTTTTGGAAGTCTCGGAGTACCTTTGGAATACTAGGACCCTTGGGTACCTTAAGCACTCCCTTAGGCCTCCTCTTAAACTATCTAGCAAAATTGGAAAATTTTAGCCATCATAATTGTGGTGATGCATTGCCACAGTTGTAAACACTTGGATACATTTTTGTAGCACTAGCGATGCGTCGCCAATACCTGCGATGCTCAGATTTTTCCAGTTTTGCTGCTACAACCTTTAAAGACTTACCAAACATGTTAAACATGCTTGGATGACCTTCATACTTGTAAAACATGTCGCAAAGACCACAACCATCACAAGCATAACTATGATGCATTGTAATATCATTCCAGGCTCCACAAAACTAATAGTCTACCATGATTAACTATGTCTTCTAACTAATGCTATTATCAAAACTACTTGAGTTTATCAAGCAAACACACTTCAATAGCATTAATTAAGCTTGAAAACATAACTCCCTTACTTTAACTTTAACTCATAAGCAAGAATCAATCAACCTTTCCTCAAGAACCAAAGTTCCACAAACTTCTTCTTAGTTCCAAGAAACCAAAGGCATAAAACACACAATACTAACTTCTAATCAAAACCCAAGCTCCCAATCAACTAATAAAAAAGAATTCACCACGAAAACACAAGTTACCTCGCATAAAAAACAGGGAATGATGGGAAACATGGTTCCAATCTCCAAAACACATGAAATTCTTCTTGGAACAAGCTTCCTATAGCATTAGTACCTTTGGTAATTTTAATTTCCACCAAAACCTTATGATTTTGAGCTAGAATTCTTGATGAAATCAAGAAAGGAAGGATGAATTCGGGATTGGGTGAGAAATGGGAGCCTCTTTTGACTTTACCAAGCTTTATAAACTTCAAAACCAACAAGCCACCAAAGTATTTAAGAATTTGCAAAATGCCCCTTTCTTTAGGTAACCATAGTCAAACTTGGTCAAATCTTGTTTACTTAAACTAAACATAGGTTAAAAGTAAAATTTAGGTTTTAAAACTTATTTTTAACACCCGGGACCCCGTCTGACTCTTTAGAAACAAAATTACCATTTTACCCTCAAACTTCATTTAGTGTCTTAACCTTCTTGGAATTTAGTGAACTTTGCTAAATTCACATATTCTATTTATGTGAACTTAAAATAAGACTCCAAACAAGGTTTCAAATACTTTACCTTCTTCAAACGAGCTTCCAGCTAAGAGAGTCATAACAGAATTGACCCAATGTGACCTTAACCAAATATTTTTTTGTTAGAGTCGGTTCAAGTTGGATGCCTATTTCGTTTAAGGTTCGGACCAAAAAATGATAGTTGTTAATGGAATAAAAAAATTAGGGTTTGAGCTAGAACCCGACTCAAAACTTGAAACTTACACCCTTATTTAAGACTAGGATTAAGCCTTGGACCAATCGAAAGAGTGAAAATGTCAGGTATAGAGTAACTGAAAATTAAGGACTTCAAAAGTTGACGTAAAATCCGAACACTAATAATATAAAAGAAAGCACTATCATCTATCAAGGGCAAAACATAAGTGTCCGAACTATAGGAAAATAAAAGAAATCAGTACCGAACTTTGGGAGCAAATATGTAGTTAATCCTTTCCCTTTTGGACTGTGAGTGTGACATCGGAAACTGCGAGCTAGAGATACAGGGCATTTATGGACGAAACCAATGTCACTTCACTCACACCTGAATCAGCCATTCTTTCTTTGGACGCCAACACTTCACCTTGTCCTTGCTTTATTTAGCCCATCAATCAGAGTATAGCTCCCTGCACCCAAATATTCTCGTTCCCTCTTCGCAGTTCCACAGAGGAAGCTGGGTTCTTTGAGGATTCCCACCTTTTGGTCGGTTTACCAGGTACAAAATCTCGCAAACTCTCCTGAATCAATATGTTTTGGTGTTCTTCAGTTGCTTTTTTCTACTTAACGACTCTTATGACTCGATTTTAGCATCTGGTTCTTTGCAAAATTTTTCGTGGTTAATGGGTTCTGAAATGTTTAAGTCGGAGTGAACTATTAGTTTACCAAGGGTAATGACTAAAAAGATCAAGAAGCTTGCAGTGCCCCCGGCTTGCTTGATTGAACTTGGATTCTAAGTTTTGGCAATTGTTTCTAAGTTATTTGATATGAAATGTATTGAAACCGATTCTAAGTTATTTGGAATTGCTTCAAGTCATGGTTGTTTGTTGTTAGAAACAACGGAGGGAAAGAAAGCATTATTTATTGACAGTTTTATTGGATTTGACCAAGGAAATGAGCAGGAGTGACTGCTAGACGGGTTATCAGGTTTATGATGGAGCTACCTATGCCTGTAATGTGTTGTACTCGAATTCGGAGCATATATGCAAGAGCTTGTCTCTGGATTATGTTCCTACTTCTGGTGCAAAACTCGGTGACTGCCTATTCGAACTCTAGCTACTTGATAGGGCTGGGAAGCTATGACATAACTGGGCCTGCAGCTGATGTCAACATGATGGGATATGCTAACATGGAACAGATTGCTTCTGGGATTCACTTCAGGTTGCAGGCACGCACATTTATTGTGGCAGAGCCTCATGGAAAACGAGTCGTCTTTGTGAATCTCGATGCTTGTATGGCTTCACAAATAGTAACTCTTAAAGTGATTGAGAGGTTGAAAGCCAGGTGGTTTCCTCCCAAAGTCTTATTCCTTAATCATTTTATTGTCTGCTTGAAGTAATTACACGTGTAGTTTTTTTTTTTTTGGCAAGTGATAAAAATTTGGATTTGAAATTCAGACTTAAATTGTTTCCAAGAACTAGTATTAATAAACAAAATTTACCGTTTTACATTGTCTTTATACCAGCATCAGATAAACTCAATCGCTTGAGTTGATTTTGTAGTGTCTTTTCTGTAACTTGCTATATTTGCAGGTATGGGGATTTGTACACCGAGAAAAATGTAGCTATCAGTGGTATTCATACACATTCTGGTCCTGGGGGTTATCTCCAGTATGTGGTGTATATTGTGACCTCTCTTGGATTTGTTCGTCAATCTTTTGATGCCCTTGTAAATGGAATTGAGGAAAGTATTATACAAGCTCATCAAAATCTCCAATCAGGATCCATTTTTGTAAACAATGGTGAGAACTAGAATGAATTTGATGCATTCTCGACCAGACATGACTTATGATCCAATTTTGACATAGCTCATTGATTGCCTTTTACATATCTAGTGCTGTTGTTCTTTCCTCTTTCCACCAGAATACTGAAAGAGAAATTATGCATGCTGAAAGGGTTGGTTTTTTCCATGTTCCAGGAGAGCTGTTAGATGCCGGTGTCAGCCGCAGTCCTAGTGCCTATCTTAATAACCCTGAAGAAGAGCGCAGCAAGTATAAATATAATGTTGATAAAGAAATGACTCTTTTAAAGTTTGTTGATGATCAGTGGGGTCCAGTGGGAAGCTTCAACTGGTTTGCAACTCATGGCACATCAATGAGTCGCACAAACTCCTTGATCAGTGGCGACAACAAGGGAGCAGCTGCAAGACTCATGGAGGACTGGTTTGAGCAGAATGCTATTGAAAATTCGTATATCAGGGACTATGGAGCTGATGTGATACCCCGAAGGATCTCAAACATAGTTGAGAGCCCTCATTATAATCGTATGTCTTTTATGGTTTCTTGTTTGTTGATCGTCTTCTATTTTCCCTAAAAATTGAAAAGCATCTGAGTACATAGATTGACTGAGAGTCCAAAGATCTTGGTCTACCACATCTGACTTTGATTTTCACCAATGCTATTCACAAACCCACAATACATGTCCATCACTCATTCCTTAACATTTTGCAGTGCAAACATAAATTCTTTGTATTTGAGTAGGAAGTATATTAGGTAGATAGGGTAGCATATGATGTTTTGGAATACTTTCTTGCATGGTACAATTTCACAAATCACAATGCAATAGCCTTGAAAAATAGCTCTTCTCGTTTTCCTTTCTTAATCCTGGTTCATAGATGAATTAGCAACTTAAGTCTATGATGGAGTTGCCTTCTAAAGCCAAAATTTGTATGGATATGTTGTCTCTCTCTTTTTCCATGCATAGATAATGGCTTGCCATTTCACTTGCAGTTTGGATTGCTTTCATGAAATGTTACAGTGGGTACCCACGTCTTTGGTATCAAATGTTGCATTGGGTACCCATTTTACTAGCAATGTTGGGACCTTTCGCAACTATATAGAAACAATAAGAAGAGACTGGTGAAAAGTGAGTGCAAGAGTAGGTAATTCATATGTTTTGGTTACAGACCGTGAGTTCCTGGAACTCGCTGCATCTTTTCAGTCATCTGCTGGTAAACCTGTTAGAAGGACATCGAGCATTGCAAAACGTGTGAGGGGTGCTCTCAGGCAGGCTGGGAAACCTGGATTTGTGTCTGCATTTTGCCAGACAAACTGCGGTGATGTTAGTCCCAACGTGCTTGGTGCATTCTGTATCGACACTGGTCTTCGTTGTGATTTCAATCACAGTACATGCGGAGGGAAGAATGAAATGTGCTATGGCAAAGGGCCTGGGTGATTATCCCTCATCTAATCACTTGTTCGATGCTTTCATGAAATGTGTATCATATCTGAAGCCTAAAATACTTGATGCATTTTAATTGTCAGCGCTGATGAGTTTGAGAGTACGTATATCATTGGGGAGAGGCAATTTAGAAAAGCTGTGGATCTTTTTAAAAAAGCCTCTGAAAAGTTGGAAGGAAAGATCGACTATCTCCACACTTACCTGGACTTTTCCCAACTTGAGGTAAAAGTTCCTAAGCAAGGACAGAGCTCTGATGTGGTAAAGACGTGCCCTGCTGCTATGGGTTTTGCATTTGCTGCAGGGACTACTGATGGACCAGGAGCTTTTGACTTCAAACAAGGAGATGACCAGGTAATAGTTACAATGCTGTCCATGTTCACACAGTCTATGCTCCTCCTGAGCCTACTCTTTGTGGTATAATATCTAGTGCAATATTATATCAGGGAAATCCCTTCTGGAAGCTTGTGCGCAATGTACTTAAAACCCCTGATAAGGAGCAAGTTGAGTGTCAGTATCCAAAGCCTATCTTGCTAGATACCGGTGAAATGACGGTACCATATGAATGGGCGGTAAGATATAGTATTTTCTTTGTAACAGTAGTCAGATTTCTTTACTGGAATTGTTTTTCTTTATAACAGGTGTGTGTGTGTTTGTGTTCAGGTTCTGTTTCTCCATTTAACTGAATGCAGGGTGTATGTGTATCTTTTATTAACTGCCTCTTACTTATGTAAATGTGCTAAAGATTTGACCCTTGCTGCCAAAATATAGCTCCATTAACAAAAGTACTTTATATTTAATGTTGTTTGCAGCCATCCATTCTCCCAATCCAGATCCTAAGAATAGGGCAGCTAGTCATTCTCAGTGTACCTGGAGGTAGGAGCTTATCCTTCTTTCTTTATTTCTCAGCAACCTACTATTTCAGTTCATACTTTGTTTCATTTCTAGCCTGTTCTTGATGCTGGGATAGAATGGCATGCTTTGATGTTCTATTTGCATTATTGTTCATTTTATGTAATATCTACCTTAGTTGCTATAAATTCGGGACTCATTTGGTGTTAGAGGATTTTTGTAGTATCTACCTATAGAGTAAACAACACAATTTTTTGTCTTTGAGCACATCTTGAATGAAGAAGCCTATGCTCGATGATAACAATTTTTCCTCACATGCAATGTCCTCCTAAGAACAGTTGAAGTTTAGATCAAGCACATCCTAAATGAAGCTAAGCCTGTACTTATCCTTGTAGATGTGTGGAGGTTTAATATTTATCTGAGTTTCTTATTTTGTCTTAAGCACATGTTAAGAATAGGCAGCCCCATGTAAGGAGACTTGGGTGTAATGGATGTTATGATCGTTAATCTTTAGAATTAAACGGGTCTTTTTATCATTTAACAGAATTTACTACAATGGCTGGGAGGCGCCTTCGCAATGCTGTTAAAGATGTGCTTGTAACCAGTGGAAATGGAGAATTCAGCAGTAATACTCGTGTTGTAATCGCTGGTTTGACTAACACCTATTCACAGTATGTTACAACTTTTGAGGAGTACCAAGTGCAGAGATACGAGGTCTGTGCTGGTTTGTAGTGGTAAAATGCATAAAAGTTAATTAAATCAGGGTCCACATCGTCTTACAGTTTGCTTTACTTCAGATATCCATGTCATGCATATTAGAACTGTAAATAGCATAGGGATGAGGCTGCCGTCTTAAGAACATAAGTTCTGGATACACAGGAGTTAGAGTGGAATAGAAGTATTATAATCTTGTCAGTCCTCTTTAACCAAGAGCTAATGAAGGATATAGCCATTGGCCTCATAATTTCCAACAACTTCATATTTCAGGGTGCCTCCACACTCTATGGACCACACACGCTCAGCGCATACATCCAGGAGTTCAAGAAGCTCGCAAGTGCTCTTGTTAAGAGCGAGCTAGTTCAACCGGGGCCACCACCTCCAGATCTTCTACATAAGCAGATAAGCTTGCTTCCTCCAGTTGTGCTGGACAGGACTCCTGCTGGTGTGAATTTTGGGGATTGTCACACTGATGTTCCCCGTAACTCCACCTTCAAGAGGGGTGAAAATGTGACTGCTGTCTTCTGGTCAGCTTGTCCTAGGAATGATCTAATGACCGACGGCACATTTGCCCTTGTTGAGATGTTCCGAGGAATTGATAACTGGGTACCAGTTTATGATGATGATGATCTCTGCCTCCTCTTTAGGTGGTCGAGGCCTTCGAAGTTAAGTCCTCGAAGCCAGGCCACAATCCAGTGGAGAATCCCGCAGTCTGCTGCACCTGGAGTTTACAGAATAAGCCATTTTGGAGCTTCAAAGAGCTTTCTGGGATCAGTTCGGCGTTTCACTGGTTCATCTAGTGCCTTTGTAGTAGTCTGAAGCACGGCTATTGTTTATAGCATGTAATGCCTTGTAGGCATAATTTTCAACACCCTTGTTTCCGACCTTCAACTGAAGCATATATACATACTCCCTAATGTAATATATGTACCTTTTGCATTTTTTTTTTGTAAAATTATAGATGTCATATTAGTTATATTAGATGTCACTAACCGATATAATTATAACAATAAGCATTTACCGGTTCACATTTGGAAAAAAGTTATATAAATATGAGAAACGAACATATTTAAAGGGCATAATATGGAATGGGGTAAAAGGTTTAACATGCATATCTGGTTAAAAAATGTTCCACAAGATATTCTATTTTCTTGCACTATCATTATATGATGGTGCGAGATAAGGTTTTTTTCGTACGCAGAAGTATCACAGTTACAGTACAGAGTTGTTTCATAGGTAATGGCTACTTTGTGAGCTCCCTCAACGAGTATGGGCTCAAACCTGCATTCTTTTGGGTTTTCGCTGTTAAACTGTTTCGTCTCAACATATGCCACCATGAATTTATAAGAATTTGAATGTCACTCCTACTATATGTTAGCTTATAAGAATTTATTGATCTCCTTTTCTTCTTATTGACAATTATTAGTTCATGAATAAAATAATTTATTGCAGAAGAAACAACATTACGAAATAAGAACGATTAAAAAAAAAAAAGTAAAGAGCTACTAAAATGGATATAAAAACAACTGGAAAAATAAATAAATAAATAAATAAAATGCTAAAAAACATCTAAAATACATAAGAACAACAGCTAAAACACAGAATAATGTAAGTGATATAATCGAGTAAACTAGAATGAACAACCAAATAAGAACACATAGGTTTTAGTTTTGTTTGTTATTCATTTAAATCAGTTCCTTGTTCGTTTAGATTTTTTTTTTTTCTTTCAAGTGTTTCTTGTTCTTTGTGGCCTTCTTTTCAGCCTTATTTTTCCATTTATTCCTTGCTCGTGTGATAAATCCTAAACCTACAGCTATGAATGTTGTTGAAAATGCTCCATACGTGGCGGCAGCGTAAGAACTTGCAAATGACATGATGTTTTCATGGTGGCTTAATTAAGTGCTCAGTTAGATCTCCACAACCATCATTACGGAATTTGGAATTTTCATTTTCTCGAGTATTGGCTCTATCGTGAATTCGCACTATAAGAAAAGAAAAGGGCTGTTTCCCGGCCGCGTGCCGTCAGAAAAAGCCCAAATACAGCAGTCGGTCTCCGAAAAATGTCCACCGGCTAAACATTTGAGGTGCAAAAAAAAAAAGGAATTCTAACGGCTTGAATTGAACTTCCAACAGACAGCGGTACTTTAAAAACGGTCGTAAAAAACGGTTTGGCAATGCTGGCCATGATGTTAGTTTTTTGACAATAGCTGTTGGGAGTGTTTTCTAAAACTGAACCATACTTTAAACTGTCAGGGTCTTTGCTCAAGGTTTAACCGACTTACCCAGTTGAATTGTCAATTCATTGTTCTTTTACATTTGTTTATATCAGTGTTGAGTGACATGACAAAAAATGAAAAGAGGGGACTAAAATAAAATTTTATATATAAAGTAAGGACTAGCTTTGCATTCACGTAAAGTATTACTAAGTTACAAAGTTACAAACTGGTTCTCTTGTCTTTTTCTGTGTCTTTCATTTTCTTCTTTTGTTTTCTTTCTTCTCTCTCTCTCGCTCTCACTGCTATTACCCCTTTTTTGTTTTCTTCTTATACGGCTTTCTTCTTCTTTCTTTATTTTCTTATTTTTGCGTTTCCTCCTGTTCTTTTGTCAGTTTTCTTCTACTTTTCATCATTTTGTCATCGTTTTGTCTTCTTTTTCCCCATCTTCTTCTCTTTTTCTATTTCTACAATTCCTTAAATAATTGCTTTCAGACCATTAGCTTGTTCCGGTTTAACAGTTCATCAATTCGATAGTTTTAAATGGTGCTTAACATTTTTGACCAATTTTTTACTAAACCCAAAATGGCCAATAACAGAGTCACTGGGTGACCGGTTCGTTGATGACCCAATCAAATTAGCCAGTCTGGTCCGGTTTTAACAACACAAGCAGCCAAAAAGGTAGTCCATCATCTTCCAATAACAAGCCATTGAAATGGTAGTTAGCCATTTTCTAACAGCCAACCATTGAAAAATTTGCCGATCATCTTTTGACGGTTCTTTGTCGGAACTCTCTTTAAAAAATGTTAATTAAATTAGGAAAGAAGAAATAAGTGGAGAGAAAAAAAATATGAGCAATATTATGCGAAAGAGATGAAGGAGGAGTAGGAAAAGAAGGAAGAGGAAAAAAAGAAGCTATACAAGTAAACGAGGAAGAAGAAGAAAAATTAAAAGAAAAGGATGTTATAGAAGTAAAGGAGAAAGAAGAAGAACAAGAAAAAGAAAACGAAAATAAAGTTATAGAACCAAAGGAAGATGAAGAAGAATATAATCTATATATATATATGAAAGCAGGTAATCTGGCACAATAGTACTTTCATAATTTTTAAAAATTTGTAGTTAATTCTCAAATTGACATATGTACTTCATAGTCGTCCATAGATTGACACATGTCAATTTCCAATTTTACCCTTACACAAGAACACGTGTACAAAAACTAAAATTTATATTTTTCAGTTGAACTATTTTATCAAAAATAATGCTTTTCAGACTACATGACAGCTTGACAGCTGTACCTGACTTAAATGTAATTAAATTTTACAGTTATACCACCACTCACATCCGCTTTACCCACGTTCATCCTGATTCTTCACAGTTATTTTTAGCAGTTTCAACGTCTTAACTCACGTCCTCACCCATCCCGAAATTGAATCATGTTATCCATTCAAATCGTATCAGTTGCAAATCCACTACCCGTTACCCATGATCCCCTCAATTATCCCTTCCCCGAAACCACGACTCTTTGTGCACTAACCAGTACAGATATGCTACAAGTATAAATACTATACACAATAAACACAATCTTCTTCTGTACTCTGAAGCATAGGACTCATCAGCGCAGAAAATTGAGCCCCGGTTGCCAGTAGCAAATTGGAGCTTAGGAAGCAAGCAACTGCACCTGCGCGTAGCATTAAAATTGGATAGCAACAGCTTTAGTAAGTTATAACTCCAGTTCCATACTTTTCTTTATTTGCTCTACTTGTCAGATTATTGTTTTCACTTATTTGACATAAAGGACAACTGTTTTTACAAATTAGTGGACCGTGTGGGAGAACACAATTAAGGGTTTCGGTTTGGTTGGAAAAGGTATATAGAACTTGTAGTCCTTTAATTTTTATTATTTAATACATACTAATTAACTCCATTTTGTTGCAGCGAACACTGAACATCAAGAAAAAGAAGATCAGATTTTTCACATCCATTCACCAGGTTCTTACTTCCTATCACTATGTTTGCTACTTCAATTTTCACATGTGTTGCGCATTGTGATCTCTGCCTGTTTATGTATTTCGTACTAATTGTTTAGGCATTAATAGTTTTACAAACGCATTTAATGGACGTGACTCCTGTGATTTCAATACCTTTTGTGAAAAGTTTAGAGCAAGTGTGCAAGAGACTTAAGATATCCAGGCCCATTTACAGAAATGCTTTAGAAGGTAGTAAGTTTAGGTTTACTGTTGAAATTGAGCTGGGCAAGACGGAGGCAGGACAGAAATGATTTGGCCAGATTGAGGGGCATCTTTCTAGGACTCTACCTTTTGCTATGGAGTCTGCTGCATCGGCTGCAATCCACAGGCTAAAGGGTTTTTACAACTTTCAAGTTCATGACATTAACTGTGATGAGAATATGCTGTTGAAGGAGGAGATTAAGGAGAAAGAGAAGGAAAATAAGGATCTCAAGGATGAAATGAGGCTGGTTTGGGTCAACTGTGCAAACATGGTCAACGTGTACTTGGAGCAGGTTTATCTGCTACAAGCTGAAATTGTGTCCCTAAAAGGCCAGCTGGATGCACTTAAAGAAGGAAATTTGGAGGGTATGGAGACTGACCGTTCCGAGGCCAGTAGTTCATCTGATGATGACCTTTATCACTAAAGGTTGTTTAATATAATATTTAGGAATGACTAGGCAATGGTTTAATTCTATGGTTTTTTTTAAATGCTTTTCAGACATGGTTATGTTTCCTGTTTCTTCCTATGAATTTTAAGTACTATTTTTTTTTCCTACATTTTAATATTCACTTCTTTACTCAACCTTATTTAACCACATTGCCTTTCCCCTAGGTTAGGACAATTTTATTATGGAACACATTAGTACATAATCAAACCTATGTTGACTAAAGTAATAACAGACAGGTTCACTACAAAACATGGTAGATAGATTAAGATAGATACATTCAGATATTCCAAACCATAACATTAAAAAAAGTAATAACAGATAGCTTCAGTACTAAAGTAACATTAAAAAAATGTTACGGTATACCTTCAAAGTGTAGACACCCAGATCGGTCACCCTCCATTCCTAGGATCTGCTATTCCACCAATTTCGCTTTTCTCACTCAGTACATACATTAATTCAAGAAAAAATTGTTAGTACAATGAATGATATAGGTGCAATACGTAAATAAAAAGGAAATCTTCTATTAGAAATATAATGCTTTACCTTCTAAAACAATTCCCCGCCACGGATGGCGGCACGTGAACCTCACCCGCCGGCCGGCACGACCTTCGCATGCACAGATCCTTTCCCATCCACGTATTACTGCCCCTTCTTTTCCCAATCAAAGGCTGGATTCTCTCTTTGTACCGTTGATAGGTATTGGAACCTCCGAAGGAAGCGACATAGGTCGTCCCTCCAGCATCAGTCTTTCATTACAGATCTATGAAAAAATCCTGCTTTACTCCCAAGAATCTTATGAAAACAGTAGATACTGGTTTACAAAAAATGAAAAAATCTTAACTTTCGTTACATATCTATGAAAAAAATTGTGATTTTGAAAGGGGCCCTTTAGAAAAAGATGTTCAGGAGACAACGACGAACAGAAACGTACAAAAATATTTAAAATCTGGGGAAAAATTGTTTTCACGACGGCGCCGCCACCGGAAAATTCATCCGTGTGGCAGAGGACCACCAGAAAACCTTCAGTTTCAATAGATATCTACAAAAAAAATTGTGATTTTCAAAGTTCCGCTTCAGAAAAAGTTGTTCAGGAGACGACAACAAAGTGAAAGCTACAAAAAAAAATTGAAAATCTGGGAAAATAAATATTAGCGGTGGGGCCGCCGCCGGAAAATTCATCCTTGCGGCAAAGGATTACCGGAAAACCCATCCGACGGCGTCGCCACCACAAAAAAAACAAAACCCTAGCGCTACTGTAGAGAGAAGACAGAGAATCTAGAGAGAGAGGGGGGGTTAGAAATGAGCTCTGCCCGAAATTTTCGGGTTTTATAACATATTACAAAAAAAAATTACAACATTACCTCCTCCATCTCTTACCCGTGTTACATAAATGCCCTACATTTCCTAAGCATTTTCCATTTTTATCCCATACTGCTACCTTTTACAGTTACATCACTAAACTCCGTTCTGTTGTGTACTTTTCATTTAAAAAAAAGTTTGGGTCTTCATATTAGTGCACTTAATACTTATTGAGCCCACTTCTTACCCAGGCCCAACATTTTCTTCCTAAACTTTTATTGGGCCTTCGTAATTTGTTATTCTAAATTTCATTAATTCTGGCCCAATAATGTTCACTTATTTAGTCCACAATTATTTTCATACATACAATTATTTCAAAATATTAACACTTACTACAATTTTTTCATGTTTATTTCCCAGATATTGGTTTTGGAATTGTTTTACTTTATTTATAGAGAATGTATATTTTGACTTTATTTATTCAGAATGTATAACATCTTTTCATGTGTATATCAAAATATTGAAATATTCCTTTTTTCAAATAAATATAATTATATTCAAATTAGTGGAACATTTTTTAATTGTTACAATACATGTTATGTCATTTAAAATGTGTTCTTAAATACATATTTTACATTCTTATTTATTTATTTTCTATATTACTTTTCCGCGCATTCAAAACTACTTCAAAATAATCTTCACCTAATTTCCAAGTCTTCCTATTAACGAAATTATTTTTTTCTTATTCTGCAGATAAATTCTTTATTATGCTTTGCTTTCCTGTTAAGATTATTTTTGTCGTACTATCTAAGGTTCTCCAATCTTACCCGTATTACATTTACGTACCTGTTTTCTCAAGCGTTTTCCAATCTTACCCCATCACTTCACATGTTACAGTTGAAGCTCTTAGGTCCGTTTTGAAAAGCCTTTTTTGCCTCCAACTTATTTTGATAATTTTTATTGTATTCCTACAGTTTCATTTTTCCATAAATAGTCAGGCCTATTAACTTATGAAGCCCAACTTTTTTTTTTTGTCATTCCTTTTGTTGGGGTTCCTAATACCCAAATGATGAATTTTATTTTATATTGCCCAATATTGTTTTCCTATTTCTACCATAAATATTGAAATGTTACTTTCTTTCCAATAAATACAATCATACAAAATTAAGGGAACATTTATATAATATCCTCATTTATTAAATGTTAGCATACATGTTTTGTCACTGAAATTGTGTTGTTAAATACATATTTTACATTCTTATTTTTTTTTTATGTTCTACATTATTTTTTCCCATGCCAGAAACTATTTCAAAGTTATGTTTACCTAATTTCCAACTTTTGCATCAACCAAACACTTTTTTCTTATTCTGCAGATATACTGTTTACTATGCTTCGCTTACCTATAGAGATTATCGCTGTCATTTTGTCTAAGGTCCTTCATGATGACCCTCGACAGGCTGCCAGTTTAGCTTCTGTCCATCATTCGTTCGCATTAGCTTTCACCCTGCCCACTATTTTCCTATCAGTTGATCTCTCATCTTTGATGTGGAATTGGTGCCAACATCGTGGTTCCTCTTTGTTCAATGCTTTCAAGGATTCCGGTCACCCAATCGCTCTTTTTGTTCATGGCCTTCTCTGTTATTTCAAACATGGATCTTTCAATGAGGGTTTATCTTTCATTTATAGAGCATCTCTCCGTGGGATTCCAGTTGCGAAATATTTGTATGCACTCCTTTCCAGTGTTCGAAGTCCGTTCTATATGGAAGAAGCCATTCAATATGTTCGTCACCTTAAAGAAGAAGAAGGGAACTCTTGGGGAAAACGTATCCATTATCTTCGACATGAAGCTGATTTTCTTATTGGAACAGTTGTTCAAAGGTGGCCTACTCACAAGTGTGCTATTTTCATTGAAACCGTTGACCCATATATTCGTCATCCCCATTGTGGTCTGTGTGTGCATTATATTCTCCTTACGCCTCCAGTGAATAGATGGAGTATGAGTTACTATGAGATCGATGACCCAAGGCTCTGTGAAGAATGTCTTGTCATTGATGAGTATAGGTCTCTAATTTTAATGCTTCATTGATATGATTAGGCTTCCCCATTTCCTTTCTAGGGTTAATGTGTTAGTATTTACGTTGTTACTGTTTAACCTTTAGGTTTGACTGTTTCAATATGATTTTTCCTTTCATTTTTATTCAATACTCTTTCTTTTTATATTTGTTCTTATTTTTACAGAATGTTATTGCGATTAACTTTATTTAATGCATTCCTCTTATATTTTAGTTATTTTCTATGCATTTGTTACATTGCCCATGTTATTTTATCAGTTATGCTGTGTATTGATACAGTTCCACTGCATTACGTTAGTGACAATATGGATTCTCGTGCTCGGAGAGCACATCGCATTGAGTTGCGACGTGCTCATCGATGTGCTCATCGACTTTCTCGTTGATCACTTGCAACTATAGACTTCCATACTTTTACCAGATATACTCAGGAAAACCCTCATTCTAACCTAAGGTTACCAAGTGTACCAGTTGGTGCCACCTCTCAAACCCCACATCATTCTAATATTTCAACTCATTCATTTCGTGCTTTATCATCATCTCGACCCGCTTTAGCGGATATATCAAATCAATTGCCCATTGTTGGTGATTTTATTGATTCTCCTCCACCGACCAACGTACAAGGGAACCATGTCACTTCTTTACAACCCCAGTCTTCACCATTACGTCATATTCCTAGAGTGTTTGAAGTAGGTGAAACCTCATCTTGTATTACAAGACGGAATAAGCGTCAGAGGAGATTAGATCTTCCTGTTGAACGTGTCCCTATTGCTTCATTTACCAATGATCTACCTAATGTCCCAGGTAAAATTAAGTTCCTTACCTAATATTTGCATCCTCTTTTATGTATTCCTTTCATACCTAATCATTTGTTCTTTACTTTCCACTCATTACACTCTTTGTCCATCCACAATTTTTGAAGGAATTCACCAATCTCTGCCTGATACCCTAGAAATGGAGACAGATGCCCATCAACGTATGCTCCCTTCTCTTCTTACCATAACATTGTCCTCATCCATTATTATACTTACCATCATCTTATGTTAAAAAATTTAGGGACATGTTTTGAATATCAAGACCTTGGTCCTCCAACTTGTATTTGTTCCCACTGTGATGCGATTATGTGGTATGAAGAAAAAAGTAACAAGTCGCATCGCACTGTAAATCCTGAATTCTCTTTATGTTGCAAGAAAGGGAAGGTTTCCTTTCCCCACTCCCCACCACTACCAGAATTCATACGTCATTTGTTCGATTATAATGGGGATGAGTTGTCAAGGTATTTTCGGAAGCATATTCGGGAAATTAATTGTAGATTTTCTTTCATTTCCACTGGTGCATATGTGGATTCGACAACAAATGATGGACAAGGGCCACCGACTTTCAGATCTTGTGGAATGAATTATCACCGCATTGGATCATTGTATCCTAATAGTGGAGAACGTCCTCGATTTGCACAACTATATATGTATGACACTGAGCATGAGACATACAACTAGATAATGAGCTTCGGTGATGGAGCTTACACTGAATATGATCACATTATCATTGATGGATTGGTACAGATGTTTGATCAGCATAATGAATTGGTAAGATTTTTCAGAATGGCCCGGGATCGGTTGGGCGATACAGCACACCACCTGTGCGTATCCGACTTTTAAGTTCAAGGGGACGGGATAGACGATATAATTTCCCTACATCTAATGAAGTTGCTGGCTTATTAGATGGTATTGATGAGGAGAATGGTAGTCATAGAGACATACTACTACCCATGGAACTCAGAACCACGTGCTATTGATTTTTTCCACCCAAAGCGTTGTGCATTACATTTCCCTCTATTCCTTGTATATGGAGAAGATAATTTCCATCTAGAAATAAGCCATGTGGCAGTCAATGCCGACCTCTCCCATATACGAACAATAACTCCGAGGGAGTTTTATGCATTCCAATTACAACAACGTTACAACGTCCATTCACTTATTCTTTTGGGTGGTCGATTATTCCATGAATATGTAGTAGATGCTTACTGTGTTACTCTTGAATCTCGATTCCGTTGGCTTAGAAGAAATCGGGAGCGCTTTCGTGCTGAAATCTTGTGTGGCCTACAAGATGCAGTTACCCGAGGTGATACAGATGCTTCATTGTATGGTAGGAGAACCATACTCCCATCTTCATTTGTTGGGGGACCTAGATATATGATACAAAATTATCAAGATTCAATGGCTATATGTCGTGTTTTGGGGTACCCTGATCTATTCATTACTTTTACTTGTAATCCAAAATGGCCTAAAATCCAGCACTTCCTTAAGTTAATCCCGAGCCAACCTCCAGAAGATAGACCTGACATCGTAGGTCATGTGTTCATGATGAAACTCCAGAATTTCAAACATGATATTACTAAGGGAAAACACTTTGGACGTGTCATTGGTGACATTTGCACAGTTGAATGGCAAAAGCGAGGTCTACCGCATGCGCACATTGCTCTTTTCCTCCACCCTGATGACAAGATTAACACTCCTGCGAAAATCGATCGCTTCATATCTGCGGAACTACCAGACAAAGAGAAAGATCCTATCGGATATAAAGCAGTTGTTACCCACATGCTTCATGGTCCATGTGGTGCTGCTAATCCACGTTGTCCTTGCATGGTCAACAATTCATGTTCGAAGCACTACCCACGGTCATTCCAAAATGAGACTAAGATCAACGAGGATGGATTCCCTCTTTACCGTCGAAGGCGTGATGGTCGATTCGTACTTATTAAGGGGATACCATTGGATAATCGCTCAGTTGTCCCATATAACCGTGATCTTTGCGTTAAGAATGACTGTCATGTTAATGTCTAGCTCATTAATAGGGATATGTGTGTCAAGTATTTATGTAAATACGTTTGCACGGGGTCTGACATGTCCACTATTATTATGGAAAGTCTTCGTACTGCTTTGGGTAACACAAATAGGTCAACTGGTACTGACCATGATGAGATTAAGCAATATATGGATTGTAGGTTTGTTTCGGCTTCCGAGGCAATATGGCGTATATTTGGATTTTTTATCCATGAGCATCATCCTTCTGTAGAAAGGTTGTTTTTTCATTTACCCGGTGAGCAAAATGTTGTGTATGAAGAGGACGATGACCTTCGTGGTGTTGTTCGTGCACATGAGGAAAGTATGACAAAATTTGAAGCATGGATGCACTATAATGGTTACGATGACCTTGCCCCTACACTAACATATGTTCAATTCCCTGAACATTTTGTTTGGAATAAGCAAAGCAAATTATGGACACGTCGCCGTAGGGGACGAAGCATAGGAAGATTATATTTTGTTCACCCAACTGCAGGAGAGAAATTTTACCTATGTATGCTTCTTAATGTTGTTAAGGGCCCAAGATCATACGAGGAAATTCGCACTGTTAATGGGGTTGTATATTTTCTGCACTTGGTCTTCTTGAGGGTGATGGAGAATGGCATCAATGTTTGATCGAGGCATCTACCTGGGCTTCAGGAAACCAGTTACGACAATTATTTATGATATTCTTACTATTTTTCTGTATTGATGACCCGCTCGCACTTTGGACACATCATGTTGCATCTCTATCAGAAGATATCTTATTTCAACAAAGAAGGTTACTGAACAATTCGCATTTGATTATGACTATTGATGAGCAACATAATCATGCTCTCTATAACATCAAACAAGCCATGAATCGGGTTGGAAGAAGTTTGAGAGAATTTCCTACTATGCCATTCCCACAGGTTGATGGTACAATGTTGTTCCAAAATTCTTTGCTTCTTGAACAATTGAACTATGATAGATCTGCTTTAGCTGCAGAACATGATGCCTTGCTTTCGAACCATAATGATGGCCAACGGCAAGTTTATTCGTCCTTGATTCATGCTGTTGAGTCACATAATGGAGGTCTATTTTTCGTACATGGTAGTGGAGGTATTGGTAAAACTTTCTTATGGCGCACTATAATTTCTAAGCTACGATCATTGGGCCGAGTTGTCCTTGTAGTAGCGACTTCTAGAATTGCATCACTTCTACTGCCTGGAGGAACAACAGCACATTCTAGGTTTAAGATCCCTATTCCTACAGATAATATATCAGTATGCAATATTAAGAGGTCAACCCCGATGGCAGACCTTCTTTGCAATACCAGCTTGGTTATATGGGACGAAGCTCCAATGGCACATCGGTTTACATTCGAGGCTGTGGATCACACCTTCCGTGATATCCTTTCTGTGGTTCATCCTACTGCTACGACAAAAATATTTGGTGGAATACCTGTTGCCCTTGGTGGTGATTTTAAACAGATTCTACCTGTTGTTCCATATGGTAGCAGGGCAGATATAGTTGGATCATCTATATTGTCATCTCCACTTTGGTCCCAATGTACGCTATATTGTCTAACCTAGAATATGCGTTTAAACAACTCTACAGCACCTGATGTTTCTAGATTTAATGAATGGATTCTACAACTTGGGGATGGTTCTTTACCAGCACGACGATTATCCGAGGATGAGGATGAACCCACATGGGTTGACATTCCTGAAGAGTACTTAATCCAAAAAACTGCTGATCCTATTGCTGACATCATTGCATCGACTTATCCAGACTTGCTTCAGAGGTATGAGAATGTTGAATATTTGAAGGAACGAGCTATTCTTTCATCCACTAATGATATTGTTGATGAGGTCAATGATCGTATCATTAGTATGCTCCCCGGTGATTTTGAAACATTTCTTAGTGCTGATAAGGTTTTACCTGTCTCTAATAACTATGAAGCACATGAACTATTATACCCCACAGAGTACCTCAATACCTTCAAGTTTTCAGGTTTCCCTAACCATGAGTTGCGTCTCAAGGTTGGTGTCCCAGTTATGTTAATGAGAAACTTAAACCAAACTCTTGGTTTATGCAATGGCACTCGATTGGTTATCACAAGGTTGGCACAGAGGATCGTTGAAGCAGAAATTATAACTGGACTTAATTCTGGTCGTCATTTTTTTATCCCACGAGTAGAAATGGTTCCTTCTGACACTAAGTTGCCATTCTTATTTTGTCGGAGGCAATTCCCATTAAAGGTCTATTTTGCGATGACAATTAACAAAAGCCAAGGTCAGACTTTTAACCATGTGGGTCTATATTTGCCACAACCTGTGTTCACTCACGGACAACTGTATGTGGCTGTATCCCGTGTCACTGCCCCTTCTGGTTTTCGGGTCATTCTCCATACAGAGCCACCTAATCAATCAACAACAAGAAATATTATCTATCACGAAGTATTTCAGCGCCTTTATCGATTTTCACTGTACGTATATGCATTGTTGCATGTTTAACCTTATTGTGGCTACATATTTTCTAAATGCTTGATCTACACTAATGTATATCATCATCATTGTCTTTTAAGTATTACAGGTAAAGATGACACCACAGATAAGTACCATAAGGGAATTGACTCCCCACAGTTACAGATGGACAATCAGGGTACGAGTCACCCGTTTATGGGAAGCAATTAGCGTTAACAACAACGATCAATTCGGTATATCAATGACATTGCTTAATGAGAAGGTATCACTCCTCCACATGTTACTACTACTATACCATTCTTTTTCAGAAGATTTCCCCGCTTAACCATTTACTTTTTATATGAATTGAATGATTCCTTATAGAATGATCACATCCACGCAATGGCTGCAAATTCAATAGCTTCCAGATTCACAGCTGTGATACAAGAAGGGAGTGTGTACATCATTTCAAACTTCAGCGTCTTTAAGGCTGACCGGCGATACAGACCAGTTAAGAATGAAAACATAATTCGTTTGGGTGTTGCTACAAAAATCACACTGGTCAGTCTTCCCGTACCTAACATTCTACATTACAAGTTTGAGTTTGTTCCGTTTCAGGACATCCATCAGCGCCACCTTGCAAATGTTCAATTATGTGGTATGTGTTTCACTTCCTAAATTTTGGAACTTGAACTGTTATGTTAATTTCAGAAAATTGTACTAATATTCTTTTGATTGTAGATGTTGTCGGAAATCTTATTGAAATTGGTGATATCACTCAGATAATACGCAATGATGGCGTATCGACCCACAAACGTCTTATTAAGCTTGAAGATCTAAGGTAATTGTGTTTATCAGTACTATATTAACTATATTTCTGCTACTTTTCGTTCTACATACATTCACTTTGTACTCACATACAACATGTATATTTCAGTGGGTCAACCATGTCTATAACGTTTTGGGGAAATCAAGCAGATTTGCTTGATTACAATTCTCTTAAGAACTCATGTACCAAGCAAATTCTGGTTGTCACATCTACTTCAGTTAAATTATGTGAAGGTGTGTTATTAACTCAATCTTAAACGGTTTCTCACTTTACTTCATTAACCCATTTATTATTGATAGCCGAAGGACTATCTCCTCTCCCAGTGCGTACTTCCTGCCGAAAGTATGATCAGGAAGCCTGGTGTCACCCGAAAGAGACACCATCACTGACCTCGGAACTTGGAACTTCGGCGAGAACGCCAGGGATCGCAAAAATGGTGCCAGCCCCTTCGGGGGACCGAATGGATCGCCTTCGGATGCAGAGAATTAGCTATCGCAAACAGAAGGGAATTGCCCCGAAGGTGGAACCTCCGAACAAGGGAACCCCCCGAAAGCACGAGCATAACTCCAGAAGAAGGGCGACCGTGTCAAAGAATGACCTCGCCCAGAGGACCTCGGGAGTACGGCATAAGCATTTAAGGAGCCTCTGACATGCCGCTCACAGACGCTACATGTCACCTCAAAAGGCGATTTGACACACCGGCGCCGTCCAGGTCTGGTCACGACCTGTCTCGGTTCAAGACTCAAGGAGCCTGCCACCGGCTACTTGTCCCCTACGCCCAAAAATTCAGAAAACATCTGACCGAACACGTGTCGTCATTTGAACGGGCTGGGCACTCCTATAAATACCAGGGAACAGACCTTGGCAAGCGGTTCGACTCTTCCTCCGTGAGAAAATACAGGCAAGCCCACTAAAAACTCTAGTGCTTCCCTCTTACCTTCTCAGGAAACTGACTTGGGCGTCGGAGGTTCCTCCCCGGAAAAGCACCCCGGGGACCTCCTAACCCTCTTCTCTAAGCTTTTCAGGCACATTCCCCTGGGAAACCTCAACTCCAGACGCTCTCCTTCACAGGAAGTCCTCCCGGAAGTCACCATGCCTTCCAGTGAAGATGTCTTAGGGCATCAACTATTAACTTTTACTATTCCAAATTTCCAGGGCAATACAATCTTGCATCCACATCTGGTACAAAGGTTTATGTGAACATTAATATTGAAGAAGTCAGTCAATTCCTTCAATCGTATGACCCTTGTACTCTATTTCAGTTATCGTTTATCTCCTATTTTAAGAATAATTTACATATCTTATTTTCATTCCTACTCACGAAACACATATATTCTCATCTTAGCCCATCAATTACCACCAAAATTGTTCATCATTATGCTTCTTCCCCTGCTGCACGTTGCCCAAAATATAGACTACTTTATGGCCGCCGGAGAACAATTGATGAAATCAAAAGCTTACTTGCCTGTGCACCATCCCATGTATGTTGCTGAACTCCTAATTTACTTTTCCATTACTAACCATCAAAATTTACTGTTGCTTATAAATCACAACCTTTCTTCTTTATAAAGTGTAATAATTACACCTGCCGTGCAACAATTTTGGAGCTTCTCCTTGATCGAGGCTGGTGGTATTATGCATGTAAGAAATGTTGCAAAAAAGTTGAACCCATTGGTTTAACTTTCTTCTGTTCTAATTGCAACACTGTTAACCGATCCCCACCTCTACGGTACCCATCTTTTGTTATTCAAACTTCATTTGAATTTTTTTAATTATTCTATATTTTCAACAATAACAATTACATTATTGCTTCCATTTTCATCACAGCTTTAAGGCAATTGTCAAAGTTTTTGACTCCACTGGGATGCTTTTGTTCACGATGCTTGACTCTGCGGTTACTAAGTTTTTTGGCTCTACAGCAGCAGCTCTCTGTTCATTGGAACAATCGGTTCCTCTTTCCATCCCTCATCTTCATTTCTTTATTCTTCACTTATACATTATATTATTGTTTTCCCAGTTCTTCAAATCGTATTAATACTGTTTTGATTAACATTTTCATTCCAATTACTCAGGCTGATGGTATTACAAAACTTCAAGCTCGATTTCAACAATCCTTAAATCGTGAGCTCATACTTGAGTTTGACCTCACATCTTTTAACTTTGACAATCCCTCTTCTCCGTTGATACTGAAGAAGTTTTACACAATTAATGAACAAGAAGAGCAGCTTGCATTTCAACTTAAAGAACAACTTGTATGATCCTGTGGTTTTGTTTTACTTAATCATGCTTCTACTTACACCATGTAATTTAACATCACCATCTTTTTTTTTATTTTTTTTAACAGCGACCAACGCAGCACATACAAATATGTTCTCCTATTACCAAGGGTCCTGCAGTTACTGTACCTCCGGCCATAATGTGAGTCTAATCTATGCATGCGTATGATCTTCTCCCTATTTTGTATTTCTGCTTTCTTCTTTTATTTTTTACTTTAATTGTTTTATACTTAACACTTTTCTGCAGCCAAACAAGTACTTCAGCTTCCACTGTCGCTGAAATGTCCTCTTTCTCAACTTTACCAACTACTGAATTTGAAATTGTCTCCGCACTGTAAGTATAATCTTTAATGTACTTTATCCTACCATTAACTGATTTAATTCACTGTCACCCTCTTAATCCAACCTTGCTACAACTTGGACTTGCAGAATCAACCTCCTACTTCTCAGTGTCAGAAGGACACTACACTTGACTTTGCATGGCAAATGATCGCAGCACATGAGTGGTAAATATTTTCCTTCTTATCTTACTTTTCCTTTAACTTCATTCCTACATATCTTACATTATATCTACCTCCACATCTTCGTTCTTCTAACTCTATATCATCTTTTCAATGTTAACAGGATTGAAGTTGAAGAGAATTGTGATGTTGCAGTTGAATTCCCTCAAATATAATTCCCTTAGACTACATGATTGCGTCTTTCCCCCCATATTCTAACATTAACTGCTTTTCATTTGTACAGCTGAAACTGAGTTTTTTAAGTTTTCACTGCTTATATTATTCAAATAATTACTTTATAGTAACAGCAATCCCGTCTGTTAGACGGGTTATGAAACTAGTTGAGATGTATAGAGGAAGAAAGGAAATAAATGGTAAGAAAGAGAAAGGAAAGAAGAAAAGAAAGAATTATATTGCGAGATGAATGGAAATTAGCAAAATGGGCAATTTTACCATTGAAGTATGGGGGTCAGAGTAGTTTTACTATTAAAGTTTCTTTGAAGAGATATTTGCCATTAACATTTTTTATATAGGTTTTTTTCTATTGATATTTTTTAATAGGGAGATTTTTACTATTATGGAACTTAACGGTGGGAATATTTCAGTTTGAGAAAGAATATTTTGTGAACGACGATCTATGGTGGATTAGTTGGTGAAAAAAGCTGGTCACATCAGCTTTACAGTTGGAAACGCTGACGCAGCATTTAATTGAATTGGGGGAATTAGGGTTTGGATTATTTGAGGGATAGATTGACAAAGTAGTCATTTTGTACATTGACGAAGGTGTTTGTGAGCTCCACTTAGCCATTGTCTATGGTGCTGTCAAGTTTGTCGTTTGTGTTGGTAGAAGGAAGGGGAGGCTAGTTAGTGCTTGGATTTTTGTTAGTTGAAAGAGAAACAAGGTAATAAAAAATTATGGGGTTTTAGGAGTTTTAAAGTAATGATTGAGTTTAGGGATTGGGTACAATGTGGGTGGTTGACTAAATTTTTGATATGGAGTTATAATTGATTCACATTATTTTCCCTATAGCATGTCTATGAATAACATGAAGGGGAGTGAAGTTGAAGAAAATAGAGGTGTTCTATATTAGAACAAAAGGTGTGGCTATGGGCGGCGAGCTCAGGAAAGAATGCTATTGCTGGGGATGAATATGTGGGCGCAATTGAAAGAGTAAATGAAATTATGGATTTGATGAACCATGTTTGTGTAAAATTAGATATGATAGAAGTTATGATAATGAAAACAAGAGAATAGGTCACATTTGTCTTGTTTTTCATTGGATTTGCTCTTATTCTTATAATTGGGGTGTTGTTGATGTTATTAAAGTAATGAGATATTTATGACACGGCCCTCGTAGGCTTGCCCAGGAAGCCTATGGGAACTTATCCCACACTAGTCGTAATTGGTTAATTGATTACGTACACACTAGTTAAAACATTTATGCTTCTAGTTATTTAATCCTACTATGCAATCATGCATAAGTTTGTGCTTTGACTTGATCATTAAAATAAAGAAATGATACTTAAAACATTGTCATGGAATTTCTATAGAATCCAAGTTTCAAAGCAGTCAAAGCATACAAAAATAGCTATGGAATTAACTACATATAACCAATCATGTGCAAACAACTAAATAAAAGTAGATTATGCTCACAGCCAAGAAAGACTCTAGAGTAGCTTATTTATACATGAATGTTGGAGGCAAACTAGTGTATAAGAACTATACACTGAACAACATTACTGAGATCTATAACTAAGCTTCTACCTTAGAGCAAACTCTTAGTGGCAAGCCTTAAAGCCCCCTTTTGTGCTTCACTAGCCTCCCTAATGTTTCATTAGCTTCTGTTGGCCAAAAAGACAACTAAAGTTAGTATCATAACTTAACCAACAAGTAAGCCACAAACTAGAATCATAAATATTCAAATAAACCATATATTTACTCAACAGCCTAGCTAAACAACCTTCAATGGTTGCTGGTTCAACAATTCCCAAAACTGCACAACAAAAGCTATGGGAGTGGGAATTAAAGATTCTTAGTAAGGGATCCTTCAACCTGTAAGAAAAATTATGAGGACACACATATATAAAAATATATGAAATTTATTGCGCCCACTTGAAGTCTGAAGGTCTAATATATGCACATATACCTGAGTCCCTTGGGACTTCTCCTCATCCTAGTTCTCCCACGGGCGTCACTCCATGCCTAGCGAGTTCTGGCACTCCATGCCTAGCGAGTTCTGGCCACTAACTTGCTCCTAGTAAGCGCCTTAGCTTACTAACACAATAACTTAACCTTCTGATGGTTATTGTGTAGGTGAACATGATGGATGTTCCTTGCTTGTGTTTTAAGAAACTCACTAGGTGTACTAGGCTCCCACATAGTGCCTTGAGCCATTCGCTCGCCTAGGCTACTATGGTATTAAGCCTCTACCCAAATAGGTACACTAGGCTCCCACTTGGTGTCTTGAGATAATAAGCTTACCTAGACCACCAAGGTACTAAGCCTCGCCATTTGACCTACCAAGGATGCACTAAGCTTTCACTTGTGCTTCAAGTCACAACTTGGCTAGGCAACAAGTACACTAAGCCTTCATCCATAGTGCTTCCCTAGCCACCATTACTTGGCTCACACTAGTGGAGTGTCAATAATCATGGTTGGACCCAATTACTAGGTTATTTGGAGCCCACTTAGGTGCACTAAGGTTCCCACATCGGAGCCTCAAATATGAAAAGCCAACTAGGCTTCCGATGGTACTAAACCTTACACCCAACTAATGGTGCTTTATTGTGGCCAAACATGCCTTCACTTTCAACTAGAATACCATTAAACCTAGGCAATTCCAGGCTTGGTGAAGGCATGGAGATGATAGTGCTCTTTCTTAGCTTTACGTGGAATTTGGAACTCTCCTAAATCGGACACTCGAGCGAAAAAGTTATGCTGAAAATACTACCAGGTGTCAAAGCTGTTATGATGATGCGTTGCCAATGAACAAAGACATGTCACCACAGTACAAAACCCTCTGGAACTTTCACAAAGAGGTTGGTGATACGTCCTCAACTATTTCATGCCTAGAAATTCTAGATTTCGCTCTATAGCTATTTTGGGACCTTCTAAGGCCTTCCAATGGCCTTAGGGATGCCTTGAAATGCCTCAAACCTTCAAGTACACATGCACTAGGCCACAGTGCACCATTTAAACTAATCCTATGGTGTCTATAAAGACCACACAAACTATTAGAACATCACTAGTCCAACATGTTCATCACCATCCACTAACTAATGTCATTCATTAAACTACTTGAATTTAACAAGTAAACAAGCTTTGAATGGCATTAATTATGCTTGAATCGTAAATCCCTTACCTCAATTCACCTTGAACTAGCAACAATCAAGCATCACAAGCTCAAACAATAAACATAAAAGGGTTCCACTAGGTTTCCTAGGTTCCAAGCAAAATACAAGGCATATGGCACTAATTTAGCACAAAACTAACAAAACCCAAGCTTGATTAAGCTCAAGAAACTTGAAATCATCAAGAACAAAGAGTTACCTCACGAACTCAACTTACCCAAGGTGAAAAACACCCTTCCAATCTTCAAAACATGGAAAACAAGTGCAAAGCAAGCACCCATCCTCTTAGGCACCAAGAAAGCTCTTTAATTTTGCCAAGAAATCATGAATTTGAAGTGAATTAAGTAAGAAATTAAGAGGGGAAGAAAGGGCTGTGAAATTGGGAGGGAAAGGATGAGTGAATAGTGGCATGAACGTATCCTTTCGAACTAATTTAACAACAAAACCCTTTCCACCCCAAACTTTTTAAAAACTTGCAAATTGACCCTTTTCCCAAATAGCAACTAAGTAATTAAATGCTTAAGCAAACTTAGCTAACTTGGGCTTTGGGTTTAAAAAATATTATTTTTACTCCCGGGGAGTAGCCCGATCCTCTAAAGTACAAAATGACCATTTTACCCCCGGGCAAACTTAGTGCCATAAACCACTTAGAACCTACTAAACCTTTAATAAATTACTTGATTTTGCTACTTCAACTATAATTAAGGTATTCAAGCCAGGGATTTATAAACTTACATTGCTCATCGATCATTTCGCTAGGAGGGCTATAATAGTTTAGGTCTGAAATGAGTTTGAGACAACAACTTGGGTTATATAAGCTTGATTTGAGGAAGTGAATGAAAGTCTTGTTTTGCATCTTTATGGTTCTTTTTTGTAAAATGTAGTACGTGCAATATGAAATGGTTTCAGAAGGCATAAGTCAAGATTGTTAACAATGCACTTTGATATGGGATTCTGAATAATTGTTCAGGACCTGAAATCATTTCATTAGAGTAAAGCCATAATGGTTGTAATATACCAAGTACAATACAGTGCCTCAATGGCAGATGCTTCCAAAAACTGATACTTCAAGTTACATACAAAATCTGTCCTAAAAGGTAATAGGGTGTTTTAAATTACAAAACCCATCATCTAATCTAACATCTTACTTTGGTTGGCTTTGAGCTTCTTCGGGTGGTGGCAATTGGTTTCTTGACTGGAAGTCATAGCCCTCATGAATGTAACACCAGAGTGAATGAAGCTATTCTGACTTGAGGCTTTTAGGAGAGTAATTGGTAGCATAACAAACGCTTGGGAAGACATTTCCTTTGTAGGGCCTCCCCTAGCTGGGAAGACAAACGCTTGGGAAGACATTATGGATAGTTTTCCCAGTGTATGTGCTGGTAAACACACCAATTCCATTACGCTGATACTTCTTCTTTCTCTACCTTACACTTTGAGGTTGTATACCCTACAAGGCTAATTTGTTTCAAATTATACTTGAGATAAACATGGACTTATTGCACTGCACAAATTTAATCACTTGTTGAATTATGTGTCCTTGCTCTATTTGCAGTTGTGGTGGCATTGATGGTGTGAGAGTAGGTCCCTCATTGCCCTATTCAGCATTAGGTCTTAGACAATTAAATGCTTTTTGGACAAAAGTTGAACATGCTATAAGTTTTAGAAGTGTACTTGCTGACTTAATTACCCTGTGTTGAGTGGACGGCATCTTCTATTATGTCTTTGTTACTAGCAGAGACCACAACGATTTTGATTACCCTTCTTGGAAAGCTTTACTTTTCTTTTTGGTTCATTATGCTCACCCTTCCTGTTCTTCTTAGGACTACCCCGAACACAAGTTCTCACCAAAAGGTCGAAGAATAAGAATACCATCAGACATCGGCCAGGCATTTGGGCGACTAATTGGGTTTAGGGAGTGCCCATAAGCCAACATGTACATTTTTTTCTTGTAACAAGCATTCAAATAATCCTCAATTTTATCACCCTTATCCAAAATGCAGGTTATTGCATGTTTGCAGGGTATGCCCAAAATCTCAACTCCTATATGAACATATCATTTCTTTAAGTTTTACAACAAGCTGCTGCTCAGTGCATTGAACCTCATATTGACCATCACCATTAAATATGACATCCCAACCTACACTTTTCTTATACTCCTTGTTTAGTTTTTTCAGAACCACATCACTATACTCACCAGGCCACATTTTACAAAATTCTTTTTATCATAAAACCTCATCATCATGTATTTTCTATTGTCCTCTAACATTGAAAAGAAAGGTTTTTGTCTACATTCCAGTATGTCCTTAACCCTATTAAGGCTTCACACAAGTTTTTATGATTAATGTCACATTTAGGAAAAGCTCTAAAATAAGCCTTACACCAATACTTTGGGTCTATCCTAAGCAAATCATTCTTAGCATTAGGAAACTTATCAATTTTGGAAATGCAATCCTAAAACTATCTAATGTTAGTTCTTTTTGCTGCTTTTCAAAAGAGGTTTTTCAACATTTTACCTTTATGAGTTGTTTGCTAGTTGGAACATATATGCTTTACACATTTACAATATTCAACATTTGGTAGAAGCTCCTCGATGGCAGGGATCAAACCCTACTGTGGCAACATGTGGGTTTTCGGGAGTCGCCACCAATCGGTTTTCGCTCAGGTCGATTGGACACCTTAAAAATGGTCTGCGAGAGTTCGGGGGTTCGGGAGTACGGTTACGTTAAAATAACTCTATTTTAACGCCCAAAATTGGTACCTTAGTTGATTTTAATTTTGCTTTGCTTGCTTTTAAATAAATTCAGTTACTTTTCAAAACAGAAATTTTAACTGAATTAGTCGGATGTGGATATTTAAATTAATATGATTCTTCAAAATCTTTGGTAATTAATTTGTATAATTTTGTAGTAAACTCGATGTTTCCGAACCATGGATTCTATCGAATCACCCGGACACGGAATTTGATAAAATTTTAATTAATTAATTACTAATCCATATCATAAATTCTGCCGAATTATCCGAATATAAATTTTTATCTTTGTATTTAATTTTTATTCAATTAAAATTTTTGTATTTTTCCAAACTGTGATACTATTGGATCATCCGGATATGGAAATTAGTAATTTAAATTTTTAATTCTTATTTTATTAAATTAATTATTAATTTAATTTTTTTTTTCATAATTTTTTAATGAAATTTTTTGGATTTTTTTTAACTAATTTTAATTTTTTAGAAAAAAAATTATTTTTATTTTATTTTTATTTTTGTTCTTTTCTTTTCTTTCTTTCTTTTTCTTCTTTTTTTCTTTTTTATTCTTTTTTTTCTTTGTTTCTTTTTTTGTTTTCTTGTTTAATGAAAGATCTTTTTTTTTCTTTTTTAAGTAATTACCTAATTTATAAAGGAAACAAAAAGTAATTATTTAATTATCTAATTTTGAGATTTTTTTATTTATTTAATAAAGAAACCAAAGAGTTATACATTTTTAAAAAAAAAAAAACAATAAGTAAAAGAAAAGTCTTGATATTCATATATTTTTATTTTGATAAAATATTTTAAAGTAATTATCTAAAAATTAATTAAAATTTTTTTGGTAAAATCCTTTTATTATTATTATTTTTATACTTTATCTTATTTACTAAAAAAAATTTGATATTTTTATTATTATTTTGGATACTTTATTTTATTTAAAAAAGAAGTTTTGATATTTTTCCAAACCATGGATCCTATCGGATCATTTGGATATGGAATTTAATTTAAGTTTTTGTTTATTTAATTAATTATTTTTAGTTATAATTTTTTTATTGGATTTTTAAATAATTTTTAATATTTATTATTTTATTATTTTTATTTTTCTTTTTTTTTAATTTAATTTTTATTATTTTTATTATCTTTTTTTTTAAAAAAAATTATCTAATCCATAAATTTTAAAGATATATTTAAAAAAATTTGATTTTTAGTTTTGGAATTATTTAATTATGATTTTTTAATCATTTTTAATAAAAGGAATAAAAGGTATTTAATTATGATTTTTTAATAATTTTTAATAAAATGAATAAAAGGTTAACTTTTTGTTGTTTTTAAAGAAATAAGAAAAAAAAAATATGTATTCCAAAATAATAAAAGGATGGGGGCTTTGTTAAAAATAAAAATAGATTTTTGGTTAACCCTAAAAAATAAATTGAATAAGGTTAAGTATTCACATAAGAAAAACTCTTCTTTTTTTATTTTTTATTATTATTTTTTTTATGGCTAAAAGTGAAATAAGTGAAATAAGTTTAATCATTCACGTAAAAAGATAAAAATTGTATAAAGTAAAATGCCGGAAATTAAATAAATAAAGAAAAGTGGAGCTTTTTGCCATCCACTTAAAAAATAAAAAGGTAGGAGGTATAACCTTCCATAAAAAAATAAAAGTGCATAATTAAATAATTGCAGAAATTAAATAAATAAGGAAAAGTGGGGCTTTTTGGCCGTCCACTCAAAAAAATAAAAAGTAGGAGGTATAACCTTCCATAAAAAATAAAAATGCATAAATTAAATAATTTCAGAAATTAAATAAATAAAGAAAAGTGGGGCTTTTTGGTCATCCACCCAAAAAAATAAAAAGTAGGAGGTATAACCTTCCATAAAAAATAAATGTGCATAAATTAAATAATTGCAGAAATTAAATAAATAAAGAAAAGTGGGACTTTTTGGTCATCCTCTAAAAATTAGGAGGTATAACCTTCCATAAAAAAAAAATAAGAACAAATAAATAAATCACACAAAAGTTAGTGTTAATTCTGCAAAACAAAAATAAAAAGGTTAGTGACTTGAATGAGAGAATATAAAACGATGAAGGATTAAAACAGAATTTTACCTAAAGAATAAAATTTTAAACTTCCTGGGCGACGGGAGATAGAAGCGACGGCGACGGCGTGCAGGGGAGGCGACGGCGACTGCGAGCAAGGGAATGTCTGGAGGCGGCGATGGTGTCGGCAGCGAGCTGGGGGTGGACAGAGGAGAAGAACGGGAAAAAAGAAGGGAAGAGAAGAGAGCGGGGGGGAGAAGGAGGAGGGAGAGGGAAGGACGGGCCGGAGGAGGGCGAGACGGAGGAGGGAGAGGGAGAGAAAGCGAGGGAGAGAGAAAGACTGGCCGGAGGAGGGAGAGGGAAGGACGGGCCGGAGGAGGGCGAGACGCGCGGGAGGGGTGGCTGGTAACGGGGGGCGAGAGAGAGAGAGAGAGAGAGAGAAACGGAGGTTGACGGATAGGGAAACGGTGGGCTGAAAGAGAGAAAAGGGAAGTTTTTAGTTTTCTGGGAAGAGGGAGGAGAGGTCAGGGACATTTTCTACAGTTTTCCACTTTTTTTAAATGGAGCTCTAATCTTGATTTTTTATTTTTTTATTCGCATATTTCACCCCTATTTATAGGGGAAGGGGCCTTGGATTCCTTTAATTAAAAAAAATTTGAAATTTAATAAGAAACAGACTTATCTCTTAATTTAGTAAAATGACAGTTTCAGTCCCTTATCTCCCTTTGACTTTGGAGATGTTCCTGAAACTTCTGATTAAGACAATTTTGTCTTTTTCTGTCAATTTGGGCCAAAAACGTCTCTTTGGCCCAAAAATGAGGCGAAAAATTACCAAAGTTTCCTGAAATTTTCATATTTTGTCACATTTACCCAAACTTCTCAATTTTGTCATTTTTACCACAAACTTTTCATTTTTGTTAATTTTTTTATGGAATTTTATTTTGTATTTCATACATACATATATACACGCATATATTATTTTTTACTAAACCCTTATAAAACAAAATGCCCTATAAACTAATTAAATTAATTAAATTTTTTTTTCAGTAATAATAATAATTAATTAATTAATAATAATAATAATAGTTTTTTGTTGATATACACACATAGATATTAACTTAACAATATGCCCCCAAAACTATTTAATTTAATTTTCTCTTTCTCTTTGTATAATAATCAATTAATTTTTTTCAATTATTATTTTTAATTATTATTTTTAATTTTTTATTATTTTTTTTTAAAAAGAGGGTCGGACAAAATTGGGTGTCAACAGCTGCCCCCCTTTACATGCTTAATGGGACATGATGTGTGCAAAGTCGTTACCAAATTTCGTCCGACTTAGCTAGGCATTGAGAACCTTCTCGCCGCCTAAACCCTGAGGAGAAAAACCTTTTCCTCCTCCCTTTTGAGGTTAAGAAACTTTCCTTAGAACCTCTGCGATAGGAACTCTTATTGTTGAAGAAAAATTGATTAATTGAAATTGAGGCTAAGGGCCCTACCTTAGAACCTCTGCGATAGGAACTTTCCTATCGTTGAAGAAAAATTGATTGATGGAAATTGAGACTAAGGGCCCTACCTTAGAACCTCTGCGATAGGAACCTTCCTATCGTTGAAGAGAAATTGATTGATTGAAATCGAGGCTAAGGGCCCTACCTTAGAACCTCTGCGATATGAACTTTCCTATCGTTGAAGAGAAATTGATTGATTGAAATTGAGGCTAAGGGCTCTACCTTAGAATCTCTGCGATAGGAACCTTCCTATCGTTGAAGAGAAATTGATTGATTGAAATTGAGGCTAAGGGCCCTACTTTAGAACCTCTGCGACAGGAACCTTTCTATCGTTGAAGAGAAATTCATTGATTGAAATTGAGGCTAAGGGCCCTACCTTAGAACCTCTGCGATAGGAACCTTCCTATCGTTGAAGAAAAATTGATTGATTGAAATTGAGGCTAAGGGCCCTACCTTAAAACCTCTGCGATAGGAACCTTCATATCGTTGAAGAGAAATTGATTGATTATGGAGCAAAACGTTTTTCTCCATTTTGAGTACTTCAAACAAAACTTGTATAAAGGCAATTGAAGTTGGAATGATTTCTTCGGAAGTGTGAATTTTCATAATAGGCGAGTGCAAAAATTTAAACTTCCATGAGATGAGTGAATCTTGATGATGACAATAACACTGACAAATTATGTAAAGGGAACGAATGTTTAGAATCAATATCCAAGGTTTCATCTAATATTTTCTTCAGAAAATATAGATTCCCTTGTGAGATATGTCATCCAAATAAGATTGAAGCTTAGCTGTCCCAAAACGTCATGACTAGTAGACTTAATAGGATGCGTCTCAAGAGCAATAAAAATTACTCTTTACTCAGCCATTCCAAACTAAAGGCATTATCCTATGGTTTTAATATCAGCATGAACGAAACTATCCTAAAGAAAAAAATTTCCTGAAAAGAAAAACTGAAACACGAAAGAAAATGCTGATAATAAAACTAAAGGACAAGAAGAACGGATCGGATCACGTCTTATTCCACAATGCTTCAACAGGCCGGGCAGAGGACAATTATGGGATTGAACTGGTCGGGAAAGACTGTCGTGTCCAGTCTATCTGAATCATTGCTGGATCTGGTTCAGGAACAAAAGCTTACATTTTATCAAGCAATTCTTCAGCAGTTTTTACGGATATTAGGATTTGTCGTGCCACTCTTGATATAAAATTCTTCTGCACTGCATAATCCACAAAAGATATCAGACCTGTAAAGAAATTGTTAACATTTAACAGCCCAATAGGTTTCTTATGCAAATTAAATTGGGCCATGGAAGCAATTTGGAAGACTTCTCCCAGTGTGCCAAAACCACCGGGTAGAGCGATAAAAGCATCAGCATTAAAAAGCATTTATAACAAACGTTCTTGCAGATTTTTGACCACTAGCTCTTCTCCGATCGTGCCCCTAGAAACAAACTTCAAAGGTCCAGGGATAATGCCCAGAACTTGACTTCCTCCTAAAGATGCTACTGATGCTACGCCTCTCATTAATCCGACACTACCTCCTCCATAAACTAAATGTATTTTTCGCTCGGCTAATACTCTACCCAAATGGTTGGCTGCCTTTAAGTACTCTTCATCTTTTCCAGGAAAACCCCAGAAAATACACAAATACTTCAGGATTTACGAGTTGAGGTTTTCTCCATCCTATTCTTGCCCTTGTGAGAAAAGAAGAAAAGATGATATATTTATAGAGATGAAGAGATAAAGCATTAATTTTATTTTCAAGAGTGGATACATTATTGTCGGAAGAGGAGAAAAATTTTCAAAATGACAGCTATACACAGTAGTCACGACTATGGCTCACATCAGGAATGGGTACATTATCATCAAAAAAGGATGAAAATTTCCAAAATGGCTGCTAGCATGTACAGTAATCATGACTGTAGCTTACGTCAGGAGTAGGTACGTGATTGTCGGAAGAGAAGGAAAATTTTCAAAAGCGACAGCTAGCATATACAATAGTCGTGACTGTAGCTCACGTCAGGAGTAGGTACATGATCGTCGGAAGAGAAGGAAAATTTCAAAAATGGTAGCTATATACAGTAGTCAAGACTATGGCTCACGTCAGGAGTGGGTACATTATTGCCAAAAGGGGTGGAAAATTTCAAAAGCGACAGCTAGCATGTACAGTAATCGTGACTTTGGTCCACATCTTCCACTGGCTTTGCGTCCAGTAACGGCTTCAATGTCTTCTATGAATCGGCGATTTGCATCCCATTTAGTTTTCTCACAAACTGGCAAACAGGGTTGTTTAAAGTCAGATTCCCAAGACTGTAACAATCTCGTTCTTTTTGGAAAATCATCCATAAACCGACAATCTCAAATTGCACCATTCCGTAAGAGTGCGCTTCAAGAGTCTCTCGGATATCCTCCAGAGATTCCTTACGCAGACCATTCTTAATGAATTTTTTTCTATCTTCACGAATTCTGGTGATCATCCCTGAAGAACGACAATTAGTGCTGCAAATCCACCATCCACAATTATGACAGACGCCTAGCCTCCTTGCTCTTCTCTTTTTGGCATAAGCGCTTTTACCAAAGCCGGGCATACGAGGGAAGAATGCATCTGGAACTTCACCAGCCGAACGAACCTTAGCTTCGATTAGCCACCGCACATTATCAGGAATGCCTTTGTGCATAAATACTCTGAATCGTTCACATCTAGCTTGATAAATCTTTTTAAGAACATTTATTGGGAGGGAAGGAAAATACTTTCGTAGGGCGGAAAGAGATCCATTGATGAAGGAGGAATTTAAGAGAAGAAAGAAAAAAATTAGTTATTGTAGGAAACGGAAATAACTGACTGTGTGAGTCACGGAGTATCGTATCCAGAAAGAAGAACACGCATTTATAGCGATAAAAGGATAATGTGTTTATTATGCTTACAGAAGCAAGTACATTATTGTCAAAAGAAAAGACAAATTTCAAAATGACAGCTCATATGTACAGTAATTGTGGCTGTGGCTCACATCTTCCACTAGTTTTACATCCAGTAACAGCTTTAACGCCTTCTATGAGTCGGGGATTTACTTCCTATCTAGTTTTCTTACAAACTAGCAAACTGGGTCTTTTAAGGTCAGACTCCCAAGACTGTAACGGTCTCATTTTTTATGGTAAGTCCTCTATAAATTGACTATTTCGCGTTCTACTATTCCACAAGAATGAGTTTCAAAAGTCCCTCGGATATCTTCCAGATATTCCTTACGTAGGCCATTCTTAATGAATTTTCTTTTGTCTTCATGATTTTTGGAGATGTATCATAAAGAGCGGCATTTAGTATTGCAATTCCATCTTCTATATTTATGATAGACACCTAGCCTCTTTGCTCTTCGCTTTTTGGCATAAGCGCTTTTACCTAGGCCGGGCATATGAGGCATAAATGCATCTACAACTTCACCAGCCGAATGGACCTTAGCTTCAATTAACCACTGCACATTGTCAGGAACGCCTTTGCGTATAAAAACCCTGATTCTTTCACATCTAGCATGGTAGATCTTTTTAAGAACATTTATTGGAAGAGAAGGAAAGTACTTTCGCAGGGCAGAAAGAGTAGAATCCATTTATGAGAGAAGAATTTGAAAGATGAAGGAAAGGAATCAGTTATTGTAGGAAACTAAAATAACCGACTTTGAGAGTCACGGAGTACCGTATCCGCTGCTTAACCGGAAAGAAGAACACGCATTTATAGCGATGAAAGGATAACGTGTCGATTACCCTTACTGGAGCAAGTACATTATTGTCAAAAGAAAAGACAAATTTCAAAATATGACAAATTGTATATACAGTGATTGTGACTGTGGCTCACATCTTCCACTGGTTTTATGTCTAGTAACGGCTTCAACGCCTTCTATGAGTCAGGGATTTGCTTCCCATCCAGTTTTCTTACAAACTGGCAAACAGGGTTGTTTAAAGTCAGATTCCCGGGACTATAACGCTCTCATTCTTCATGAAAAATACTCCATAAACCAAGAAGTTCGCGTTGCACTGATCCACAAGAATGCGTCTCAAGAGTCAATTGGATATCATCCAACGAGTCCTTACTTAGGCTATTCTTGATGAATCGTATTTTATCTTCTCGATTATCGGAGATCATTCCTAAAGAACAACAATTAGTATTACAAGTCCACTGACCACATTTATGGCAGACTTGTAACCTTTTCGCTCTTCGCTTTTTGGCATAAGAGTTTTTCCCTATGCCGGGCATGTGAGACACAAATGCCTCTGGGATTTCACCTGCCAGACGAACCTTAGCTTCGATTAACCACCGCACATCTTCAGGGATTCCTTTATGCATCAAAACTCTTAATCGTTCATAGCGAACTCGGTAGATCTTTTGAAGAATGTTCATTGGGAGAGAAGGAAAATATTTTCGCAAGGCAGAAAGAGTAGGATCCATTTTTTAGGAGGAAGTAAAAGAAAGATGATCCATTTTTTAGGAGGAAGTAAAAGAAAGAATGGGTGAAGGAATCAGTTATTATGGGCAACTGAGAGAACCGACTTGAGAGTCACGGAGTACCGTATCCGCCACTTAACCGGAAAAATGGATCCTACTTTTTTTAACAATATTTTGATGTCATAGATATTTCTTATCTTTCCGTTGAGCTGACGTCGATCTTGTCTTTGTGAGTGAAACCTCGATTATCAAATCCATTGCCAGCTTTTGACAAATTGTCAACGACAATATTTCTTGACGTTTACCTGATCCTTGACTTATAAATATCTCTTATCTTGGATACTACTAAGCTGACGTCAATCCTGTCCTTCCGGGTGTAGCCTCGATTATCGAGTCGACAGACAGCTTTTGACAAATTGTCAAAGACAACATATATATATATATATATATATATATATGTTTACCTCATCCTTGACAATAATGTTGAATCCTTGACACAGTTTGCTCCAGCGTATTAGCTGTGCATCCAATGATAGACTGGTAAGAGCTGAGGTCATTAAGATCTCAGCTTATACTACTGTAACTGTGCCGTGGATATGCTTCGCATTTAGTCCCTATTATGCAAAGGCCGTGCATGCATGATGTGAAATGCATAAATGCAGAGCGTGTGTAACTGATGCCTCTTTTTTTGTGTTTTTTTTTGTTTTTGTTTTTGTTTTTTTTATCTAGTTCTTCATGTCTTTGCTTTACTGGATCGTCTTTCTTGTGATTGCTGATTGCCTTCTCGGACTACCCTTGAATCTCTTTATGCTTCTCAGCTCTTTTCCATTGCTTCAAAAGCTCAATGCTTCAAAGAAATTTTCTTGACTTGTTCTTGAATTTTGGCGTCAACTTCCTTAATGTTGGCCCGCTTCATACTTTATATCTCTTTGGATACTCATCCCTGATCATGGATTTCATACCATCGAAGGCTTAACTTTCAATGTCTCTTTGCCCCTTTTCTTGTGGCCGTGCTGATACTTACTTATCCTCATGTCATAGTCTGAATGATTGCTCTTTCTTAAACTCAGGTTCTGATCCATAAGACTTGCCCCCTTGTCTATTAAGCTTTTTTGTTGTCAGTACTCTTCTTACGCTTCATAGAGGCTACTTTGCCCCCTTGAATATATTGTTTATGTAGATAGAGGTAACATCTCGCCTTTGATTTAACAGAAGATCGTGCATTTCTAGACCTTTGTGATGGCGCTCGATCGTGAATTTTTCTTAAAAGAACCACATCTTCTTAAAGAAATTATCAAGCTATCTCCTCACTTTTAAGTCTACACACATTAATGAATAATGGTTTGGCCTTAAAGAAAAACTTTCATCAATTTGCAAAGCTTGACAAAGTAATTTACGGTCTTTGTTTTTAATTAAAATGTCCTGTCATTCTTCCCATTTCCAACTTGAAGACATAAACTGTACAAGGCAATAAGGTAGAGACATGATTCACAATGATAGCCTTTTAGCTGAATGAGGATGATATCAAGAGGTAAATGTTTGGTCTGAGGAAAGTTAAGTTTGAGTGGTGTGAAAGAAGGGTCTTTTAATACTACTCGTGAGCAGATCTAATTACGGTGAAAAACTCAATAGTGATGATCTCAAACTTGCCACATTTTCTAGAAAGTTAGACCTCATCTGTTGCCCCCCAACTATCGTAATCTTTATGTTCACTTGGTTTGAGGGTTGCTTTTGTCTTCTAAACCGCCTTTGCAGGTTTTCAGTCTAGAATGCATAGCTCACTTTTTTTTTTCTTTTCTTTTTCTTCTTTTCTGTTTTCTTGTTTTAACTTGAGCCCTTTTTCTTTCTGTTTGTTTTTTTTTTTTTTTTGTGTGTGAGCTATGATTATGGCATACTTGATAGCCCTCTTAAAGTGAGATAACTCGAGTGACCTTACTTGCTCGTGCTTACTCTTAGTCTTTTTTGGTTTTAAGTTTTCCCTTGGTGCCTTTTGGTGAAAAGGATGAACTTCTTTCTTTTTGTGGAGTTTGTGTTGCGGAGAACCGAGAACACATGCATGATAGCCCTCTTGAAGTAAGATGACTCCAGTGACTTTACTTGCTCGTGCTTGCTCTCAGTCTTTTTTTTTTTTACTTTTCCCTTGTTGCCTTTTGGTGAAAGGGATGAACTTCTTTCTTTTTGTGGAGCTTGTGTTGCGGAGAACTGAGAACCTTTTCTTGTGTTAAGTATTCATAAAGATTGAGAGGCCACCTGTGCCATTTAATATGAGAGCTACCTTCTTTGGAAGCTAACCTAGGACTTCTTGCAAAGATGTTGATAACCACTGCGAATTCCCTTTTGAGAGTTGGGGTGCAACATATGAAATCCTTCTTACTAGATTTGGCAGCACTTTCAAGATCATTACTATCAAATCTCCCTTAACTTTTATTTTCACCCACGAGTAGCATCGTTTACAAAGTAAAGTATGATGGCAATAATGGATAGTGTAATGGCAAAGAGTGAGAGGTAGATGTAAAAATGGGATTTTTGGTAAAAAGTGGTAGAATGCACACATTACATCTTTTTGTTGGACAACAAAAAAGAATACCAGGTGTCCATTTAACAAAGGCTACACCCTAGATTCTGGACTAAATCTAGGAGATTTTTACTATTAAATTACTTTTGCAAGCTTTCAAAGATACAAGTTTATTCAAAGGATTCTCTGTCATTCAAAAGTGTGTGCGGACTGTTAGGTCGGATCTGACTTGGAGCCCTTCCAAAATCAATGTAATTCCAACTCAAAATCTTCAATTTCAATTACCAATCACATCGGGCCTAGCAACTTGGACTCGGCCAACTGTTGGACCTTGAGTTTCAGTGCCACACAATTTTCAGTTAGATGCGCGATTGAACCTTTTTGGTAATCACATTTGGCATTTGGGTCACACCAACTTAGAAGAGAAGGTCACTTGGTCTTTGCTACCGTTGATATGGGTGATAGCATAATGTTTTCTTCAGCAAAGACTGTGATTAACTTTTCTTCAATAATGAATTTCATTTTTTGGTGTAATGAAGAGGGAATTGCTCCAGCCGTATGGATCCATGGTCTTCCCAACAGACAAGTATAAGAAGGATTAATGTCCATGACTTGGAATGTGATGCGGAAGATATAAGGGCCGATCCCTATTGGCAGCTCTATTTCTCCAACAATATTTCTCTTCGTCCCGTCAAATGCTCGAACGATGATATGAATGTTGTTGAGGTATGATGGGTCTATACCAAACTTGTGTAAGGTTTCAAGTGGCATTACGTTTAGAGCTGACCCATTATCGATAAGAACTCTAGCCATAATTCGATCTTTGTACTTAACCGAAATATGTAGAGCCTTAGAGTGACCCCTTCCTTCTACTGGTATCTCATCGTCAGTAAATGTGATGAGATTCTATGCCGTGATGTTGTTGACAAGATGGTCAAAATTATTCACTGAAATGTCTTGCTCAACATAGGCCCTATTCAAGACTTTGAGGAGGGCTTCTCGATGAGCATCAGAGCTTATGAGTAGTGAAAGTATGGAAATCTTTGCTGGCAGGCAGTTTAACTGTTCCACGATGTTGTACTCACTTTACTTTAAAGTTTGAGAAACTCAGTAGCTTGTTCATCAGTTACCGCTCGAGGCATCTCTTGCTCTTTGGATGTATCTATGTCAAGAGGCCCACTTGTTGGGTCTATGACGTTCTTATCTTGTCGAAGCTTGTGCATTTGCTCCGAAGAGTAACATCGACCACTTCTAGTCATACTCCTAACTTCTAACGGAGTTGATGTGATGTTGGAAGTGTAATCATAGCTCTACGGAACAACCTTGTCTGATTTGTAGGGGAATGGCCTCGGGACTTGAATTCTTAAAGGCTTGACAATAGATTTTGAAATTGGTATGACTAGTGGTTTTGGCGTAGCATTGACTTCCCGTTATTTAATGATCATATTTACATCATTATCTTTATCTGACATAAAAATGATGAGTTGGGATGAGTCTATGAGTCTTTGTAGACTTTCACGGAATTCTGAGCATTCCTAGATAGAATGACTTTTACTGTCATAAAAGTCATACCACTCCTCATCCTCGACTTCTTCATGTCCAAAAGAAGGCTTTCCCATGATGACCCATTCTTTCACAAGGCATGAATATACATGCTTATGAGGGGTTATGATATCGTTGACTGACTTCTTTATCAGCCGGTGTTCTTCTATCATATTGACTGGTTTTGCTTGATGAGGCGGCAATGGATTGTGAGTGATGTTTGGTTCATCGGAAATGTCCAACCATTTTGACTCGATTAATTGTTGAACTATACGTTTCAATGCTATGCAATTTTCCAAGCCATGGCCTGCAACGCCCTCATGATATGGGCAAGTTATGTTGGGGTCATACCACCTTGGATACGGGGGTTTAAATGGCTTTGTAGAAATTGGACAGATAAGTTGACTTTCAATGAGCTTTGGATATAACTCAGTGTAAGACATAGGAATTGGTGCAAAAATTTCTCTTGGTCTTTGTATGGGTACTGGAGGGGTTGGAACAGGTGGCCGTGATTGATTAGGCCTATCAGGAGGATAATTGTTGGGCCTATTAGGAAGATAACCATTGGGCCTATTGGTAGAATAGGATAAGCGAGGCCTAGTAGCCACAGTACTCACAAGGGGAACTCGTCTTCCGTGTTCTATTTGTTATACTTCCTCATCATTTCTTCTAGATGGTCATCCTCTTTTCATAGCATCATTAAAGGATTCAGTAATCTTTCCGGTCCTAATTCCGTGCTCGATTCTTTCTCCAGACATGACAACGTCTGAGAAATTAGATGCCGAATTACCAATGAGTTTGTCGTAATATGGGTACTTCAGTGTTTGGACAAATAAAGTAACCATTTCTCTCTCCGTCATGGGTGGCTGAACTTGTGCGGCTAAGTCCCTCCACCTTTGAGCGTATTCCTTGAAGTTTTCTTGTTTTTTCTTCTCCATATTTTGGAGTTTGGCGATCCGGGGCCAAGTCTATGACATGTTTGTAATTGCTGATGAAGGCCTGAGCAAGGTCATTCCATGTTTTGATGTTTCTTAGACCTTGACTTAGATACCATTGTAGTGCTGAATTTGTAAGGCTTTCTTGAAAAAGTGCTATCCACACCTTATCGTCTTTTGTGAGTGGTCGTAATATTCTTAGAAACAACGTGATGTAAGTGATGGGATCACTCGTTTCATCGTATTTCACAAAGTCTAGTACCTTAAAGTCTGAGGGAATTACAACATCTGGTACTAGGCAGAGATCATCCACTGATAGAGATCCGAATATAGTGCCTCCTTCGATGGCCCGAAGTCTTTTCTCTATTGTTTCGAGCTTTTGAGATTCTCCTTCTTCCTTTGATAGTGTTTTCTTCTCTTCATATACAGTATCTTGTTTCAGGTGAACGCTAGCAGATGGACCTGGTTCCTGAAACAGATTTTCCTGAACTGAGATCCATTGTGGGGTGAATCCTCGAGGATAAGTGGGATCTTGTGGTTCTTTGACGGGAACTTGGGTTGCTTTCCCCTTAATCAACTCCATTAGTTGTTTCATTTGTTCTGCCATGTTTTCCATCTTGGACTCAATATCTGTGAGATGACCTTCGGTTTGCTCTGCCATTAGTCTTGTTTGAAGCCGAGTTGAATATCGGTGTTGAGGTCCAATTTTACCTTTCTAAAGTAAGATTTATTTTATTAGATTCTATATGTATGTGATTGATTTAATGTATGCATGCAATGAATGAGTTTGATTATCCACTATCGTGGAACTTCAAGATTTTTAGTTGTCATTAGAAAGACCAAAAAGTTAGCATAGTTTGATGCATGGTTTTGATGCATGAAGAATAATTGCACAAAACAGAAGTACAACAAAAGAAAAAGAAGGTTATTAACAAGTTAAATAGCAATTAACAACTCATGAACTATCATCAAAAAAGGAGCTAAAGCCATAAATATAAGACACGAATAAAACAAAAGTGTAGAGCAACAACATAGCATAACAATGACATGCTTATGGCGTTGATAAATGGTAGGAATTCTATGGTCAGTTCTATGGTTAAGTGGGGAGTTCTATATGCATAAGGTGGTTTATCAAAAGGCCGAGGGTAGTTCCCGAATCCCATCACTAAATTATAGTGACAGCCCAATTCCTTACCCACGAGGGTTTATGTAAGGAAAGGATTAATTCGAGTCGTATCTTTTCGTGGGCCCATGCAGAGACTATCGTCTCAGGAGGCAATACACTACTTTGCTACTTGAAACTGGTGAAGGCTTGGAGACCATGGTCTCATAAGGACAACAACACCAATTCCGCTTTGAAAGAACGGGTTTAAATTGAGGAAGCTCGGGTATAGAGCTTCATGTCGTGAATGCATTATGCATGTTTATAATAAGTAAATATAGCACATAAATCCACATAAAAATGAGCAAAGCAAAACAAAAGAAATCAACTATTAAGCCTGACTCACTGACTTATGTCTCCAGTGGAGTCGCCAAACTGTGGCAACGTGCGGGTTTTCGAGAGTCGCCACCAATTGGTTTTTGCTCAGGTCGATTGGACACCTTAAAAATGGTCTGCGAGAGTTCGGGAGTTCGGGAGTACGGTTACGTTAAAATAACTCTATTTTAACGCCCAAAATTGATACCTTAGTTGATTTTAATTTTGCTTTGCTTGCTTTCAAATAAATTCAGTTACTTTTCAAAACAGAAATTTTAACTGAATTAGTCGGATGTGGATTTTTAAATTAATATGATTCTTCAAAATCTTTGGTAATTAATTTGTATAATTTTGTAGTAAACTCGATGTTTCCGAGCCATGGATTCTATCGAATCACCCGGACACAGAATTTGATAAAATTTTAATTAATTAATTACTAATCCATATCATAAATTCTGCCGAATTATCCGAATATGGATTTTTATCTTTGTATTTAATTTTTATTCAATTAAAAGTTTTGTATTTTTCCACACCGTGATCCTGTCGGATCATCCGGATATGGAAATTAGTAATTTAAATTTTTAATTCTTATTTTATTTAATTAATTATTAATTTAATTTTGTCATAATTTTTTTATGAAATTTTTGGATTTTTTTAACTAATTTTAATTGTTTAGAAAAAAAAAATTATTTTTATTTTTATTTTATTTTATTTTGTTTTTTTTTTCTTTTTTTTCTTCTTTTTCTTTTTTATTTCTTTTTCTTTGTTTTTTTTTTGTTTTCTTGTTTAATGAAAGATCTTTTTTTTTCTTTTTTAAGTAATTACCTAATTTATAAAGGAAACAAAAAGTAATTATTTAATTATCTAATTTTGAGATTTTTTTATTTATTTAATAAAGAAACCAAAGAGTTATACATTTTTTTTTAAAAAAAAACAAATAAGTAAAAGAAAAGTCTTGATATTCATATATTTTTATTTTGATAAAAGATTTTAAAGTAATTATCTAAAAATTAATTAAAATTTTTTGGTAAAATCCTTTTATTATTATTTTTATATACTTTATCTTATTTATTAAAAAAAAGTTTGATATTTTTATTATTATTTTGGATACTTTATTTTATTTTAAAAAAAAGTTTGATATTTTTTCCAAACCATGGATCCTGTCGGATCATTTGGATATGGAATTTAATTTAAGTTTTTTGTTTATTTAATTAGTTATTTTTAGTTATAATTTTTATTGGATTTTTAATAATTTTAATATTTATTATTATTATTATTATTTAATTTTAATTTTTTTATTTTTATTATTTTTATTATCTTTTTTTTAAAAGAAAATTATCTAATCCATAAATTTTAAAGATATATTTAAAAAAATTGATTTTTAGTTTTGGAATTATTTAATTATGATTTTTTAATAATTTTTAATAAAAGGAATAAAAGGTTAACTTTTTGTTGTTTTTAAAGAAATAAGAAAAAAAAATATGTGTTCCAAAATAATAAAAGGATGGGGGCTTTGTTAAAAATAAAAATAGATTTTTGGTTAACCCTAAAAAATAAATGGAATAAGGTTAAGTATTCACATAAGAAAAACTCTTCTTTTTTTATTTGTTATTATTATTTTTTTTATGGCTAAAAGTGAAATAAGTGAAATAAGTTTAATCATTCACATAAAAAGATAAAAATTGTATAAAGTAAAATGCCGGAAATTAAATAAATAAAGAAAAGTGGAGCTTTTTGCCATCCACTTAAAAAATAAAAATGTAGGAGGTATAACCTTCCATAAAAAAATAAAAGTGCATAATTAAATAATTGCAGAAATTAAATAAATAAGGAAAAGTGGGGCTTTTTGGCCATCCACTCAAAAAATAAAAAGTAGGAGGTATAACCTTCCATAAAAAATAAAAATGTGTAAATTAAATAATTTCAGAAATTAAATAAATAAAGAAAAGTGGGGCTTTTTAGCCATCCACCCAAAAAAATAAAAAGTAGGAGGTATAACCTTCCATAAAAAATAAATGTGCATAAATTAAATAATTACAGAAATTAAATAAATAAAGAAAAGTGGGACTTTTTGGTCATCCACTAAAAATTAGGAGGTATAACCTTCCTTGAAAAAAAAAAGAAAAGAAAAATAAGAACAAATAAATAAATCACACAAAAGTTAGTGTTAATTCTGCAAAAACATAATAAAAAGGTTAGTGACTTGAATGAAAGAATATAAAAAGATGAAGGATTAAAACAGAATTTTAGCTAAAGAATAAATTTTAAACTTCCTGGGCGACGGGAAATAGAAGCGACGGCGACGGCGACGGCGTGCAGGGGAGGCGACGGCGATGGCGAGCAAGGGGAAGTCTGGAGGCGGTGATGGCGTCGGCGGCGAGCTGGGGGTGGACGGAGGAGAAGAACGGGAAAAAAGAAGGGAAGAGAAGAGAGCGGAGGGGAGGAGGAGGGAGAGGGAAGGACGGGCCGGAGGAGGGCGAGACGCGCGGGGGGGGGGGGGGGGGGGGGGGTGGTGGCGACGGAGGAGGGCGAGACAGAGGAGGGAGAGGGAGAGAAGGCAAGGGAGAGAGAAAGACGGGCCGGAGGAGGGAGAGACGGAGGAGGGAGAGGGAAGGACGGGCCGGAGGAGGGCGAGACGCACGGGGGGGTGGCTGGCGACGGAGAAGGGCGAGATGCGCGGGAGGGGTGGCTGGTAACGGAGGGCGAGAGAGAGAGAGAGAGACGGATATGGAAACGGTGGGCTGAAAGAGAGAAAAGGGAAGTTTTTAGTTTTCTGGGAAGAGGGAGGAGAGGTCAGGGACTGTTTCTACAGTTTTCTTTTTTTTTTTTTAAATGGAACTCTAATCTTGATTTTTTCTTGGTTTCTTCGCAGATTTCACCCCCTATTTATAGGGGAAGGGGCCTTGGATTCCTTTAATTAAAAAAAATTCGAAATTTAATTAAAAATAGACTTATCTCTTAATTTGGTAAAATGACAGTTTTAGTCCTTTACGTTTCTTTGACTTTGGAGATGTTTCTGAAACTTCTGATTGAGACAATTTTGTCTTTTTCTGTCAATTTGGGCAAAAAACATCTGTTTGACCCAAAAATTAGGGGTGAGCATGGGTCGGGTTGGTTCGGTTTTATGGTGGAACCGAACCAACCCGAAATGACCTCGGTTTCAAAATTCTTCTACCTAACCCAGAACCGAGAACTGAACAGAACTAGAACCAGAACCATGGTTCTGGGTTTCTCGGTTCTGATTCTCGGGTTATTCGGTTTATACCATATACCTATAACAACACCAAAATTCAATAAATCTACATCCATAATCAGTTTTATGACATATTCAACATAATATACAATTAAATTAATATTTAAATATATGTACTTAGATACATTCAAAAGAGTTTAAAATGTTGTTCTTACAAAAATGGTTCAAAAGAGTTGCTTGTGGAGTATCTTTTATCTCAACTAGTTTACTTCATTCCAGTAATTCCAATATTGGTATGACATTCAATATAGAAAATTGAGCCTTTAAGACCATCTTCTTTAGTATCAAAACCTAAAATATGTTAATGTCATAAATTTTTAATTTTGCATGACTCAAATGAAAAAAATATCATAATTGTGTCGTAAAGAGCAGTCTGGAATGAAAGATCGAAAGCAAAATGACTTAGGAGTGGTGGGTCTATGAAGCAAAGTGATTTAAGTAAATATGGAGAAATTTCGTAAATGATCCCACAACTTCCATACTGTTTCAATTTGGAACATCAGTTTAAAAGTTTAATATAAAAACACAAAATAACCATTATAATACTTCAAAGAAATATGTGTGTGTGTGTGTATGGATATATTAGTAATGCTATAATTTTTATTATATAATTATATATATATCTCAGGTTCGGTTTCACCTCGGGTTGATTCCATATGGAACCGGAACCAACCCAAAAACCGTCGGTTCTCCTATATGTGGAACCAACCCGAGAACCATGATCAATTTTTACCCAACCCAACCTAACCCAATGGAGGTGGTTCGGTTTCAGTTTCGGTTTTACCCAACCCATGCTCACCCCTACCAAAAATGAGGCGAAAAATTACCAAATTTTCCTGGAATTTCCAGATTTTATCACATTTACCCAAACTTCTCAATTTTGTCATTTTTACCCCAAACTTTTCATTTTTGTTAATTTTTTTATGGAATTTTCTTTTGTATTTCATACATACATATATACACGCATATATTATTTTTGACTAAACCCTTATAAAACAAAATTCCCTCTAAACTAATTAACTTAATTAAAAAAAATTTCAGTAATAATAATAATTAATTAACTAATAATTAATTAATAATAATAATAATAATAATTTTTTTTTATATACACACATAGATATTAACTTAACAAAATGCCCCCAAAACTATTTAATTTAATTTTCTCTTTCTCTTTGTATAATAATCAATTATTTTTTTTAATTATTATTTTTAATTTTTAATTAATTTTTTTAAAATAAGAGGGTCGGACGAAATTGGGTGTCAACACCTACAATCAATAATCAATTAAAATAAAGTAGCCCAACTGTACTACAGAATGTCAATGAATAACATATAGGCAGTACCTTTTGTTGGTATGAGATAATGGCCCATTTATAGCTACTTTGAATGTCAACATCATGCATGAGAAGCGTGACAAACCATGACCAAAAGTCTCTGTTCTCCACTTCCACAATTGCCGATGTAATTGGAAACATTTGGTTGTTTACATCTCTTCCAATTGCTGCAAACAATTTACCCTTTACCACACCCTTCAAGAAGTTGTCATCAACCCCAAACAATGGCCTACACACTTGAAGGAACCCTCTCTTACAGGCTTCAAAGCAGAAGTACATCCTGTTGAACACAACACATATCAGCAGCTAGAATCAAGTTCAAAAAAATAAAACTACCAGGTTCTCCTTAGCAACTCTGCTTGATAATCTCTTAGAAGATTGTATTCATCCTTGTAATTGCCCTCTAATTCATGCCTCACAATCTGTTTAGCTTTTTTCATCATATTAAAAATGGCATTCAACTTCTTTTCATCCTTCAACATCCCTTTAATTTGCTTTATTTTCAATGTTAGACCTCTCCTTCTGGTTGCATAATACAACTTAGCCACAACTCTTACTGTCACTAAGCACAACTTACACTTAATCCTACATGAGTGAGAGTTTTTCAAGCTCTTAACTTGAAAACATCTAAGTGCCCTACTATGTGAACACCAAATTTTGAATAGACAGCCTTTTTCACAGACAACTTGGATTCTCAAAGGATCACTCTTCTTAAAAAACACATCTCTATGATGTAGTGTTGTATACTTAGCAACAACCTCTTTAAATTGCACATTGTCACAAAAATCATGCCCTTTTCAAACTCAACACTTTTAGAATCAGAATTATACCTTGTGAATCTACTCCTTCTATATTTCAATAAATTTGGACAATTTTCATCCTTTGAATCTTGATCAAAGTCAATACTCCCAGCATTTGAAGATGATATATAGTCTATCCCCTCATCATCACTATCAACATCCTTTAAATAGTCTTTGCCAGGCTTTTAATTTTCAACTTCAACAGGTTCCTCATCTTGACCTTCTACAACATCTTTATCTTTGGCTTTAAAACCCTTAGACTCATTCTCATTTTTCTTCTCATTATCATATTTTTCAACAGCTTTCTTCCTCAAACTTTCTTCAGTTGCAAACTCTTTCAATCTTAGTCTGGCCTTTTTAAGTTTCTTCTCATCATCATCAGAAAGAAATCTAGTGTCATTAATAAACTCCTCATACTCTAACCATTCAGCCATTCCAATTTTAGCTTCAACACCTCTATCTTCACTACGTTTAGGACTACTTACATGTTCTTCCGGCTCCTCTCTCTAGTCCTCACAAGTAAGGGCAGTTGTATCTTCCTCTGTATAAACCTCCTCACCTGTACCTGTCCTCATTGCCTCATTTACTTTAGATGTACCAGCTTATTCATTCTTAGACCAGTTAACACCAACCAAATTATTTCCCTCACTTGATTCTAATTGGTCATTATGGTCAATGTATATACTACCACAGCCTCTTTTAACTACTAATTCCTCAAAATCAATTGCATGACCGTCATTCTCTGTTGGCCTAATGTCATTGAAATGTTCAAGGAACCTACATGTTACCTTGTAGTACACTTTGCCTACATTCTCTACCCCCAACTTGTTTAACATTTTATTATTTCATTAAGGACACCGAAATACTCCTTAGACACAATGCACATAATTTTTCCCCCTTATACCTAAATGGCTTATCTTGAAAATGGCCATTATGGTGGATAATGTATTTAAATAGTAAGCAGTCCACTTGGTCCCTCACACTGTTATCAAAGACAAATATAGTGTCAATAAAAAAATCACTTTCTCATAATAAAAAAAACCACTTTCTTACAATTAAAATAAAATGCAAATCCCATGTCCTAAAAGAAATATGCATCAAATGTAGGAATCCAAGAAAAAATCCCTTCTGTCTTCTTCCTATTACATTGACACAGTAGTGTTTTGTCTTCTTTTGCAGCTTTTTTGCCTTCTATTTCTGCCAATGATGAAACGTTTCCCTTTTGACTTCATTGCTCCTATCAATCTCCCTCACTAATCATTTTTATCAATAATGGAAGCTTTTTCAAGGATCACTCTCTCGCTGTCACACTCAGTAAAGTTTGCTTTCTCTCTAGCCCCAATTTTGATATTTAGATTCTCTATGAAACTAAAGATGGAAAAGAGCTAAACAATGTAAAAGAGGAAAACTAGGGAAACAAGGAGACAGATGTGGGGAGTTTTACGCCATTCAATAGATATCTTTATTTGTTTATCCACGTCAATAAAAAAGTTCCACATCACCACCTTATCAGCATGTTTACACGGATCCTTAATGCCAGTGATGAAAAAAGCCCATACCGAAAATGTTAATGGAAAAATATCTCTACAAAAAAACTGTGGTGGCAAAACTACTTTGACCCCCATACTTCAATGGCAAAATTGCCCCTTTTATCAATAGAAATTTGTATGAACGAGAGAGATATGTGGAGGTTGAGAGTTAAATTTGGACAAATAGAATTTTTATAATGATGCTTTACGGAATTTAACTTTTTTCAGGAAGCAAAAATAGAGGAAAAATTTTTTATTTCTCTACAGTGTATCTAAAAATTTTATTGTTTAAAAATAGGTTTTTTCTAGTACTATCAATTGTTGAAGTTTACGCTTTTGGCTGTGATGTTTCAAGACCACTACAAGAGAAATGCAATATTGTGACTGAAGATGGCGATTTAAAGTTAGTTAGTAGCCATGGCAGTCACTATTCAGTCGAAATAAAAAAAAATGCTTTATAGGTAGTGACTACATTCAATCGCCTACTTTATAGTCACCTTTCAGTAGGTAAATTTTGTAGATTTTATTACAGACATCATTCAGTTGGAATTTTAAGTATCTAATTTAACTACAATTGCCCTTCAGTGGTTGAGATGATTTAAGGTTTGACATTTTCTAGGGTTTAGGGTTTTTTAGGGTTTAGACTTTTTTTTAGAGTTTAAGGTATTGGGATTTCTTTAGGGTTTAGGGTTCAAAATTTTTTTTAGGATTTAGGGTTTTTAAGGATCTAAAGATATTGGATATAGACTTAGGGTTTGATATTTTTATTTAGGTTTTAAGGTTTGAAATTAGTGCTTAGAGATATGTAGCTAGAAATATTTTTATTTAGATTTAGGGTTTTATATTTTTATTTAGTGCTAATTTGGAGCTTTATTATTGTTTAGGGTTTAGGGATATAGAAATAGGATTTGGGGTTTTTTAAGGGTATTAAATTATGTATTAGGGTATTATTGCATATAAGTATTAGGGTATTTATTTAGGGTTTAGGGATATAGAATTAGGGTTTAGGGCATAAGGTTTAGGATTTAGGGATATAAAATTATAGGGATATAGAATTAGATTTAGGATTTTTTAGGATTCAAGGGTATTGAATTAAGAATTAAGGTATTGAATGAGTTTAAGGTTTGTTATTTTTATTTTGGGTTTAGGGATTAGGTTTTTGTGTATCGGATGTTTGGTTTATTGTTTTAGATTTAGGTTTTAATGTCTCTAAATAATTCAATACACTAATTAACTATAAATCTCAAAAAGCCCCAAATCTAAGAAATGTAAACTCTAACCTTAAGTAATCCATTATTAACCCTAACTCAATCAATACCTTAAACCATAATGCTAATTAATGAAGCCTTAATTAACCATAATGCTATCTGTAATGAATCTTATAAACCTTAATTAATGACCTAACTCCCTAGCTAAACCCTACATATTAACCTTAAAATCTAATTAGTTACCATATTCTTAACCTTAACCTTGATTAATACCATAATGTTCATAATAACTCTTAATTTGTGTAACTATTATATGTGTTACTTAATTAGTAACATTTCCAAGAATGATGGGGGCAATTGTATTATTTATAGTATATAGTAATTTTCCTGTTTGTGATATAATTTTTATTTTTTTTTAAAATTTTGTATAAAGAAAAATTTATGAATTATTTATATTTATAATTGTACCAATCTTATATATAATTGTAATCGTGTACACACACACACACACACATGAAAATATATAATAAAAGAACTAAAAAAATGATGAACATGACAACTAAGATTTGACTAAATTCATTCCTTGGGGGACTGAATACATCTGATTGGACGACTAGCTTCATTGCATGGGCTAACTGACCATGTCCTTCGCTGCAGTCACTTTATTTCCCGACTGAAGTCATCAGTTGGGAAACCATGGGCCTAGTTTTTTGTCCCTGTTACCGACTAAAGGTCTATTAACAAAGGGGGGCATCTTCGTCTTCTAAAACCTAGTGACTGACCCTGGCAGTTAGGGTTCCATTGCTTTTACCTACACCTATTTATAAACTCTTTCAATTCTCTCAAACAAATTTCTCTTTCAAACCATTTCTTAAACACATTTCATCTGGTTCTCTCAAATACATTTATCTTTCAAACCAAGTATGGCAGTTGGGAAGGGGGATAAAGTTGTTCTTCTTTTCATTTTCTCTTATAATTCGGTGAGTTTATTTCCTTTAGGGCAATAAATTGTTTCTTCTTTTCATTTTTTGTCTGAGTTAACATATCAATTTTATTATTTGATTTCATTATTATAACCAAGTAGGTACATCAACTAGATGTTCAAGATGCATTTCTGCATAGGGATCTACATGAAGAAATATGCATGCAACCTCCACCTTGATACTTTTTATTGGGAGATAAAAGGGTGTGCAAGCTCCGAAAATCTTCGTATGGTTTGAAGCAAGCTTCCCGTGAATGGTTCGTCAAACTTTCAAAGGTTTTTAAGGATTATGGCTTCATTCAATCTAAAGCTAATGCCCCGTTGTTCACTCAACAGTACAAAAATTCTTTTATTGTCATTTTGGTATATGTTGATGACATGGTGCCTGTAGGAAATGACCTAGTCCAATGTTGACTTCTAAAGGAAATCTTGCATACACATTTTCATTTGAAAGACCTAGGTTGCCTAAAATATTTTATTGGGATTGAAATTGCACATAGGCCACAAGGCATTTTTGTAAGTCAAAGGATGTACGCTTTAGACATATTGAGTGATGTAAGATTATTAGGTGTCAAGTAGAGTCAATTCCCTATACAGCAACAACACAATCTTAGGTGTTCTATCGCCATGCCTCTTGACAATCCGTCATCCTATAGAAGGCTTATTGGGCAACTACTTTATCTCTCAGATAGTTAACTGGATATCACGTATGTTGTTAATACACTAAGTCAGTACATGCAGCAACCTACACAAGAACATTATGATGCAACAGTCCGTGTCCTTAAATATATCAAATTGGCTCCAAGACAGGGCTTATTATTTTCAAGAAGCAACGACTTACAATTGAAGGGATATCATGATGCAAATTGGGGAGTATGCCCTAAAACTAGGCATTCTGTCACTGGATACTTTATTACACTATGGCGTCTATCTCTTGGCATACTAAAAAGCAACCTACAGTGAATCATTCGTCAGAGGAAGCTGATTATAGATCAATGGCATCAACAACAAATGAACTTGTGTGGCTTTGAGCATTACTTAAGGATTTAATGGTGGATCACCCTCAACCTGCACAATTATTCTATTATAATCAAGCTACCTTACACATTGCTGCTAATCCTATTTTTCATAAGCACACAAAGCATATTAAAATGGACTGTTACTTCATCAAAGAGCATATTCAGTCTAAGGAGCTCAAAACATACTATATACTATCTTAGCTATAACCTGTAAATTTGTTCACCAAGCCTTTAGGTGTAGAACATTTTCAGTGTTTGATTGACAAACTGGGAGTTTTGAAACTCCACTCTCCAGCTTGAAGGGGATATTACGAAACACATGGCCTCGAGATTACTTATTGCACAAGTCATAGAGCTTCTTCACATGGGACATTCTCTTGGTGATAAAATTTTATCCAATTATTAACATCTTTTAGATAATTATTTGTATAGATAAAATTTACTGCTGAATAGGTGGGCTAGTTTTATTGAGTTATCACTTGTACATGTATTTAAGCCTTATATTGTTACTGAATATGATGAGTTGAATAAACAAATAAATTCTTCTCAGTCTTTTAAGTTACGACTTGGAAAAATTTAAATACCCTCTATAGTCGATGGGTAGTCGCTTTTAGATTATATAGAGACTAAAATTCAACTAGAATGATAGTCGCTACATTGTATCCATCTTGTAGTGGACAAAGCCTTGGATTTGCTAGTGTAACTAGGCAATAATACTACTGATTGCTTGGTTGCCCTAGGTGCAGCTGGTTGACAAGGGGAAGGTAGTAGTCCTAGTGTAATTGTGCCTACTTGGACTTACCATTCTCGATAGTTGGAGAATGAAATGTCAAAAGGTATATACGATGACTAGTAAATGAACTAAGTCCATGGCATTAGCTATATCTAGTAGATTTGTTGGGACATACATGGATATCTACTATTGTTGAAATATGAAATTTGCAAATGCTTATATTATTGGATCCAACTTGCTTAACACCATTGGAGTTATCAAAATATCTTCATTCTTTCTGTTGTACATGTCTTGGACTAGTTGGGTATTGTTCACACTTGGTCCAAACTAAAGTTACAATAGATTTGCACATAATTATTAGTACATAGGCTAGGTGGGTCGGCCTCATATCCTTGCATGCAACAATATTTGCAAATTAGGAAGACAAAGACTTTGCGATTTGAAGGCATCAATTGCCAAATAGAAAAATTTGATGACAAAAAAAAAAAAGTCAAAGTGTGATATCTTATTGATGTAATTCAAAATTCTACCCTTTTTCTGTTATGAGCATTTTCTTGAGTCAGCTCAAGGTCACATGCTGCCCAAAATTTTGTTACAAATTGATGGGTCAACTGTTATCTAAAACGTTTGAGGACCAAAACGTCATGGCTCTATGTATTAGACACCAATATTGGAATTATATCATTTTTCTCATTGTGGGCATACTCATAGGTCATGCCCAGCACTGTTCATATTTGGCCCAAGTCGAAGTTACTGTGAATCTATAGTAACCTCATACACACACACGCACACATGTGCACATACACACATACGCACACATGTGCACACACATAATGAGCAGTAAAAATCTAATATAAATAATTGGATGGAGATTATAGATGATATGAATTCATTTTTTAATGGCTAAATACCAATTATATACCTGAAGAAACACAAAAGATACTTTAAAATAGTTTTTTAAAATTAAGTTTTTTTATTAAATTAAGTTTTCTAATTAAATTCTCTTTTTCTTTAGGCCAGCCAAAAAAATTATAAAATTTAACTATACTATGAAAATACTCATTATTCAAGTGAATAATTGCGCAAAATTTCCATAAGAACCAAAAATACGTAAATTCCTGTCAACCTACAATTTCTAAAGAAGTTAAAAAATTTCAATGATTCTAGTTGTCCATTCGATCTTATCGACCATAAATTAAAAGGAAGTAAAAATAAAATAATGTAGTTTATACTATAAACGGTCATTTGCACTTACTAGCGCCACCATTTTGGTACAAATTGATATTTCCATATTTTTAAATCAACATATGGTATTTTTCTACCATGTATTTTTTTATTATAAATGATGCATGATTTTCATTATTTTACTTTTTTTTTTGTTTAAAATCACCGTCATTTTGAAAGATAATTATATATTTACCTAATATGCACATGAATAAAATATTGATGAAATAATAATTTTTCCTACTCTTAAAAATAAAAATAAATTGATTTTTACTTTGGATTTTGATGTTTATTTTTATTGTAAATTTTTGGAGCCACTGATATCTGAGTTTTGATTTCATGACTTATTAAGATGAGTTGCCAAAGTTTGAAGGCTCCAAATGTATCTAATCCATTAGAAATAGAAGCCAAGTAAACAAATTGAAACTAAAATGTACAAAGTAGAAAAGTTATAGGGCTTCTATGAATTGAGTGTTAGTTTGACTTTGACAAGTAAGTAACTCTATAAGTTGGGAAAGTTTAGTGGCATCTAATGTACTTTGGTAGAGAATAAAAAGGCTAGAGTTGATATTTTTCGTCAAGATTCCATTAGATTGAAAGGTCAAGTGATAGTAGTGGTGTAAGCATTTGACCCTAACCTGATATCCGACCCGAAACCCGATCCGAAATTTTGGGTTAGGGTTAGGTCAAGAAGGAGGAAATGGTCACTTCGGGTTGACCCGATATCCCTCCATCCCTCCCTTCATCCAGGTGCCCTCACGTGCTTCGCCCTCTTCACTCCAATTTTTTGCTTCTATCCTAAGTCTCAGATTCTCGGCCTCAGCCCACATTGCCCTCGCCTCACCGTTGTGCCTGCGTTGCCCTCCCTCACCTCACCTCACCTCGCCCTCGTGCCAGGTGCCACTATCGGTCCATCGCTAGCCTCCCTTTCACCCTCCTTTGCCTTGCTCCAAATTCACGACACCTCCCTTACCTTGCCCCATCCTCATGCCGTTGTTGCTAGCCCTACCCTGTCAAACGTGAGAATGGAGATTCGGGCAAACCCAATCCAACCAGACCCTAATCTATTTTTTTCGGGTTAGGGTCAGTTCAGGTTCAACCAATAAATTGGATTGGGTCGGGCCATATTTTTCAGATGGAGAACTTGTTTGAAAATTTCAGTTTCCGGCTCTAACCCAAAGCTTATAGCCCTAAGTGATAGAAAGAATACACTGGGGACATATTTGAGATGTAAGGGGCTTTATGACAACAACATGAATGTAAGGGAAGGATATGACAATTAAATAAACTACATGACCACCTCAAGATTTTAATAAAATCAGAGTTCCTCAGCGTTTATTCCAAGAATAAATACTCTGACCCCTAAATGTGAACATTTCTTTTATAATGTGCTCTAATAAATTTAATTTATATAATAATATATATTTTCACAGTTAGGTAATAAGTTAGTTAATATTATAAATTATTGGTTTCCCATCTGAGCTTGTATTCGACCCAACCAAAAAGATCGGTTATATAAACTGCTTATTTTTAAGTTTTTTTTCCTTTTTTATATAGAACTGATTCCATTTAAAAGTTAATATCATATTTATCTGAGTCAGTTGTTTGTACAGAATAATTATATTTCATGGTTTTTCTTGACACAGGTTCAAAAAGGAAACACTTATAGTGCAAACTTTGCACTACAAGATACCTACTGATACCACGTAGGCAGAGCCCAAATCTACTCATTTGGATAGCCTGAGAGGCCTGGCTTGCCGCACGGCCCCCTTGGCTGCAAGCAAGAAGCTAGTCGCGTAAGCAAGCAAGCAACACGATAAGCAGGCAATAGAATAGAGCTGTCTTTCATGTGGAAACCCACATGAATGAAACTTGTTATGTCGGTTGTTTGTTGTATTGTAATAATTTTCCATCCTATAAAGACTGGGATCCAAAATTATAATATTATAACTACTTCAAATGTTATTTTTTTATATTTCTTGAAGTATAGAGTTTTAATTGATCCATAAGTTGAACAAATAAAAATTATGTATCAAAATAATCATATATAATCACTTTAAAAAAATATATGCTACTTGTAAATATAAAGTCCAGATTTATGAAATAAAGGAAAGAAAGTGTTAAATTGTGCGTTGTGAGTAGGGGTGAGCATGGGTCGGGTTGATTTGGTTTTATGGTGGAACCGAACCAATCCAAAGTGGCCTCGGTTCCAAAAATTTTCTACCCAACCCAGAACTGAGAACCGAACAGAACCAGAACCATGGCTCTGGGTTTCTCGGTTTTGGTTCTCGGGTTTTTCGGTTTATACCATATACCTATAACAACACCAAAATTCAATAAATCTACATCCATAATCAGTTTTATGACATATTCAACATAATATACGATTAAATTAATATTTAAATATATGTGCTTAGATACATTCAAAAGAGTTTAAAATGTTTTTCTTACAAAAATTGTTCAAAAGAGTTGCTTGTGGGGTATCTTTTATCTCAACTAGTTTACTTCATTCCAGTAATTCCAATATTGATATGACATTCAATATGAAAAATTGAGCTTTTAAGACCATCTTCTTCAGTATCAAAATGTAAAATATGTTGATGTCATAAATTTTTAATTTTGCATGACTCAAATGAAAAAAATATCATAATTATATCGTAAAGAGTAGTCTGGAATAAAAGATCGAAAGCAAAATGACTTAAGAGTTGTGGGTCTATGAAGCAAAGTGATTTAAGTAAATATGGAGAAATTTCATAAATGATCCCACAACTTCCATACTGTTTCAATTTGGAACATCAGTTTAAGAGTTTAATATAAAAACACAAAATAACCATCATAATACTTCAAAGAAATATGTGTGTGTGTGTGTATGTGTGTGGATATATTAGTAATACTATAATTTTTATTATATAATTATATATATATATCTCGGGTTCGGTTCCACCTTGGGTTGGTTCCATATGAAACCAGAACCAACCCAAAAACCGTCGGTTCTCCTATATGTGGAACCAACCCGAGAACCATGATCAATTTTTACCCAACCCATGCTCACCCTTAGTTGTGAGCCAAAAACGTGATATTCCTTAATGGCCTAAATACCTATTGCTCCCCTAAACTATAGTGACTTAGGCAGTTTGCCCCTTAAATAATAAAGTGGATCAACTTGAACCTTAAAATTTGAAAAATCAGCAAGTTTAGTCCCTTAACTCACTTATGTGCTCATGTGGCTGCACGTGACAAAAACACTGTTAAAGAGACAGATGAAGCCTCCTTCTACCCTTTGTTCCCAATGCTATCTCAATCCTAATGTTGCCTCTTGTTTCCGTCTGCCGACTTGGGTTTCAATTGGATTTCTCAACATCACGAAGACCCAATAGTAGATTGACATCAAAGTCCCAATCGAAAACTCAATTAAAGACCCAATAGCGGATTGATATCGGTCAAATCGGAGATGTTACTAGCAAACAATGCACGTGAAGAGGAGGAGAATGTTGGAAGACGAGCATATTTTTCATCTCAATGATTCACCTGATTTGTTCAAATGCTCTCCCTTAGACCCAACAACTTGCACAATTCATCTGTCTCGAAGTGACGCGATGTGTTGTCGAAGTCGAATGAGTGATGGTGGCTTTAGGCAGAGGTAGGGTGGAGAGGGCAGGGGAGGAGGCTGGTTTGACGTCAGAGATAGGAGATGAAGGTGAATGAGAAGCCGGAAAGGCTATGGAGGGTAGAGATCAGGCGGAGGAGGTGGTGGTGGCTGCAACTGCTTTGTTAAAGATGAATAGTGTGAGGATTAGGCTGAGTCAAGGGACTAAAGTGATCAATTTATTAAAGTTAAGGGTTCGAATTTATCTACTCATCAAAGTTCAGGGTTTGAGTTGATCCATTTTATAGTTTAGTGGACAAACTGTCCGAGTGACCATAGTTCAGGAGAGAAATAGATATTTAGGCCTTCCTTAATCACCACGATAACGCGTGCATGGATACACGAAGCAAAATACCTCTTGGCAGCCTGTCACACGTGGGAGGGCGGCCGACGTTTAAACCAAAGCAACACAGAGCAACATCGTGGCCGTCCGTTGAACACCACGCGGCAGCCCCAAAACCATCCGATGTAGAAGGAACCTCTAACAAGTCCGCAACCAATCAAATGACCCCACGTAGAATGGACTCGACTGACACGTCGCCTCCTTCGGGACCTGCGGGATTTTCCTATAAAAGGCCACCCCATTTCTCTCCAAGTTGCCTTTGCTCTCGTTTCTGTGGGTCCAAGTGGTTTCAGTTGTTGTCGCCGGGTTGCTTACGAATTTTCCAGAGGAAGTCTTTTGTTTTTTACAGGGAAAACTAAAAGGATGGGTGAAACAGCTACCTGCGTAGATATTCTTCTTGCGATCCTCTTGCCTCCTCTTGGAGTCTTCCTCAAGTTTGGATGCAAGGTAATTTGTTTTTTTTTTTCTTTTCTTTTGGAGTAATTAATTAGTGAGGAGATGTGTTTTTCTTTTAATGGAAGTGAAGGTTTTGGAGTTAAGTAATTAGTTTAAATCATTGTTTTGGTTATATGGTTAATGTGAAGTTTGGGTTTGTAATTATATTATGTATATGCAGGCAGAGTTTTGGATTTGTCTGCTGTTGACAATTCTTGGATACATACCTGGGATTATATATGCTATCTATATATTGACGAAGTAGCGATCATTCCTCCTCATGAGGTAATTAAATCCCTCTCTCTCTTTTACTGGTAGTTATTAATAAGTTAGAAAGTGATTTCCTTTCCAGTTCCTGTTGAAAAGCAAAAGATCTGATCTGTGATTAACTTGAACTTCACTTCTTATGGGAACTATTATCACTTATTTAAATATTCAAGAACAAAAGAAAAACGAAAACCAAAAGAAGGATTTTTTATTTCGTATTTTTCTAATAATTTTAAATTTATTAAATCTTGTTTCTTTTTTCTTACTACTGAGTTATTGTCGGCTGACGATTGAATCAAAAAATATGAACTTTTTCCAAATGGTGTGTGTGTGTGTGTGAAGTATTCTAGAATTTCTTACATAAATATCTAAACTTCTTTGGATAATACTCATTATATATTTCTCTATAAATTAAACAAATGAAAGAAGCGAAGCTGGGATTTTTTACGTTTACTTTTGGCAGATTCACATCACTGATATGCAAATAATGATCAAATAATTTAAATTAAAATTTTGGGAAGTGGTAGAATTTTGAGTCTCCATGATAATATAAGTGTAACATGGTTGAAGAGTAATTATACCTAGAATTTATATGGCACATGAACTAGAATGCCATGCCTGTCATTTTTGACGTCTACTTTATGTGTTAATTGTTGAAGTTGTTAGAACCCTAGTAACGCAATTGAAATACTTGAAACTATAGTTACCTAAACGAAAATAGACTCAAGTTTAATCACCCAAGGAGTGGTATGATCAACCATACTCATTTAAACGAGTTTATTAATCCTCGACATTAACAATAATTCAACAATACTCATTTAAACGAGTTTATTAATCCTCGAGATTAACAATAATTCTTGTAGCTATAATGGCATGACATCTCTATGAGTATGGTGCTCCGTCATCTTAATTGTATTCGATTGAAAGGAGTGGTCAATTCAAGTTTCCCACATTGATTTGACTAATATCGATTAAGATGACTTTAATTAATCTTTACTTACGTGGTTTGTATTGATTGGCTAAGAGAATAAAAATTCTTAATGGAATCTGCTTTAATTCCGATGAGGTGGCGCCACTTGGGGGAGCATATATTCAATCTTTTTTGTCTTTAACTTGGCAGGTGGAAACGGATGTGGATCGAAACCTGACCGGTTGGGTGTATATTACTGTCCTCGTGTCGTGTTGTGTTTATTTCCTTCGTATGTCTCTGTTTTATCGAGAAGCCAGCGGTTTAACTCTTCCATGTTCATGTTATTTTGATTTTTGGAGTTGAAAGGTTTATAATGAATTTATGTACTTTTTTTATGCCGAGGTTTGGTAAATACTCTCTTAGTTGCATGTCTCTTAAGTCAACAGTATATTGATGTATGTTTTTTTTTTGTTTGCTGTCCTTATTGTTGTATTTTGATTCATTGTACCCCAGCTACTACAGTTTGACAGTTTAGTCTTTGTTTTTATTTTTTTAAGTGTTGTTAATGATTGTATCTTATAAGTAATTAAGATCGTTGTCCATATTTTGTTTGTCTACACAAATCAAATATTAGAGAGAAAAATTATGGGAACCCGTTTTGGTGTGACCTAGTTTATATTCCATATATTCTAGTGTTTGACAGCAATTTTTAAAATTTTAATTTAAGCTGTGTAGTATTTATGTTTTTTATTTTTTAAATTTAAACTAATATTTAAAAATATTCGCTTACATTTAAAGAGAGAAAAATGTATTCATAAAGAAGTAAAATTGATAATTTAAAATGTTTATTAATTATAAAATAAATTTGGTAGATTAAAATTATTGAGTAATAGTTATTGTATTGCTTAAATTAGAATTTCAGAAATTTTTGTAAGATAATGTAAAATAATTAGGGCATAAAGTATTTTAAAAGTAAATGGTTAGAAAGGGTGGTTAGGGCAAAGTTTCGCCACTATCAAAGTGGTGAGGTCGAAATAACTTTAATAAAAGACAGAATCAATAGAATAGACTTCTGAAAGTCGGAAGAAAGAAAGGCCTCTCAAGAATTTCTTGTAGGTCTACCAGAGCCTCTTTCTCGCAAAGAGTTTGGACCTAAGAAGGTAATTGGGGATATTAGGTACTTTGTAGAACAAGTTTCTCATTCTAAATATAATAATGTGGATCTCGGAACTTTTGTATAAATAAGTAGAAGAGGTAATGTCTACGACTTTATATGATCACAGTATTAAAGGTTTTCAGACCTTCAATTTAATGTTTTAGAAGAACCGCAGAAGTGTGAGTGAAGATTTCTGGTACAAGAAAAGTGATACCTGAAGACATCGATTAGCTGAAGTATACACCAAGGAAGAAAAAAAACCAGGTGTAAAAGAATTAGATGAAAAAGGGAAAATCCCAAAGTTCTTTTGAGAAAGAAAAATCACTAAAGAACTTCGGTGTCTAGCTCTAAGTTCTGGACGAATTACAGCAAAAGGGAAAACTCAAGTTTTTTCAGTGGTTTACCCCATATTTTTCTGTTGTAATGAACAATCAAGTTATAAATGTCTAGAATCCTTATATTTGTAGCAAATGATTTTATCATTTTTGCGTTTCTTAAAGTCCGTGCTCTTTGACATCTTGAGGATATTTTTTGAACTTCTTAGGTAAGATTGTCACATATTTTTTGAACTTCTTAGGTAAGATTGTCACAGCATCTGAGTAGTGATGTATTTAGAAGTTACTATTAATCTATTCATACCTTCTTAGGTAAGATTGTCACAGCATCTGAGTAGTGATGTATTTAGAAGTTACTATTAATCTATTCATACCTAAGTCAATTGCACACCATGTTATGATTTATGAGAGTTTAAGGGTTTTAGAGTACAGTTTCAATAAAATAGTGTATACTTTAGTTCCAAAAAATTGATATCTAATTTGATTTTAACCAAGAATCGAACAGAACTAGAACTATGGTTCTGGTTTTTTTTATTCTAGTTCTCAGGTTTTTTTTATACCATATACCTATAATAATACCAAAATTCAATAAAATTGCATCCATAACCAGTTTCTGAAATATTCAATATAATATACAATTAAATTATTATTTAAATACATGCACTTAGACACATTTAAAAGAGTTTAACATGATTTTACCAAAATGATTCAAAAGAATTGCTTGTGAAGTATTTTCCATCTCAACCAGCATTGGCACGATATTCAACATGAAAAACTGAGCCTTTAAAACTATCTTTTTCAGTATCAAAACCTAAAATATGTTGATGTCATGAATTTCTAGTGTTACATGGCTCATAAATGAAAAAAAAAACATAAAGATTATGTCGTAAAAGAGTAATATAGAGTAGAGAGATTAAAAGCAAAATGACCCAAAAGTAGTCAGTCTAGGAAGTGAGGTGATTCAAGTGAATATGGAAAATTTTCATAAATGATCCTACAACTTTTATGTTATTTCAATTTAGGACATCAGTTTAAAAGTTTAATATAAAAACATAAGATGATCATCATAATTCTTCACAGAAGTACACACATATATGGACATATTAGTAATAATATAATTTTTACTATATATATATATATATATATATACCTCGGGTTTGGTTCCACCTTGGGTTGATTCTATATGGAACTAGAACCAACAAAAAAAAAAATAGGTTTTCCTATATGTGGAACCAACCTGCAAACTATGGTCCATTTTTACCCAACCCAATGAGGGTGGTTCAAGTTGAGTTTCAGGCTTATACAACCCATGCTCACCCCTAGTCCTTGGGTTGATTATGGTGACTTCAATGAAATTATGAGTTTCGAGAAGAAATTTACTACTTTTGGGGTTTTGGACTGGCATGCCTCTACCTATAGTTACAACTTAGCTAGATTTGCTGATATCATATCATTAGGACTTTTTTTCTACTTGGAGTAATGACCAGATGTTTAAGGATCGTATTTTTTATAAGCTTGATCGTGTGATAGGGAATAGTAAATGTTTTGATCAATTTCCTTTTGTTCCGGTGGAATTTAAGGCTCCGTGGTTCTCTGAGCATTCTTGTGCCTTGATAAATTTGTCTCAAGATATTTTTATCCAGAAATGTTTTTTTCCAAATATGTTTATATGTGGCAAAATCATCTATTTATAATGAGATAATTCGAAGAATTTGGTATCTTGAGGAGTTTAACTCTCAAGTTGACATTTGGTGGAAGGTTTTGAGTAAAATGAGGAAGTTAAAGGATGAGTTGAAAAACTTAAATAAAGAGCACTTCTCTAATATTTTAGGGAAAGTTGTCACAAAGAAGCAGGAGCTGAGTCAAGTGTTTGTTCATTTACATCAAAACTTGAGGGATCATCATGCTTTTTTGAAGTGGCAATAGTCTTGTGAAAGACTCTTAGTCGTAAAAAAATCTAAAGTAGAATTTTATGCTCAAAAAGTTGTTAGTGATTAGCTTAATCTTGGTGATGATAATACCAAGTGTTTTCATTAAAAAATGAAAGAAAGAGCTTCAAAAGCCTAGATCACTTCCTTGTTCTCTCAGGAAGGCAAGAAGTTGACTCTTTAAAAAGGTATATTCAAGATGAGTTTCTTCACCATGTCTTTGATATCCTTGGTGTTTCTAACAACCATAGAGGTTAATCATAATATTGTTCTTAGTGGCTCTAGGATTTCTAATGAGTGAAGAAACCTACTGGAAAAAGATGCCTCTATGGAGAAAATTATGTTGGCTGTTAAAGGGGGTAATGCAAAAAAGGCCCTTGGGCCTGATGGGTTTACTGCTTGTTTTTTTCAACATAATTGGGAGGTATTGGGGCCTGATATTTCTGCTGAGATTTTAAAATCTTTTGAAAAATGGTGGTCTGCCTACTGCTTTATCTACCACTACCATTCATTTGGTTTCTAAGCTTGCTCATGCCTCTACAGTTAATGATTTCAGACGTATTTTTTATTGCTCTTTCTTTTGTGAATTCATTTCTAAAATTCTAGCTAATAGACTTCAAGACATTCTTCCTACTTTTTGTCCATGAGAGTTGGAGGGCTTTTATTAAAGGAACGTTAATTGTTGATAATGTTATGCTTTGTCAAGAGCTTGTGAGAGGTTATAATAACAAGCATATCAAGCCTACAATGTGTCTTAAAATTGATTTGAGAAAAGCCTATGATTTATTAGATTAGTCACTCTTATAGCAGTTTTTTATTAGGCTTGGTTTTCCTATGAGATGGATTAATTGGGTTATGGCTTGTGTGAGATGCCCTCACTTTTCTATTGTTTTGAATGGCTCTCTTTGTGGTTTTTTTCTTTTAGTGGGGTGTAAGGCTGGGAAACCCTCTTTCACCATTATCTTTCTTATGCTTTGAGTAAGATGTTTGATAAAGTTGATGTGAGTTATCATCCAAAATGCAAAAGAATTCATCTCTCTGATCTTTTTTTTGCAAATGATATTATGATTTTCATAAATGGTGATGTCAAATTCACTAGAATCAGTTTATATTGTTTGGATCTTTTTTCAAGGTCTACTAGCCTAGTAATTAATTATGATAAGAATAATGTGTTTTTTGGTGGGGTTGATGTTGTCACCGAGAATGAGATCTTTTTAGTTTTAAATATGAAAATGGGGAGCTTCCTATTAAGTATTTAGAAATGCCTTTGGTGGATCAGAGGTCCAAATCAAGTATTGTAAGCCTTTGGAAAAAAAATTATTAAACAATTTGAATGGTAGGCCCACAGAACACCTTTCCTACACTGGTCATGTGCAGCTAGTAAATCTGTTATTTTTAGCATTCAGGTGTATTGGGCTGTTATTTTCCTTATCCCTAAAGGTGTTTTAAACTATTTAGAAATGTTTTCAGACTTTTTTTATGGACTGGGTCTATTTCTGGTAAGAAATATTCTGTAGCTTGGAAAAGAGTTTATATGCCTAAACGTCAAGGTGGGCTAGGAATTTTTAGTTTTGTTGAGTGGAACATAGCTACAAATGGTAAAAAGTTATGGAGGTTATTAGTGGAAAAAGAAAGCCTTTAGGTTAAATGAGTGCATGCTTATTATTTACTTGGTCTTAATATTTTGGAGTTCTCAAGTGTAAATGACGCTTCTATGATTTGGAAACATATTCTAAAGGTGAAAAATGTGTTTGTTGATTGTGTGCATAGCCAAAATTAAGATTGCATGAAAAAAGATAAGTTCTCTATGAAATTAACTTACCTTCATGCTGTAGAAAACTTTGATGCAGTGCCTTGGAGTAGGATGATTTGGTCTTTAGCCCTAAAGTTTGTTGTTATTTGCTAATGTGTTTATTCTTCAATGGTCTGGCATGAATTGATGTGTAAAGTTAAGCTGAGAAATGCTCCTAGAAAATGGCATCGATTTTGGTGTTGGTCTAGTATAATAATGAAAGGGAAGTCGATGAAGGCTAAGGTCAGGTGGGTTTCCTTCTCGAGGGTGGTTTATTATCTTTGGTAGGATTGGAATAGAAAGTGTAATGGTGGAATTTGGTTATTTCATATTTATCTATTTATTTATTATTTATAAAAAAATCTTACTGACCGTTTGATTGTTTCAGGTTAGATGATGTCAGATTTAAAATTTTGGGTAAGAATTTTAGTTCAGCATCATAAGGGGATGATTTTAGGGAGTTCTGGCTTAGTGGATTTGGAAGAAGGCCCGTTGGATTTTCCAACAGACCCGGTAACCCCAAAAGCCCAAAAAATATCCTTTACCAAAAAATGATCGTTACACTTTTCTTTATCGTTGATCTAAATACCAGTGACGCAATGCTATGCATCTAACTTTCCTATAAATAGCCTTTATTTTCCTTAAGAAAAAAGGGGCCATATTTTTATAAATACCTCTCATATTACTTCATTTTTTCCAACTGATAGCTGAAGTGCTATCGCCCTGGCCCACTGACTTCGGAGAAAGAAGGGGCCAAATACTTGAGATATACGACCTCGAAAGCCCGATCATACCAACCTCGGAAAACTACCATATCGCCTCTCCATTAGAGGACGAATGAACCGACCTCAGAAGAATGAGAACACCTCGAAGAGACGGTATCACCCCGGGGAGAGGTCCTTGCTCGTCCCTCTAAAAGGTAACATCGGCCGAAGGGACCTCGGAGGAACGATGGGTGACTCGAAGAAGTCTCTGACATATTCGCCCGTACGCATTAGACGTTGACCTCAAGCACTCTGACAGGCCACTGCAGTCCGTGTTCTGACACGTTGAGACACGATTCTCGACAAGCCACTGCCCGAGAAAGCCTGCATGCGGCTGGCCACTCTTCTGCTTAGAGGTACGGACGACATCCGTCCATACACGTGTCACAATCAGAGGGGCTCATTTTCTCCTATTTACAGTAGGAAAGGCTCTCGATAAAGGGGGGCTTTTGGGGGCTCCAGGGTTCTAGCTTCTTCCTCTCTTTCCTCTGGACATGCCAGAAAAACACCTCCGGCGAGATTCTTTCCTTTCTGTGCATACCAGAGAAATACTACCGGCGAGTCTATTTTGTGCTTATTCTTTGTCATTTAGCGGCACTGACTTAGGCGTCGGAGGCTCCTCCCCGGAAAACCACTCTGGGGACCTCCTAACCCCTGTTTTCTGTATGTTTCAGGCCGGACTGCTTGGGGGCGTCCCCTTTTCAGGCTCTCTCTAGCACCGGAAACCCTTCACGGCCACCGCTATCCACCATCGGACGGCCACGCACGACGTTCCTCAGGAGGTCCCTGTTACCCCCGTCGTGGAGCCACGGCGGGAACACAAACGATGGCCAACCCAACGCCATCACCCACACTCTTATTTGTTTCTGCTAGGCCTTTTTATTTTATATAAGTTAATACTTCATTTTGCTTGACATTTTATTTTTCCCGGGCTATTATTCATTATTTTGCCTAAGATCTTTTCTCCTATCAATCCCCTAAGTTTGTCGAGTTGCTTGCTCTTCTTCCCTATCGATCCCTATTCATCTTTTTTCCCCTTCGTATGTAACACTTTATTCTCTCCCATAAATAACCCTCACTCACATTTTGGTAACTCCGTTGGGGAAGGTGTGATTACATAAAAGAAAGGTCATGTCAGACGGCAACGATGAAAAGAACACTACTCGCTCGGGGCCGTCTCCTATTGTTGATGTTTCGCTGTACGTGGCTCAGTTACTGGAAATGTTCCAAGCATCACAAGAGCGCATGTTGAGTACTATAAAGGAGAGCAATTAAGTGGTTATCAATGCATTATCCAATCTATTACAACCATAAATTGGGGCATCAAGCCAAACGTCACAAGTTAATCTACCATTGTCATCGGCAAATTCAATAGTTACTGTAAGTAATTTTATCATCTTTACTGTTATTTCTGAAGGCTTACCTATTGTTACTATACCAATCTTGCAACTAATAAATCCCGGAATTGGAAGTTCAACTCCTAGCACTGGAGGTTTTATGCTTGGCACAAGTTCACAGGTTTTGCCGATAATTAATCAGTTCCCACCACCACTCATATCTCCCTATTTAAGTCATAAGAAGTTACTTCAGTTACTGGAACAACAGCAAGAGTGGGCATTTTATCCTTAGATGGAGATCAAAGTTCTATTTCTGCCATGTATCTCTGAAAAGCCATACTCGAGAGACTATTCTAGTCAGAGTTTTCGTTTATTCAATGGCAAAGTGGGCAACGCCAAGGAGCAAGTGATGCACTTTGTGGATGTGTGTCTTGTATACAACCTAGATGATGATTTGAAATTAAAAGAGTTCTCTAAGTCTTTGTCTGAAAAGGCCTACACTTGGTATGCCAACCTCGCTCTAGGCTCAGTGGAAACTTACGGACATATGTACAAGCTATTCATAGAGAAATTCTTTTCAACTCAAGAGAAAGTTACTTTTGTGGACCTTGGCTAGGAGCGCCAATAGTTTAAAAATATTTTCTTGTTTATGTACAACAATTCCGTGATAGGGTTCTTGATTGTCAAGAATCTTATGACGAACGAAAGCTTGTGAAAGTTTGCATCTTAGGTATGCTCCATGAATATAGAATTCATTTTGAAAACATACAATTGCCTTCTTTTGCTACCTTAGTAGAAGTTGCTCGACGAACTAGAAATTCTCTTCCAATGAAAAAAAAAATGGTTAAGGTAGTTACTCAAAGCACCCGTCTATGAATGTTGTTATGCAATGAGCACAAAATGGAGGTGGAAAAAGGTTTAAAAAAGGGTCTCATAAAAATTTTGACATACCTGCTCCTTTTCCTTTTCCCATGAATAAAGTTTATGCCTTACTGGATGAGTGGATCAAAGATGAGGCATCCAGGTGCCAGATTTGCCAATAAACCAAAACAAAGTTGATCCAAAATATTACAGATATCATCACCGAGTTTCTCACCCAACCTCTAAGTGTTGGAATTTGTGGCGCTTATTGCACAATAAGGTTGACAAAAAGGAAGTTGTCCTCGAAGGCGAAGAAGTTCATGAAAATCCTTTGCCCGTTCACAATGCGAGGCAAGACCAAGTTAATGCCATTGTTAGCCATATTCATGCTATTGTTCATTCTTTGTTTGATGAAAAAAAATTTCTTGATTGCCTCTGTCATCACCAAATGAGCAAGATGGGCAAGACAATGATATTTCTGTTTCTAATGTTGCACATTCTCTCATGCGTACTATGACCTTGAAAAATTTCTTTGATCTGCTTAGCTTTGATTCTGAGGCCAAACAAGCTACTGCTATTGCTATGTCTTGTATTTCTATGGGAAAATATGAAATTTCTCATTTAAATCATCAAAAGATTGGGCACCTAGATAACACGGCCTATTAGCGAATTATTTTTTCTGATGAAGATTATTGTGTGGAGAATCATGATCACAATAGGCCTTTATGTGCGGAGTCTTATCTGAATGGTTATCCAATGAGAAGAACCATGTTGGATCGGAGTGTCTCTATCAATGTCATGCCATTATCTATTTTTAAAGCAACAAATATACACATTCATCGCCTTGTTAGGTGACTGATCATTATTGAAGGTTTCAATAAACAAGTTGTGCCCATAATGGGCTATATGATTCCTGAGTTGAAAGTGGGGCCAGTGCAAGGCCCAGTTCATTTCTATGATATGGATTCGCCTACTAGTTATTATTTCTTATTGGGCAGAAAATGGATGCATATATATTATATTTTTCCCCTGACTAAGCATCAAGGTGATAAAGGATTTTGGCATAGCAAAGGAATTTTTATTCATTGTGTGAATGTTCTTTTTGAGCTTCATGAGTCTCACTTATTCGAAGCTACCTTTTATGATATTTTCACCAAAGAATGTGAAATGTCATCACTTTGCCAAGAGGTGTTCCTCTGCCACAATGGAAATATTTGTATCGCTTTCTCTCAGCGAATGCAATAAGGGCATTATTCTATTAAAATGAGATGTTGATCTCCTACTTCCCTCTTAGCGAATGCATTGGAAAGATTTTTATAGCTTTTTCTTAGCGAATGCAATGAGGGCATTATTCATATAAAGAAATCTCAATTTTTTACTTCCCTCTTAGTGAATGTATTGGAAAGATTTTTATAGCTCTCTGTTAGCGAATGCATTGAGGGCATTATTTATTTAAATGAAATGTCGATCTCTTGCTTCCTTCTTAGCGAATACATTGGGAAGATTTTTGTAGCTCTCTCTTAACGAATGCACTGAGGGCACTATTTATCGAAATGAGATCTTGATCTCTTGCTTCCCTCTTACCAAATGGATTAGGATGGTGTTTCTATTGTTTTATTTGAACATTCACAATCATGCCAAAAGTTCATATTGGAGTTTTGCCAAGAAACAAAGTAAGTGGTTTTATTATTTAAATTATTATGTTCATGCAAATGTTGAAATAAAATAGGTACATGCCTCACTTTCAATGAAAGAGATGATTTGTTTGATAAATGTCAAAGAGACAAAAGTAACATCTAGGCATTGCCTAAAAACAAAAGAAAAGGCCAGAAATTTATTCCTCTTAACCAAAAAGTATAAGTATGTCCCTAAGAGAAATAATCTCCATCATTGCCACTGATTTTGATGCTATTTGTTTCTCCTAGTCTTCATAAATTTTGTTTGTTTCCACCAGGGAACTAATCTCATTTTCCACATATACCAAATGGGCAGTTAAGGAAGCTTTCTCTTCCTCAATATGCTTGAGCTTTTGAGATATTTATTGCTTCTCATCCTTTATCTTTTATAGCTCAAGCTAACTATCCTCTACTGAAACTGTTTTTCTCACTTATTGGATGATAGGTTACAACTTTTCTAACTTGAATTTAAAATCTTTAAGCATTTGCTTGAGCAAAATAATGTCATTTTGTTTATTGTTAACCTATCATGAATAATGTATGAAAAAAAAAAATCATCTCGTCACATACCTCGAAAGCCTCATTGGCTTCAAATATTTCTTCAACCGATAAAGTGTAAAAAATTTTCTCCAGTAGTGCTAATGTATTAGTTAAAGTGCTAAGCATTTTTAATAGATTTCTTTTACTTCAAATCTTGTTGGTAAGAAAGAAATTACCTTTCTATCAAAGACGGCCTGTAGATAATAATGATGCAACTTTGTCACTTGAATACCATAAAACTCAATAAGATCAGCTTTTATAGCAGTACTTGTGTCTCTCGTCGAAGCTGGGGGAGGAGTAATGCAGGGCAGTAGATCAATATTATGGCCAAGTTGTGAGTTCATGCCAATACTAGTATTTGATTCAAGTGGCAGGTTTGTGGATTGTGTTAATTTGCATTCTTCCAATGTAGAAGAATTTTGGCTAAGTTTTGCGAGTGATTTGCTAGTAGTTGTTTGCCTTTTACTTACTTCATGTTTCAGTCTTAACCTTGAAAGGCCAATCTTCAGGGCAGATGATAATGCCATAAATGGTATTTGTGCCTATGTCTATTTAAAAAAATCAAAGAAAAGGTTAGTTTATTTAAATGAGATATCAATAAGTAATAGTGTGAAAAACTTTTGGCCTACTTGAGTTATAACAGCAATAGGGGACATATCCTCACAATCATCTAGGGGTACATTGGTATTATCTTATTTAGTCTCCAAATTAGCATCAAAGCCAATCTCAAGTTAAGGGTAAGAAACTTCAATGTTATTTTCATCAGGCCATTCTAACTCTGCAAGCTTATAAAAGGTTTCAGCCTCATTCTCAGCACCCTCTACTTCAATGTCATCATTTGATCCTTGGGCCTGAAATATATGCATATATACATATATATTCTATGAAAGTGTTAGAGGGTTACATCAATTACCTTTAGATGAATCACCATTTTTTCAACTTTCTTAATGGCTGGCCTATCACTTATGCTTATTGGCATCTGTTTTATTTTGCCTGAGGTGAAAGCATTCCCTTTGTTATGGACATCATGATCATCCACAACAAATAAGAACTTGGTTATGCCCCCAATCTGTTTTTTGAATTCTATGAAAGCTTCCATGGTAGAAGAGAAGTGAGATAACCACTCTAGACTCCAATAGCTATGCCTTTTTATACTTGGAAATTATACATTTTTCTCATGTGGCTGATTCTTCAAGGCACTCATAATAAGAAACTAAGCCTCAATTTGCTGGATTGTCATATCTTTGAAGGGCCTACTAGCACCATGGAGAATTTCTTGGTCATACCTGAATTGCCTGGCCACCCGATGTGGATTATAAGTAACTAACTCCTTATTATTTGGACAATATGGTGATGGGTGGAAGTTCATCAAGCTGACCAACAAGGTCAAGCGTGACTATGTAAAGAATAATAAAGCATTGCTTCCTTATTTTTCTTTTCACTCCTCAATAGTTCCGTGTAGCCTTGTCTTAGATAGAAAATTATTGATGAGGCAAACTCCTTTATGTTAGTCAAGTAAGGCCAGAACACAAAGATTGATTCTTCATCAATAAAGAACAAAAGATTGCCCGAAGGATAGTTGTTCTAAGCCAATGCCTGAAAAGTCTTCCCTTCTATCCCGAAGACAACTTAAGGGCTACAAAGCCTGAATCTCTCGTTGAGGAAGAGTTACAAAAACACAAAGTTTATTGATGTCACTTGGTCAAACTTGTTGAGGATGTGTTAAGGCATTAAAATCACCACAAAATTTTTTTTTTGAAGAAAATGGAACAAAAGACGGCATACAAGTACTCATCAAGTCTCCTGTATAAAAAGCCTAAGTACAATGAGCCAAGTGCCAACTTTTTCCCCTGTGCTAATTTGATAGCGAGAAGAAAACATCTAGCAAAAACTCTATCTTCAGCTGTGCTAGGTAGAAGAAATTTGCACACCTAGAATGCAAAAAAGGCTTCTACTTTGTGACTACAATTCACCATCTCCTTGGGAATTATAGAGCCATCAGTGTCTAGTTGCTGAAGTAAAAATTTAGCCATATGTCATAAAAGCATAATTTGGCCCCAATTTTTGTTGTCTTCTTAGCTTCACAAATATCCTTTGTTAAGCTCTTATAAAGACATGCTTCATCATCGGCCAACTCATCTGACATGTTTTTTGTCCCAAAAATACTTAAGGCCAAGAGAACTTTTACATCTTTTAAAGTTAGTGTGAATTCCCCCCATGTTGTGACAAAGGTATGAGCATTAATAATCCTCCTTGTGAAGAAATTCCTCCATATTGAGACCTTCTTCAAAATGCTGCAATTCAAGTCTCGAGCTATTCTGTGGCATGAATGATATAGGCATTTTTCAAAGTTTCATAATACTTTTTATTGTAAAGAATTTTTTTAACCTATTCCAATTAGCTAGCAACATATCTATCTGGCACACCAAGTTTGGTGTTTGAAAGATGTACTTTCTTCCTTTCATTCTTTAATCGTAACACTGACTTTGGCAGAATAAATTTAGATGGGTTTAGACTATCTTGCACCAAAAATTTTCAACAGCTTGGAGATAGAATTTCTCTCTCTTTCTTGCAATTAGGCTAGAAATTATCTTCAATGAATGTTGGGTCAATCCAATTTGTCTCATCTACCAGTAGTGATAACCGCCCATTACGATGAACCAGTGGTTTGAGTAAATTTTTCCATGCTTTTTTGTTCATCGCCCTTTTCCTTTTGCCAGACTAGGTACGTGAATTTTTCTCCTTGGATTGAATCACGATGATATCTACAATCAAGTAAGTACAAAATATAAATTATTGATGCTCTATAAATTCATCCAAAATTATGTCAAACACTATACACTATTGCATGTATAATTGTTATTCCACTTACTAGAAATTTATGTATTTCTCCACCATAGCATTTGTAAGAAATAAAAAAAAAGTTGTGGACGAGGTGATCATTCGATTTATTTGGTTTTTGGTTTTTTATTATAACAAATTGAAATAACTGTATAGAATGAAGAAACTGAAGTAAAATCGAACCGAAATTTGTGGTTCGGTTCAGTTTCAAACCGAAATAACCGAAATATTAACTCTGATTAATTTCTTCTCTAATGAATAAAATGTAAAATTAAGTATATGTGTACCTTGTTAAACTATTTAAAGAGAAATAAAGGAACAATTTGTGTTTTAGCCAAAAATTATTTCTCTTTCACAGATATGCAATTTCATCATATTCCAACATGACCAGACAGAGCTTCTCCACGATTTCATCAAATTTCATTAGATTTTCTTGCAGATATGAGTAGAATCCTTAGTTTTTCTTCCTCCTTTCACGGCGATACCTTGGCCTTTTGTTTTCTCCAATTGCAACATACTCCGGAGCCTTCTCAGCTTTGCCTCCTCCGCCAACGGTTCTCCTCGGCATGATTTTCTATTTAGAAGTAGAGGAGGGCCCTTCTCGGTAGGAGTTGTTTATAAATAAGGTTCATGGTAGCCAACAGTTTGTTCTCGGCAGTTTTCTTGGCAACGGGGCTTCACCACCACGACCCCTTCCGCTTCAAGAATCGCCGTCGTATTTCGCCAACTTTCTTCTTTGCAATTTAAGATGGCCAAATCCCAATTGAAGCCTTCAACCTTCTATTTCCCTTCCAATTACCCTTACTTTTTTCAAATCTGTCAACTTACCTCACATAGGGAATAAAATTTTGGTTTATTCGGTTAACGAAATAACTAATTGTCTTAACCGAAATCGAACCGAAACCAATTTACACCATATTTGGTTTCAACCAAAACTAAACCGAAAAACCTAATTCACCAAACCGAATTTTCAAACTAATTCAGTTTTTTGGTTTTTTTTGTTTCAATCAAATAGTGGTCATAGATGATCAATTAATACCTACCTTCCAATTACTTGTGGCTCCCAAATTTGCTCTGACCTATGTGGATAAGAAGGCAAGCTTGGTTTACTGTAAAAAAAAAAGTGAAGAACAGAAAAGCCTAAAAGCTAAAAAGAAAAAAAAACATGAAACGAAAGAAACAGAGAGATAACAGAAGATGAAAGAAAGTTGGAAAAGGGAATTGGTTTTTAACCAAGTACAAGTGTGCGCACAAATAAGGAAAAACATATTTCCTTCTTTTTTTTTACTCATTTGGCTAAGGAAACTTAGCAAAGTAAGATTCGGCCATTAAATAAGATTCGGCCATTAAATAAAAGAAGGATATTGAATAGAAAGATATTTATTTAATTAATGCTAGTATTTATTTTCCCTTTATATTGTGATTTGATATTCATATCCATAAATATTATACTAACAACATTAAATTGCAAGATCTTGGATTTTGCTCCCTTAATTTATAATGATGCTGCTTTCAATATTACTCATAGAATTATTAAAGTTATTCTATATCCATGCAACAATCAAACAGTAACATCTATCTTATATCTTTAATATATATGAATCATTCATGCTCCATATGCAAAGCGACAAAGTGTAATGGTGAAATTTGGTTATTTTATATTTATCTATTTATTTATTATTTAGAAAAAAAAATCTTACTAACCGTTTGATTGTTCCAGGTTAAACGATGTCAGATTTAAAATTTTGGGCAGGAATTTTAGTCCGACATCTTACGATGATGATTTTAGGAAGTTATGGCTTGGTGGGCTCGGAGCAGGGGCCGTTGGATTTTTGAACCAACCCGATAAACCCTAAAGCCCAAAAAATAGCCTTTACCCAAAGGTGACCGTTACACTTTTCTCTACCATTGATTTAAAGACAAGTGGCGCAATCCCATGTACTTGACTTTCCTATAAATAACCTTTACTTTCCTTATGAAAAAAGAGCCATATTTTTATAAAAAGCTTTCATATTACTTCATTTTTCCCCACACTCTTATTTGCTTCCGTTAGGCCTTTTTATTTTATATAAGTTAATACTTCATTTTGCCTGACATTTTATTTTGCCCGAGCTATTATTCATTATTTTACCTGAGATCTTTTTTCCTGCTAGTCCCCTGAGATTGCTAGGTTGCTTGCTCCTCCTCCTTATCGACCCCTAATCATCTTCTTTCCCCTTCATATGTAACACCTTGCCCTCTTCCAAAAATAACTCTCACTCACAAAAGGCATCATCATTGTAGATGTAGATCGGCTGAGGCCCTTATAGCTATTATTGAGCATTCAATTCAAGTTAGATTACGAGTAGTTATTACTGAGATTTTTGGATAACTTGTATTTACATGATTTTGCTGTGCAGCACAAGTTTAGGGTTTGTTTTATTTTTATTTTTTGTTTTAGATCAAGCTTTGTGGTTTCTTATATAGGCCCCTAATATTTGAATATAAGTGTCTTTAGACTATTTTGTTGGAATGAAATCTACATCAACTGTGGAATTTAAAAATAAAAACAAGATAAATTTTCTAATATGTGAAATTTAAGATACATTATGAATAATTAATCAAAACAATATTAACCTAAACCAAAAATTAGACTTGATATTAGTAATTAAATTAATTATTGGCTCAAACAAACAAATTAACAAAAAAAAGTAGGAAAAGAAAAAAATAATGTTGCTAATAACTAAATTGCAAAAGATAGAATGGTCAGGGACTAGATTAGATGAAACTAAAAGCTGAAAGACTAAAGCAAAACTTCACTAAAAACACAAAAGATTAATTGGGCTAAAAATGGGTCAGGAGTCATGCCAACAGATCACAACTAGGTCACAGTTGGATCTTCTCTTCCTTTTCTGATTTGCCGCTCAGATGGTGCAACAACAATAATGATGGTTAAAGGGCTACTGCTCTAGCTATGGCACTCAACTCCCCCTTCATAACTAGCAGAACTAATGTAGCCCCCAAAACGACCTACTTGACTAAAAGTGAAAGTCCTTGGCTATATGTAGAACCACTTACCGAAGAGAAACCACTCCAACCCTAAAGCCACTTCGGCACTACTACAATAGGGACTACGGCACACCACCAACAAAGGTAACGTAAGGGACCACTGACAAGGTTGTTTACCATACTCAGGCCATGTGTCAAAGGGGGTATTTACCGGCACCCAGAGGACAACTAGTAGAACCATTCCATAGGCTATGGCCACCAAATTTCTGGATTTGGCTGGCCATGTAGCCAACCTCACCCCTAACAGGCCCAACCGGCCCCACATCTCTTCACTTTATAAATACCAAAGGCCACCTTCAAGTTGAGGTAACACCACTATGGTTATTCCTTTAGCGCACTCATTCTCCTTCTTGCATGAATACTTAACTTGAGGATTGGAGGCTTTCTCCCCAAAAATACTCTGAGGAACCCCCCTCAGCTCTCTTTTGTCATGTTTTCAGGACTTCTCTTAGTAGATGATTAGAGCACTAGCATCCCTGGCACCATGTCATGTAATAAAGACGAATGAGGCCACTAGATAGTGACCGCTGGGGGAAGAGCAATAACGGCTTGGGCTTTCCACAAATAGCAACGATGTGGTTTAGGTTGGTTGGATTAAAAGCGAGATGGAAGAAGATAGAGGCACGACTTTGGTCTTCTTTGAAGGTGATTTTTTAGGTGGTGAGGTGGCTAGAATGGGTAACATGGGGGTGAAAATAGTTGGCAGTAACCAGTCTAGGCTGACAATAGGTGGCTAGAGTGTCGGGCACAAAACGTTGCAAATAGAGCCCTAATCATTAACCAACCAACACTAGAAGAGGATTGTTCAGGGACCTTATTGGTATTTTTTTCCCCTGTTTACTATAAGAGCTTTGTTGAGTTAATGGTATCTATGGCCTTTAAACATTAATTATTATTCTATTTTAAACCCTAACCTCAATTTTTAACAAAGAAAATCTTTAACTTCGTGTAAGTGTTTTGTTTTGAATTTTTTGTTAACTTGAGATGTTAAGTTTCATGAAAAAAAAAAAGTAAAAAATTAATTTTAACTCTTAAAAATTTTATTTTTACCTTACAGACTTTAAAACTTTGACATCTAATAATTGAACTACCATCTCCACAACCCATCACCCCTAATCTGTTAAAGATGATCAATTGTTGAAGATGATCTGTTGAACATTGATCTCATCAAAGACGTCTCCTTTCATCACCTTCATAGCCGCGTCATCACCCTTGAACGAACCACGGTAGTCCGAGCCCTTGATTTGGTCAAATTTGCTGAAATTTTCGGTGGCCGCTTGTAAGTCTTCGAACTTATAGATGGTGAGCAATTCAATAGCATACCGTAGAACCAGAGCAAAACCTGAGAGAGACCACGACTTTGAATTAGACTATTCAATGAAATTCATCTCGCTTTTGCGAGAAACAGGGGCCTCCGATTTGGGCTTGTGTCTGCGGGACAAAAGTAGGAAGACGCACGGAGAGACCTAGGATAAGAAGAACCAAAGCTACTACATCCACACCCACAAATACGCTTTTGTTATCAGAGGACTTGGATCCTCATGTGACGATCGACGGCGACTGTGTTGGTGGAGGCAGGGACGGTGGCGGGAGCTCGACTTTAGTGGGCTCAGTGGAAAGGGGAACAAGAAGAGGCGTGAATGGTAATATTACGTCATTTTAAAGAGCTGATTGGCTTCAAGCAAGCTTTATTGATTGGAATCGGTCTTCACAATGCACGGGAAGATGTCAACCCAGGTCACCGTGCAGGTGAGCGGGTAATTGGTGTCGACGGCGAAAGATTCCGAAAGTTATGGAGTTCTGACCCTCCGTGGCCTGGCAAATGGTAAGGCCTTGGGAACTGGTGGGCTGTAGGGATAGAGGTTTTTGATTGTTAAATATAAAAGTTTTAAAGTCTATAATGTAAAAGTAATTCTTTTAGAGGTTAAAACTAATTTTTTATTTTTTTCCCATAAAATTTAATTTCTCCGGTTAACAGAATGGTTAAACTGTAATACTTAAATAAAATTAAGGACTTTTTGTGCACAAAATTGAGATTAAGGCAAAAAATAAAATAATAATTAAATATTATGAGCCTCTGACACAACTAACCTAAGCTTTGTTGTGTGAAATCTCTTTATCATTTTATTGTCTTTTTTGTTTCTTTTTCCATTTTTCTTCATGTATTCGATATGCCACTGAATAATTACCTCTATTTATAGTACAAGAGTTTTGAACATGATTAGCAGGTAAATTAGAGATTAATCCTCATCTAAAAGTCGAAGTTTTAGTGGTTTAATTCTCAAAAGAAGCAACTTATTCCAAACCTTAGTTCAAGTGCCCAAGAAATCTCTAGTCTGTCAATCCAGCATCAAACTTGCATGAATTTTTAAGTGAGCCCATCATTTAAAAAATTCGTCAAATTAGCCCAAAATTTTTCAGAATTTCGTAAAATTGCCAGTTTTTGTTTATAATAAAATTCTCAAATTTATTTCAAAACTTCAAACATTGCCTTGAACTTTCCAAAAACCCTTATTTTATACCTAGACTCTTTCCTTTTACTTAAGGTAGCGCCAAAAGACCCTTAGGACTCAAGATTAGTACCTAAACTATATTAATGCTTATTTTAGCCCTAATGACTACTTTAAACACTAAAAAATCCTAATCTAAAATGTAGTCTTACCCACTATTTAAATTCTAAAATGACCAAAATTATGGAAATAATTCTACTAAATTATAAAGTAACTTAAATTGCAATACAACTGCTTAATGACCAAAATGTTTCTAATTATCCTATTAAGTGACCAAATTACCCCTAATTAACCCTAGAAAATAAAAATACTCCTAAATTAAATTCAACTAAGTTTGTCAAACATAGACTAAAACTAAAATTAGTACCTCAAATAAATTGAATGTTAACAACTACTCCCCTTTGCATATTTCATGGAACATGATGCACGCTAAGTTGCTATCAAATTTTGTCTAGCCTATTATATGAACAATATAAACCTTCCCACTGTCTAAGCTCCTAAAGGGAAAACCTTTGTCATTTTTTACAAGGTTAAGGGAACTTCCTTACCTTTTCAAACAAGAACCTTCTGATCATTTAAGCACCCAAGGTAAAAAACATTTCTTTCCTTGCTTATTAGGCTAAGGAACTTTCCTTGCCTTTTTACAATAGGAATCTTTTGATTGACTTCAACCCTAGTAGAAAAACTCTTTCATCTTTTTTTTAGATGTTAAGGAACCTTCATCACCTTTTTCAGTATGAACTTTCCTATTATAGCATGGAAGAGAGAAACTCTTCCCCCATTCCCTTTACCTTCAATAAAGAACCTTCTCTTACCAATATAATTTAAGAGATAGAGAACCCTCACTTTACAACCTCTTATATTCTTTGAGGCAGAGAACTATGTCACTTTTAACCACCTCTATCTATCCTTGAGTTTGAAAACCCAATTTTTACCACCTCCATTTACTCTTGAATTAGTGAACTTTGTCCCTTTATTACCTCTACTTTCTTTTAAGATAGAGAACTCTATCTCTTTACCACATATGAATTCACTTACCTTGCTCGCTCAACAAAATGATTTTTTAATGTAGAGAACTTTATCTCTTTACCATATATGAATGATTTCTTTTAAGGTAGAAAACTTTGTCTCCTTACCTAGTGTTAGATATGGAGATTTAATCATGGAAGATTCATGTAGATCTTGTGGAACTAAGGAGAATCTTTGATTATGGAAGACATGGAAAAGATAGTGGAAATTTAATTTGTAACTACTCCAAGTGTGATTCACCTATCGTTAGTTGGAGATATGTTTCTAGAAGCAAACCTCATATTTTTTAGGCATTTCTCGGTAAGAGAGAGAAAGTTGTGTATATTTGTAGCAGGTTGGAAAGACCTCTGTTGACCTAGGTGAAGGGTACAGGGCCCTAATAGGTTGCTGTGTGAACCAAACCCTTTCTACTATCTCAAATAGTGTTGTTAGTAAACTGGGCTGATGCGGCCTTAACTTGGCCAGGTATGGTATCATAACAATTCTCATTAATCGCTCCCAATGCTTTTCTTGATAACATATGCCCAAGGAGAGAGCTGCTAATTAGTTAGCGGAGAAGCTCAAGCGACATTGCGGTATATATCTTCCCTACGTTTAATAGTAGTCTCTAGAAATGCTGCCAACTAGATTCATAATCTCACTTTTTCACTTCTCACTTAAGCCTTTTTTTTTTTTTTTGTATAAACAAAAAAAAAAAGCAATATCAGTAACATGCTCCAAAAGGAGATGGGAGATGCGGCAATAATGAAGAATTTGAGAGGCGAGATGGAAATTATTACTTTTCATCTCGCGGTTTGGTACTATTATTTAAGGTAACCTATTTAATTAGTCCAACCTTTCACCAATGATAAAGGTAAAAAACTGAATTTATCTTATTCCTCAATAATTTAGGTTTAGCTAGGGAAAGTCGTTTAAAACCACTGAGGAATAAGTTTGATTACCACTAAAAATTGAGGGGCATTTTCACTTTATTGGAGAATTCATTTAATATGCTTTTTGTTTTCTGTATAGCATTGAGTTTAAATGATTTCAACAAACTGATGTCATTAACAATTTTTCCTACTTCAAATAGATATACAGTTTAAAATTATGCAGCTAGTTTTGTTTGTGGAATTTAAAAGTTTGTCTAAATCTAGATAAAAATTTAAAGTACAAAATGCTAATTAGCCCTTTAAAAGTAGCCTAAAATACACCTTTAACTCCTAAATTATATTAAATTAAACACTTAACCCCTTAAACTATAAATCAATAGTACTCAGGCACAAAGAAGCACTTAAATACATTAAATGGCACATGCTACCACTACCGCGTGACCAAAGTGCACTCATCTCCTTCATGACGCAGAGCAAATATTGTTTAATTTCCTACAAACTTGCGAACAACGTTATACATTGAAACTATTGGTTAATAGTTAAGTCACCGTAGCAATTTTATTGGGGTAGGAAGGGATTTTCAGTTGAAACTTGTGATCATTTATGTTAGGATGATTGCGACGTAAATGGTTGTATTGATAACAAGAACCAACAAAGGTAAACTAAGTGGAAGCAAATTAGAACGCAAGTACAAAATAAAAAGGACAAAAGAATTTACAAGGAAATTCCCAAGATGGGGGAAAACCTTGGGCAGCAAGCCAAAGAAAACTTCACAATAAAGGAGGAGTTACAAACTATAAATAGCTCTTTAAAGTGGCAAACTAGACTTCGGACATATTCTATTAGTCACCACAAAGCTCCATATATAAAGAGTCTAGAGCACAATTGTCACAGGCCTTGAACCTTAATTCCATCTGAGTCATATAGGACCCCATGAACTTTATACTTATTCAGTGTTAAGTCTATATAAATTTGTTGTTAATTGATTAAATCCTTAATGCGATACTGTTTTATACTATACCTTATTATGGCCGTAGGTCAATAACCATAAAAATAATATATAATCGATGCAGCTGGCCAGCACTTCAAACATGCATTTATATAAAACATACTATTATGTATTGTGAATCTATACAAGCTACTAGGGAACACAACCACTAATTCCATAGCATTTACCAGAGGCATAAGTTTCACACACATATATATACATCTTACACAAAAGTGTTATACATATTCTACACACTGAAAATTTGGGAATTCGATCCCACCTGAGTTACACTGCCAAAAAAAGGTCACTACAGTGTTCAGGTATTCTCTGTTCCTTGCCTCTGTACAACAAAGGCCAGTAATTTAGTATTCCAGTAATTAGGAACCTGCAAGAAAGAAACTTAACAACAATGTACGATATTAATTAACTTTTGCACACTTGGTATCAAAATACTAACAACCAGTTCTTTTATTAGTTATTAGTCCCAAGTCCACCAGTATTTGTACACAAAATATGTAAGAGATGTGAGAACCAAAAATTCCTAGTAAGGGTTATAACCTGCGAGAAAAACAACAATATAGAATCCTGCATAATATCCATAAGGATATCTATATATGTATGCATCATGCACTTGAGCTCAAATTATAGTGCTAGGAACTCATATTATTGGCCAATAATTATGGGAGTGGCTAATTCCCACAATTCCTTTACCCATTTGTCCTACATTTGACAAGCCCAACTTGTCCATACAAATACTACTTTGAAAGCTTCTTAGTATTTGCCAATATTCCTTATTCTATGTACAGGAGTGAACTATTGCTTATTTAGTGCATGTGTTAGTACTAAGATTGTAAGATTTTGTGAGTGGTTAAGGACACCTCCCCTCTTTGGTCTTCCCAGGTCTTAGCCTATTATGGTGACCTTAGGTATTTTAGGTTCCTAACCCATCATACTCACCGTAAATTAGACCATATTAAAGTCCTTTTTGCCTATAGATACAAGTTTACAAATATGCACTTACACACTTCATATGCACTTCATAGTTTGGCTTCTTACCAAACCCAACCATATAAGCTTCTCAAATAGTCATCAATACTCAAATCATATGCTTATTAAATTTATCAATAATTCGGCCACTTGATATACAAGTATCATAGCCAAATTTATTTAACACATAAACATACAAATTAAATAACCCTTACCTTAGATAACTTAGTTTGCAAGCTCAAGGCACTTGATTCTTTTTATCTCGATTTCAAGCCAAACTTAGGTCTCTTCTTAATAGCTTATACTCAAGACCTATATTGATCATTTAACACATAAATAGCCCATATTTAGGCTAATAATTAACAAAGCCCCATATGGTTTAAATGACTAAATTAACTTTTACATTGGTCTCCACATAATTGGCCCTTAATAAAACTTAGACCCAATATTTTCCTTTTCCTTGCTTGTTAGTCTTTTATACTTAGCAATAATCAAGCAATATTAATTCCAGCTCCTTCCTCTAGCCACAAACATCAAAACTAGATAGGAAAAACTACGTATAACGCATCAATCCATAGCCTCCTAACCAAACATCATTTCTTTATAATTTAAGTTATTTCTCAACTTCTCATATTTAGTTTATTCAATAAACATACATGGAACACAGTTTCCAGCAACTCCAGGTCTGAAATGAAGCCAAAAAAATTAGGGAAAAAATAATTTGTTTACTTACCTGCAACAATTGAGCTCAACTCTAGCTTCTTATGCAAGAATACTTGATTTCAGCTCCAAATCCTTGCTAATTTGTGTTTAATTTAAGAGAATTTGGATGTTAGGAGCTTAATCAAGTTCATCCATGGCGTTTCTGGGAAGAGGGGTGAAGCTTCGGGTGGTTAAACGTGGAAGAAATGACCCGGTTGACTTAATTAAAACGCCACCGCCTCACTTTAAAAGTCACGTGCTCAGTGCCCTCTTTGTACTCCCCAGTAAATTTAGGTTTATTCGTAACACCCTTAAAAATTTAGGATCAAAGTTGGTATTACGCTGCGCCTGGTTTCTTCACAGACATAATTACACGGCTAGTCTCAGACTTTCATTTATATTCAATTTTGTCACTACCTTTATCAAGGTTACATTTAAACTATTTATGAACAATCTAGTTAATCCAAAATTTCACGATGATAGAACAAAAATCATAAAAAGCCGTAATACCTCAAATTTAATATTTTCTTATGCTCTATCCAACTGTGCAATAAAAATGGATCACTATATGAAATGACCAAAATACCCCTCTGGGCATGGCTTGCTTAGATGATCAATTTTATTCATTTTTAACTACTGGACCCTAAATTATCGAGACTTAACTTGCAAATAAATTATCTAAAGTATAATTTATTAAATTAACTAATTATCTGGCTGATTAGACTTATAGCTCCGAGGGCCGTAACAACAATGCTCAATATCTAACCAATGTGGGATAAAGAGAGATATAAGAAGTATAAGACATAATTCCTTTTTACTAAGACCATGTGGGATAAAGGGCAAAACCAAAATTGAGGCACACTCAACAATCTCGACCTATCATCAATTTTGTTGCACACAAACAAAACTCACCTTGCAACCAAATTGAGCAAACTAAAATGTAACCTCAACTTCTAAACTTCACAGCCACCTCCAGTTAAGTGATACTCAACAAAGAAGATTCACTAAGTCCAAACAGTGTTGGAACTTAGATCCAGGAAGAGTCTTTGTCATCATATCAATGGCATTATCCAATGTAATAACCTTTTCAACCACAATATTACCTTTATCAACAACTTCACAAACAAAGCAATATTTGCTCTCAATATGTTTAGCACACTCATGAAACATGTTATTCTTTATCAAGAAAATAGCACTTTTCTCCAGCCTATGATCATCTTGAGTAAGCTCTATATAAATAATCATAAGCCAAATTGCCGCCTTCATTGCTTTAATGATTGTCACATACTCTGTTTCTACAGCAGAAAGAGCAATTATTGCTTGCAAGCAAGCTTTTCAGCTCACAGCACAACCACCAAATGTGAAGACATGCTGATGTAGATCATCGAGAGTCAAGATTACTTGTATAATCAGAGTCCACATATCTAACTAATCCAACTATAGAATCATCAAACTCAAGATAAGCTATAGTCATACCTTTTAAATACCTTAAAATCAACTTTACTGCTTACCAATGCTCCTTTCCTGGATTAGCCATGTGATGATTCATAATGCTAACTACATGTGTTAAGTCAGGACGTGTACAAACCATTGTCTACATAATGCTCCCAACAACACTAGCATATGGTGTTTTCTCCATCTTCTCAATTTCTTCATTTGTGATCTGACATTGATGGATGATAGCTTAAAGTGTGCAGCAAGAGGTGTAGAAACTAATTTAGTTCTGCACATGTCAAACCTCTCCAGAACTTTGCGTATATAACCTTCCTATAAAAGATAAAGCGTCCTAGCCTTACGATTATGGCTGATCTCCATTCCCAAGATGCATTTTGCTGCACCTAAATCCTTCTCACCAAATTATGCACTCTATTGTGCCTTAATTATGGCAATTTCTTACTTACTTATTGCTACAATGAGCATGTTGTCCACATAAAGTTGTAAATATGTCAAAGAATCATCTTCAACAGGTCTTATGTAAACACACAAGTTATAACTGCTTCTCGTGAAACCAAGATTCAAAATAAACATATCAAAACATTTATATCATTATGGAGACAATTACTTGAGACTATATAATGATTTCTAGAGTTTGCATACATGACCCTCCTTCCCCTCAACTTGAAAACCTTTAAGTTGTTCTATGTAATTTTTTTTTTAAAAAGAAACTACCATGCTGAAAAGTTGTTTGAATGTCAAGTTACTCTAGCTCAAGATCATCTAATGCAATAAAACCAAGAAGTAATATAATTGAACTATGCTCCATGACAGTTGAATAAATGTCATTGAAGTTTACTCGTGGAAATTGGCTAAAACACTTTGTAACAAAGCTAGCTTTGTAGCTTGGTTCTTCAACTCCGGAAATTTCTTCTTTCCTTGTGAACACCTATTTGTACTTGATTGCCTTTTACCCTTGCATAGTTTTGCTAATGTCCAAGTGTTATTCTTTTGAAGCAATTTCATCTCATCCTGCATAGTCATAACCGACTTGATAGAATTTGAACAGATAGTTGCATCCTTATAATTAATGGGCTACTTACTCAATTTTACTTCGAGGTATACCTTGTTTGCTATAATGGGGATCATTAATAGCAATGGAACAAGGAGGCTGAATGTCCTTCATATAGGCTTGTTGCTCCACCTCAACTTGTGTTCCCTTGACTTCCTAATCATGACTCTTAGAATATACTTGGAGCTTCATCTTACTTCTAGTCTTATCTTTCTCAATAGAATTAGTGACAATAGGACAAAAGACCACTATCATATATATGTATCCCACTTTAAACAACTTCTAACCATGTGTCACAAATCACTTGCACACATCCTTAACAATTTACATGTAGACTAAGACCATTTATGCTCCATGGTAGACTAACTCATCATCCATAAACATGCATTTTCTTCTTAATTTATGTATGGAAATCTAAGAAACTTGTTTTGCGTAAATTTTACAATGAAAATTTTCAGGACTCCCACTGAACTGAATTGTCTGAAGTGTATATAAAATAAAAATTACTCTACTTTTTCAAAGGAAAAAAAATCTAGTTTTATCCATCCTTGACGTTCAAGAAATTTCATTTATGGCTTCCGTTCTTGCTTCTGTTGGAGTACCAGGTCTGAAAGGAACAAAACCCCTTCCACCAAAAACTGGTCTCATGAATCTATCATCAAATTTTCTCCAGAAATAGTGAACCGTCCAAGTAGGGTGTCTGAAGAGTAACCTTAAGCTACTTCTCCTTCGCCCCGGCCATTTTCCTCCGCTGATTTGTGTATCCTCCCTCTGCTCACTTGGTTCGCCATCACCATTTTCAAGGAAGAGAAATCTTAAGTCTTCTAAACTTGGTAAATCAGTTGCATCTGAAACTGCTGGTTTTGCATGCCTTAGTAGTACTGCTTCAATTAGTGGCTTGGTTATTGAACCAAAAACCTGACAGCAAAGAACAAACAAATGAGCTTAGCACTTATAGTAAGATATCCAAATTCATGAACCGTAACAGGAAATATTACAGAGGACAGGAGGACTTACCACTGTACTAAAGAGAACAACAATTATGATGCAGGTGAGCAATAGTGCCGAGTCTTCAGTTGATTTGCTTCTGGTCTTTGAGAACTGCAATCATACTTTTAAGTTTTCATTTCCAACAGAAGCAGCAAACAACTAATATACTAGTGCAATGCATTGAAGAAACATGAAGTTACCTGGTTATAAGATAAAGCAATAGTGACCGCACCTCTCATTAGGCCTGCCCACCACATTATGAACTGTTTTAACATAACAGTTAGCGAGCGTCTAACAAGCATTACAATAGTAAGCATACGGTTTCTCTGTAGGATCACCTGCTGTCGGAACTTGATTTTTGTACTCTCCTGCTTTTGAAGACAGCTTACTAAATTTGCTATAGGAAACACAAATGCCGCTCTACCAATCAATACTAAAGCCAACATTGTTGAACTAACAGCAATGGAAGTTCCAGCACTGAAATTCAGGAACAAACGGATTAGGGGGAAAGAAAACCAGCCAGATTCACTCACATCAATTTCTTAAACTACAGTTACTGTCAGTTTTACTCTGTGAAGCAGTGTGTAAATGAGAGTTGACCTCCTTAAATTGTGAACTGTGCTATATCAAATGTCAATGGTCAATTTTTGCAAGATAATAACTAAAAGTGGGATCATTGTGCAGTTAATTCTGGCAAAGCAGTGTAAAATTGGTGTGAAGTCATTTTAGATTCTGCCACAGTTTTCATCATTCCTGCCAATGAGATAAAATCTTTAGTACATTCAGTACCAGTTCTCTTGGTACAAGCACTCCTTATGCTTAATTCCATTGAGTTATGGAAAAAGAATATAGAAGCAACTAACAACCTGACAGGAAAGTGCTGATCTTACCTTGCGCTACTGGCTTTCCATTCATCAAGGTCTAGGGCATCCATTCCAACATAGAGGAATATAACTGTTTCAGCTATGAAAGACATTGTTGCAAATGCATGCCTGAGATCATCAGCCACAACAAGGATCAGAGACTGAAATGTCCAATAGGCACGTATGGAAATAACAATACCGAAAAACAAATCCCATGATTTTCGTGTGATTGTCGCCTCCATGTAATATAACATCCTAATCAGTACTTAGTTTTATTCGCTAGTCCTAGTTTCCAAGTGTATGAACTTTGAACTGAAAAGACATTTTCTCTTTCACATTAAAGTGGTGGCTCTCAAAGGCCAAATATAAGCTGCAAGCAACTTTGCTTCTAAATGCAACTGCGATATTGTCTTGGCATTCTGACATTTTATATGCTCCACTTCGTCATAATAGTTTCCAAATATAGTTGCTCCATTTGATCCAAATTATGCTCAGTAACTTTATACTATATCATTACATCATTTATTTCATGGATTTATTAGTTATTGTAATCATTATCTCAATTCACAATGATTGGAGAGGTCCTTGATTGATATTACATGGGAAGTTTAAATAGGATTGGTTTGATAGGATATGAGGGTCATCAAAAGGTGACATTACTCAAATACACCCATGACCCAACTATCTTATTATGTTCATTTTCACCTAATAGGACTACTCACACTGCATACTTCAAAAGACCACTTATATAGTATAGATATCAAGTCCACCATCGGAGATTTCTTTTACTATTCTTACTAGTGCACGTCCACATAGATTTCTTGTCTACACCAAGTCCATCCAATACACTCATTCCTCCTCTCGGCCTTATCTTACATCTCTTCTCCTCACCTGTGTGCAACATGTTCTCACTTCAAAAGAAGTAATTTTACACATTTACGAAAAGAAAAGGAGATCTAATTTTACTTGAGTGCTGCTCTACTTGAATACTTGAGATGATTACTGATTGGAAAATACAATGAGGAAACATCTTTTAGAACCTGTTAGGGCTAATCCTTTTAAACCATCAATGGAGAAAGCTTAAGGACCGTCTATCTAAGAATTTATTCTCAGGAAGAACCAATGTCACTTCTGCCACAACTTTTCATGGTAATTAGACGATATTACACAAGAAATACATGAGAAAAGAATAACGATCTTACTTCGTTGTTATCCTTGAGCTTTCAGTGACATTATGCCACGTATAGTGTGACATGATGATGCCACAGAAGAAAACGGTCAATATCCCACTGAGATTTAGTAACTGCCAAAAAGAAGGAAGTTCTGTTAGTACTTAACAAAGTTCTTGTCCAAGGATTAAACTTCATTTCGTCTGCAGCCATTTAGAGTTACTTCTTAGCCTTAGGAGTTAGGACAAACATTTTATTGAGACATTAAATATTTTGCACCAAACAAACAAAACAGGCGATGAAATTATGACAAACTTAGCAACCAAATGGTTCTTTCCTTTTTCTAACTGTTTCCATAGATGGTCAAGGAAAGGTTGTCTTCATCAGAAAGTGGCAAAGCAATTGCATTAGGTGTATTAGTACCTCAGCCAACATGTATGACAAATAAGCCATCAGGATCACAAGTGCAACTTCTCGATCTGTTGAGTGCCTGTTTCCAATGAACATAGGACACCTTATTGCTCCTAATATTTCAATAGTTACAAAGAATGAGAGGTATGTGAACAAAATGAGAAAAACAAGCCTGAGATGTATAACTTGCTGTTATACCTTCCGAAGTAAAGTGTTTTTATCACAAAAGCACTCAGAAGACCCGCCTGAAACGTCATCAAAGCAAATTATCCTAATTCCGAATTTAATTAGCAAGTAGACAAAATTAGACTCCACTACCAAGTATCATGATACCATTATTTTGAATAGACCGACAATGGATCTTTTCAAACACCCAAAAAGGTGATCACCTAGGTTTACCGACCTGTTAATCAGGACAGCGCATTTTCTCCAAACAATTATCAAGCTGTTAGTTTATCCCTCTCTCTTATTTCCTTTTTGTCATCCTTCAACTAACTCTTCAGCCCATCTACCATTAAAATATACTCTCGACCTCATTTTGAGAGAAACAGAGGAGGGCCATTTAGAAAGAAACTCTAGAAAGTACACAAACCAGTATGAAAACTTACTACAACACCAAGAAGAGTGCTGGTGAAGAAGAGATAAAGAAATTCCAACAACAATTTCAATGCCACTGAGGCATCAAAGTCGCTGAAGTCAATTGACTGGACGGCATTGAACAGCACAATGGATGTTGCATCATTCACCACTCCCTCCCCAAATACTACACTGTAAAGGAAGGGTGTTTCATCTTGACTGAGAACCTGTAGCAGCAAAAGTTAGCAGAGTTTAGTTTCATTTCCTAAATTTCATAAAAAGAATAAATAATGATCTGGTTGAACTTTGAAGTTTTATCTGATGTACCTGTAATGTACATACTGAATCTGTTGCTGACAATATGGCACCAACCGCTGCACACAGAAATCAGAATTGAGAAACATATTTGGAGCTGAAGTCAATATGCATTGGAACGCAAACCAAGACCAATTATATTTACCTAAGTAATCTTGAACACCCAGTGATGTAATGCCAATTCTCTTAAACAACAAAGCGGCACCTGCAGCATTTCCCATCATATTGAAACAGGAGATTTTCAATGACGAAAAGAAAACTGAAATAAACCTTTTTTTCTTTTTTTTTTTTAATAAAAAATGGAAATTTTGAACTTTATAACTACAGCTAAAGGAGAGTTCAGTATTAATGTGAAAATACTATTAACTGCAGAGAGAGATTAAGAGATTAAATAACTTACCTGCAAATATGAGGCAAAATGAAATTACGGTACCAAGAATTCCAAACAGCAAAATTGTTGAGAAATTCTTGAAAAATTGCTTTTTCTTGACCTGGAATCTAAAACCAAACATAGAAAATCAAGAACTAAATTCACTACAACTCATTTTCAGAGAAAGGACTTCCCAATAAGCTCAGTGAAGCATATCATCGAGCACGTGAGGTCCCCGAAACACACAAAAAAATCAAATGACCCACAAATCATGAAAACCAAAGAACTCAGAAATCTTTTTCAAACTGAATCAATATGATTAACGCTGAAAGGGGAGAATTAACTCATACCCTGCATTGAAAATGATTGGGGGAAGCAAATAAAGAAAGAACAAGTCCTCGCTAAACAACAGAATCTTCGAACTATTGCCCTTACTCACCAACAATACAAGTGCCCCCGCACACAACCCCTGGATTCAGAAAAACACAAATCACAAATGAAACTGAAAAAATGAACCAAAACTTAAGTCACCAGAAAACTTCAGAAAAAGGAAGGGACTCATTATACACCAGAACAAGCGCGGTGATGGATTCGTTGGCCCAGCGATTCTCTTCAAGGAGATGGCCAATGATTATGCAAGCGCAGAGGAGGGCGAAGAAGACGCATAGAGCGATAATGGTCTCAGTGTTGAGAAAACCACTGGAGCTCCTGAGAATCGTTTCGGGGGAGGCCATTTGGGAGCTGGATGTCGCATTTACGAATAATTGGTTTATGGAGGAAGAGATTGAGATTGGATTTGGAAGAAAATTGATGGCGATGAATTGATTACAAGTTTCGGACACTGTCGTGGTGGGCTTGAAATTTGAAGGTTTAGAGATGGAGGGAAGACTGGTAGTTAAGGCGAGGACTGTCCGGTCAGACTTTTGGTGAAAAGTTGGTTCCCACGCTTTACCTAAACTTCTGACTTAGTCCTCTATATTTTAAAATTGGTACAACTTAGACCCTTTGTTCACTGAATAGCAATAGCTAACGGCGCTATTTTCCTTGATTGTATAGATTTCTGCTCTTGGTCCTTAATGTTACTTTTACCTAATTCGTGTAAGTTGATCACTCAACTTCGACTTAGTATGGCTTAGTGATAGCCGAAGGACTATCGCCTCTCCTAGAACGTACCTCCTATCAAAAGCATGCTCGGGAAGCCTGGCACCATCCGAGAGAGGCACTAGTACTGACCTCGGACTAGGCAAATTCCAGTGCCTCGAACTCGGGATTTAGCCTAGTACCCCAGAGAGCTCCAAAGGTGCAGACAGCCCCCTCGGGGGATTAAACGGATCGCCTTCGGGATAGAAGAACCAGCTACCGCAAGCAAGAGAGGATTTCCCGAAGGCGGAACCTGCGAGCTAGGCAGCGCCCCGAACTGCGAACATAACTCCCGAAGAAGGGTGTTCGTCCCAGAGAGTGACCTCGCCCAAAGGACATCGGGAGTACGGCAGGAGCATTTAAGGAGCCTCTGACACATCTCCCACAGACGCACCATGTCACCTCAAACGACGCTCTGACACGCCGACGCCGCCCAGGCCTTGTCACAACCTGTCTCGGACCAAGGCTCGAAGAAGCCTACAAACAGCTACTTGTCCCCTTTGTCCAAAGGTACACAGCAGATCTGACCGAACACGTGTCACGATTTGAACGGGCCAGACACTTCTATAAATACCAAAGAGCAGCCCCTTGCAAACGGTTGGTCAGTCAGTTGAGAGGACATGAACAGGCAAGGCCACTAAACCCTTGAGTGCTCTCTTCCCTTCACCTCTCAGAAAACTAACTTAGGCGTCGGAGGCTCCTCCCCGGAAAAACATCCCGGGGACCTCCTAACCTTTCGTTTTGGGTTCTTCAGGTACCACTCCCTGGGAAACCTCCACTCCGGGCGTTCTCCTCCTCGGGAAGTCCCTCCAGAAGCCACCATGTCCTCCAGCGAAGATGTCTCCGAACATCACTTAGTTTTTTAACTTTTAGAAATAGTGCGACTTTTGTTCACTGGATGAGTTACTTTCAATGCTCTGGGTCCCTAATATTATTTTTCAGTTCACTTTGGTCCCTAGTACTTTCTAATGCAAAATATACCATCACTATTTGGTGATGCATGTGGTGAGTGACTTTTGACACTATCGCAAGGTACAAAAGATAGTGGCTTAAGAAAGAATGGGAAGATAGTGAGGTTTCATAGTGAAACACCGTGAATTTGCATCAAAATCAAGCTAATGAGGTTTAATATTGAGTATTGTCAAGTTTTCATGATAAAATGAGCATGGTTAGCTACTTCAAGCGATAGGTTTCATGACAACTAATGCCTTTGGCTTTGGGGTGGCATGAGCGAGCAAGCTCCAACCATAGCAAGCACAATTAGATTATAGAAGATTGGGATTATAAGTTGGGTTCAATTGGATGTTAAGATACAAAAAGCTAAACCGAATTGGCCCTTACTTTATATCCATTTTTCAAGGTTAAAGACTAAGTAGTATTAAATTACAATTAATATACCAAATTGTGTGAATTGGTCCAGTTTAAAGACCAATTGTGCACTTAAATTGTGCACCTATATTACACTAAATTTTTCATGTCAATTCATATCTATGATATAAAGTTAAGGCCTATATGGCATAAATGGGTTCAATTAAGTGGGACCTACACATATACAAGAACAATTAATTAATAGTTCGCCGTCTTTCTCTCCCCTTATTCTCTGCATCGACCTTCTCATCTCTTTTTCATTCCTCCAACAAGGGTTGGATTTCAATTCAAACCTAACTGGTTGATTTATCGTCATTATTTTATCTGATCAATCACTCTCATTTTTTTTTCTCACCATTTTTTCTTCCTCCTCATCCACAATACTCTTTTTTTACTATTAGTAAGAGTATAATCTAATACATCTGACACTCTACAACAGATAAATCCAGACAATCTGTTTCAATGTCAGTAGATCAAGCAGAGTGCAAAAAGGAGCGAAAGAAAGGCGATGAGGCTCTCCTAATAATAGATTATGTGCTAGTGTCTTTTTATTCTTCTTCTATTTGAATCATCATCCATATTTCTTGCTTGGACGGTTTATTACTTCAACCATGTGTTGGTATACTAGTCCAATAGAGTATTGGTTCATTAGTTTGTTAGTTTACTTTTATGATTATTTTATTGGCCTATCTCTTTTCGGCTATAGGCTTGGATACCATATCTGTCTTGGTTATTCAATTTTCATTATTACGGTGACTAAAAAAAGTGCAAGGTCTATAGTTGAGCTCATTCCTCGATGTTGTATTTCTATAATAGATACTATAAATCTTATAGTAAATGATAATGACCTTTCATTAAAAAAAAAACTCTTGTAAGAAAGGATGATATAAACATAGGTTTGTACTATCATACTACATTATAATATAAACATGTTTGGAACATCTTTTATTATTAGCATTAAAATTTTGGATAATTTATTAATTGTGCAAATAAAACTGTTGAAACTAAAAGCTAAAAGCTACTTTTAGATAGTTTTTTTTTTTTCAAAATTTTAACACTAATTGCTAACACTAATACCAAACATGACTTATTTCTACATATAAAAGTGGAGCTCCTCTAAGTGGACTTGATAGTCCATTTGGATCCATTCCAAATCAGCACAATAAGATGCCAGATCTTCCATTTTTGTTAAAGATGCATTTTACATACAAAAATTCATTATAATATCAAGTTTTTCAATTTTTTGTCTTTTGTCTTAATAAAATGTACAATGTGGTTTGGTGGACCTTCTATGCCTTTAGTGTCACTCAGCACAAAAAATGATGTTACATTTTTTTTGGAAATGCTTGAGATCATAGGACTTATGGGGTAATTTTTTTCTTGTCCTTCGTCAACGGTTTATGCCTCTTTTGAAAAATGGCTCACCTCCACCCTCACTTATCATAAAGACTAGTCACATAAATGGTTTCAATTTCTCATAACTACTTTATGGACTATTTGGATTGGTCGTAATGAGTGCATATTAAGGAATACCCTTTTCATGCCCTATCGTTAATCTCTAGATGGGATGATCCTCTTCTATAACTATCCATGACCAATGATTTCCAACGACAGTATGTTTACTTCTAATTTGATAATCCACCTACTTTATGTCGATCATGGGGTCATCATCAAGAGTAGATTATGCATTGGTATCTAGAAAATTTTTTCACTGATGGTGCTTAGTGAAGTTCAATAAGGATGGGTGCATCCACTTAGGTTTGGTTAGGCATCAATGCCCTTCAAGATACCGACAAGACACTCTCCTTCCTTAGTTTGAATCTGCATTATAAGTGGAGTTCTCTACTATCTATATTTCATTTGTGTTAGGCAAGACTTTAGAGTGGTAATGATACTTACTAACTATATACAGGTATTGTAGGCAATCTCGAGCACAATATCCATTAGTATTAGACTTCTCCATCTTGTTTTCTAGCTTAAGGATGTTCTTTACTCTTTTTACCATTGTTAGATCTTTGTGTGTCTAGGGGGAAAGTTCTAATTACCCACCAACTTTCCATCATGTACACTTTCTTAATCTCTTATTGTATTTCTGATTACCAAAAAAAATACGACTATAAAAATTAGGAGCACTAAATTGGGCCACAAAATAGGATCAGCCTTCTTAAGTGCACTTAAGAGGTGCCAAATCCAAAAAAATACCATGGTTTATTGCACAATTTACAACTTACTACGGGTATACTGTTCAGGGTACATGTATTTTTGTATTTTATCAACTTACCGTGCGGTAAACCATAAAATTTATGATATTTCACGTATTGACTTTTTTAATATATTTTTTCACTTTATTAGATTTAAACTATGTTGTACACTTGTGATATACCATGATACATGAGTTAGAGAAAAATTATCTTTTTATATTTCATTTATATGTCAATGTACCGTATATACTATATACAATCTATAAAATGACAAAAAAAAATATAAATATTGATGTTATTTCCTTCGTTTTGTTTTCCTAACAAACCTCAATTTGCAAATGTTAATATGATTGATATTTGAAAGCTTTTGCAATTCTTTTTTTTTTTTATCTTTCATTTCTTGAATAAAAACTAAAATTAATTCAATGACATGGAATAAGCATGTTGCTTTTTTCAAACAAGTTAAGACAGAGACATTAAATTTTAATCATTTAGGAACTAAATATGGTATTAGAAAATATATTGTTATTATTAAGTATTAATTTTTTCTCACATATCACTAAATATTTTTGCTAAATATTATTCATTTTGTTCTATATTCTATTATTATTCATATGTCCTCATATAATTTTTTACATTCACGTATATTCTATTTATATAAAGAAAATTATGATGAAAATAATTATATAATACATATAAAAAGGTGTAAAATATATATTTCATATTTTTATCTTAAATTAATATTTTAATATTTTCTTCAAAACCAGTAACAATATATGATATAGTATACCTATAATTTATGTGATGAAGTAATGTAGTAGTAATTGTATTAAAAATCATACTTTCAAGTAAACCATACCAGCAAGTTTAATTTGGAAATTAGGAGAGGGCATTAACGCATTAGGACTTAATTTACAAATAACTAGAAAAAAACTAAAGTGACTTAAAAAAATCTATCTTATCTATAGAGGATTTCATAATGTTCACTTCTAGAGCTTGATGTTTGCTTGCATTTGTTAGTTCAATTAACATTTAATTCTCATGTGCATTAAATCTTTTGTTCTTATTTATTCGATTTTAGTTCACTGCCTAATTTCCTTTGGTTAGCACACACTTTGGTATTTGATATATAGCTTTCCTTGTAGGATTAATACCCAATTTATGGTTACTAGAATGACACCAAGCATTTGCAAGTGTAGATCGAGTCTGTTGAATCTAGGTATTTAAAACCCAACATATAACAATAAGCCTTAGCTTAAGTGGTTAACAATTAGGAATGTCGGTGAGTCAAATTTTGGTCAAAAATAGTATTTCATCATTCAAGCCGCTATATTGGATAGCTCACCAATATCTTACGCATCACTCATTAGGTGGACAATTTTTGACATCAATACCCTACCAACATAGGTGGATTGGCTGACTGAAATGTATCTACCTGGCACACTTCCACACCCACAATGTATTCACCTTAATGGATTGAACAAACACAAAATGTAAGCTGTAACAGCCCTCTAGGTATTAGACCTATTTCGATCAAGTGAAACTTGGTTTACAATGTGAAATTACTCATTTGAACCTACATTGTGCATGTCAAGTAAGTTGGACGGGTATGAAGGTTTCTAGGCCACAAATGACATTGCAATGTCACCTAAGGGCATTTTAGTAATTTATCCTAGGTGAAAGGTAAAACCATAATTTTAATTATTTTAAGGTTGAAACAATAGAACTACATGGAAATCAAGATCATATGTTTTGGAACTTTGTTGAACCATAAGTTTGAGTGGAAAGACTAAATTGCACAAATTGAGAAATTTGTGGCTAAATGTATATATTATACGCTTTAAGGCCTAGGTCTGGCTTAGAGCTCAAGAGAGAGGCTTGAAGAACTCTCATTTAAGCATAAGAATGGTGGCATTAAGGGCTTATGGGAGCTAAACATGAGCTAAACTGAGATTAAAGGGTATGAGGAGGAAAAAGTCAAAAGGTGAGTAGGAGTGGTCAAAATAATGAAAGAGAAGTTAAGAAAGTACTATTCCTCCATCCTTAACCTCTCAATTCCATATCTTTCCCTCAAACTCCATGGGAAAACCTTGAAAGTTCTTGAAAATGCAAAATCTTGATGAAATTGGAAGCTCCCAAGGGTGATTAAGGAAGCCCAAGCTATGAACTTAAAGATTTTGGTGTGTTAAGGGTGTTTGAGGTGTTTAAAGTGGTTTGAGCTTAAAAGCTCTAAGTAAGGTTTGTCAAATGTGTTTATCATGATTCTAAGTTATTTATAAGCTTGAGGATGGTCTTGATTTGACTTGTATGGTGCCCATTTGTGAAACAAAAAAATTATTAGAACCTTAGGAACCCAAAAGGAGCTCTTTGGATGCTTTGGTGCTTATCTTGCTTGATATTGCTCAATAAGGTGTTTAAGCTAAGGCAATTTCGTGTTTTTCTTGTTGTTTTAGTGTAATTGTAATGTTTATGGCTTTGAGAATGAAGTTCTTTAAGCCTAGTGTGGTATGAATCTTAAAGAAGGATACCATTTTGCATAGAACACGAAAGGATCATGCATATCATCTCTAAGAATATATGCGCTCACACCATAGATTAAGTGTAACTGAACCATTTCTACAAAAGCATGGAAAATTTTGGGGTACAACTGCACCAAATATGGGTGGAATCGTGTTGAGCTAGGTGTGATCAAACTTAGCCAATATTGTGGCATTGGGCTTAGTATGTTTGTGTTCATGCACAATGGGCTTTAGGTGTTTTAAAGGACTCTTAAAAGTCTTAGATAAGGCTTGAACTTCCTCCTAAAGTAATCTGTGGTGCTCATACTGAGTAAACCAAGTAGTAATAATCAATAAATGCTGGACTAGCTTTCATGAACTAGAACCATAACCTAATTGACTATGGATAGATGCCTATGCAACAAGTTATGATTAGTGTGGCATTATGCAGCACAACTTGTTACAATTAGGTATACTTATGAGGTAGTATGTTATTGACCCAGGGTGGCTAATAAGTCATAGATATTGTAGAAAGTTAGAAGAAAGCACCTTGAGGCCATCGACCAACACCATGGAACTAATAAGGGCACATGGATTCATATGGAAGCCATATGGGTCCTAAGGTTCAAGGGAACAAGTAAGGGTCTTAAAGGGGCATGGCATAGACTATAAAGTTTGTTTAGGTTCTAATTAAGATAATGCAACCCTAATGAATCGATAAGTACGTCAAGGCTAGTTAAGTGCTTAATGTGTAAGCTCAATTACTAAGACAAATTGAAAGACCTTAAAGTGAAAGGTAGTTAGGCCACCTTATTGGACTTCGGGCCTTAGCATGTGCTAGGAAACACATTGAGGTACTTAGACCAAGCTTTCTTTCTAGTGGTGGTTGACTCAATTAGGTGTAGTAAATGTATGCTAAGTACCAATCAAGGTTCACTAAAAAGAATGTGGAGATTTAATAACACTTAGTTGTCTAATAAGGTCTCGAACCTAAGAAACTAAACATAGTACACTTAAAACTACATTAGCCATATGCCAATTAGAGATTCACCATAGGAAGGATGAAGGGTTTAGCAACACCTAATGACCTAGCTAGGTCTCAACATCTAAGGTGCTAGTGTAGGGACCTTAGTACACTTAACTTAACATAAGAGTTAATTATTTGGATCCACTCCTGCATATAGGAAAATGGAGGTAGGTAAGTGTCTTGGTTATGACTTAGTACACAAGGCAAGTCAATGTTTGTTAGGGCAAGTTAGGGGTCACAACTCATTATAGACAAAACATTGTCTTGTAAGAGGAATAGGATGAGGAAAGGTCCTAAGGAACTTGAACTATGGCTATATATCTAGACCTCAAACTATATGATCTTATAGTAACTTGTCACATTCGATATATGTGCATGTCATCTAGTGTTTTCTTTACAAGTATCCATAAGACTTTTACTAAGAATTCTATGAATTTTGACCCCTTAATCTGTCATGTGCTGGTATAGGTAGTTCGGCCATTAACCTTAGGAAGGTCGTTGAGCTAGTTTGGGCATATACATAATACTCTCTAGTTCTATTTTTAGTTTTGTTAATGGTCATGTGCATGTACTAACTATGTTTTGATTGGCCTTGAACAATGATTGATCTAGAAGCATAAGGGGAGTATTTAGATATATGGAACCTTGGGGCACTGAGCTAAGATGGACAACCTAGTATATATCTAAGTAGTTTATGGCTCGGGTACTTAGCTATACTAGGTGCCTTTAGAAACATGTGTTTAGTTGGATGTTTTGGTTTGTGATTTCATATACATAGCTTGAACATGTGTGCACAGGGTTATTGCTTGTAGAAAAAGTGTTTTGGCTTTAGCTAGTTTATTAACATCTTTAACTACAAATCCGCCAGTGTCTTAATTGTTTTGTTTTATGTTTATATTTCATGCCAAGGCTACTTATGCATATATATTACTAATGGTTAGGTTAGTAAGGTTAGATAATGTGTATGACTTTTTTCATAAGCAAAAGACCAACAATTACAAATCAAAACATAGGAACTGAATAAATTCGAAGCAATCTTAAGGCAACCAACCCCTCCGAGGCGTGCATGGTCCCCCACACAAGCAGCATATTACACACACACACACACACACATTACAATATCAGCATTAGTTTAAAAGTTTTTGACAAATGAGATTTTTATAATTATGTTATAGCTAGTAAACGGAATTAACTGACTTATTTTCTACAAATTAATTGACTCATTTTGAATAGGGCACAAAACCAACTACCTAGACAAAGAAATATTAACTCTAAGTCTTTAGCAAATTCTTGTATCTTTAATATATATATATATATATATATATATATATATATATATATATATATATATATATATATATATATATATATATATATATATATATATATATATATACTAGTCAAATAAAGGCAAGTGCAATCTAAACCCGCAACCAACCCAAATCCAAAGAGTGAGAAGAAAATAAAACTCACATTCAATCCAAATTTATTCAATTAAAAAAATTTAACTCATAACATCCATCGAAATATATATTCATTCACATCATGTTGATAATGATATTACAGGCATTAAACTGTACGTTTCAACTCACCAATAGTATAACACATCCTTTGTTGTCTTTAACTGTAAGCACTATACTAGCTCAATCATGGTCAAGGACAAAAGCTTTTAAATGATGGCCTAATTATTATGTGTATCATTACAAAGTGTAAACTACAATAATGGTCCTAAACATATAATTATCATTACAAATCGATCCTTAACCTTTGTATCATCGCATATTAGTCCTAAATTTTATAAAGCATTGGATATTCATCCCTAGCCTTATAAGAAGACTAGTTTAATGTAGAAACCTGATTTACAAACAAAATGATAATTTAAATGATCTATTAATTATTAAAAATATTCTACCACCAATAGAATTTACTAGAAATTAGTTATTAAACAATATAAATTAAAATTTAATATTTTATAGTTACAACAAAATTAATGAATTTTTTGGGGGCTTGTTATACAACACACTCTAAAGTTTGGGGACCAATGTACAACAAAAGGGAGGTTAAAGATTAATTTGCAATAGTAATTATAGGTTATGTCTTTCTTTCAAGCATGTTGAATTATTATAAGAACCTATCTTCTTTTAAAGAAAGTCCAACAAAAATTCCTCGTGTTGGCACTGTTGTACCGAAATCTGTTATCATCTTTGGATACCACAATTTAAGAAATTATCTTCAAAGAAACTCACCCTAGATTAGGAACTAATTTTTGGTCTAATATAGTACTAGTTTTTTTTTATTGTGAACCTATGTGCAAATGCACATAATGCCCAACAATACTTACAATAACAAATTGGCCATCGTGCCCAACCTGCTTGTGACTCCAATTGACAAAATTACCCCTCCATTATCCAATTGCTCTTTGCCTCATGTGTTGTATTTTTCACTAGTTCATCAAAATCCTTCTACGACCTCCTCGAAAATGCTTTCATGACATACTAATTAATTATAAAATGATTATTAGTATAAACTAATACTTGGTTTCTAATCACAATATTAGCAAAAATAATAAAAATATTTCTTCTTATAAATTAACAAAAATATAATTAAAACTACTTTTGGTATACAAAATTGAAGTTAAATATAAAACTACTTCTTTGTTGTAGACACTCATTCCTCTTCCAAAATGACATGTAAAAATACTTGAACAAATAAGTTAGAGCTAATTCGTTTTAACTTAAGTCAATTGACTTAAAAATTGTTTATTTTTATTTTTACGTATTTTTTACCTAGAACTAATTTTAATTAAAAACCAATATTATATAGGTGCAATAATCCATCGAAAATACAATTTTTGTAATCTCATTGAATTTTTATGAATTTTTATTTTTTAATTCCTTAAACTAGAAAAATTCATAAAAATTTAACAATATCATGAAAATTTACTTTTAAATAAATTATTATATCTACATAATATTGGTTTTCAAATGAAATTGGTTTCAGGTAAAAAGATGTAAAAGTAAAAATAAGTCAATTGACTAATGTGTCTACAACAATACGTAAAAATATCTTAAGTAACATGTAAATAATTGATCTAAAAAAATGAAAGTGCCTTAAATAATAAATAAAAGTGTCTGAATAACTATGAAAAAGTATCTAAAGCAAAACATAAAAGTATCTGTAATAATATCATAAAAATCATTAGCTTCAAATTTAACATTGTCTAAAAAATAAATCATAATGTCTAAATATGACATGTAAAAGTATTTGAATAAATATATTAAAGTGTATACAATAACACGTAAAAATGTCTGGAGTAATATATAAACAATTGATCTTCAAACAGTGAAAGTGTTTGAAGCAACAAACAAAAGTGTCTGAATAAAAATAAAAAAGTATCTTATGCAAAACGTAGAAGTGACTATAATAATATGCCAAAAAAGAAAATTTGTTAGCTTCAAAGTCTCTGAAAAAATAAATCAAAATGTTTAAATAAATATATAAAACTATCTTAACAAATACTCTTTTAATATTATAATCAAACTAGAACATATAATACTTAAAAACATTTCAGCCTACCTCTAAATAAAGCACATGGTGTGTTCATATGTAATTTATGAGTCAAAGGTAAACAATGGCAAAATGAGCGAAAGGCAACTCACAGAATCTTTAAAGCTAGTTTCTGACCTAGGCCTCCCAAAGTCATAGTCACCACTACATCTATGTTTTTCAGATACTGATTTGCTTTCCCATCTGGTTAAGGAATCAAACCAGGGGACAAACATGACATCACCCCCTTTAGTCCATCAAAATCAAACAAAAACTCCAAAATCCTCCCAACTTGAAATCACATATTGCACCCACTTTGGCAAGCATTCGATGGGGATGATGTACTTAATGAGAGATAGGCGACCAACATCGATCCAATCAAGGTGCTGGATTGGGAAGCAAAACGTCGATCTAGCTAGATGCATGGGACTGTGGTGCCTTACTCGGTGGTAGCGATGCGAAATCATCGAAGCTAAAAAGCTTCCAGATGAGTACAAGGAAGGTGATTAAGAAGAAGTGGCGAACTGATTGAAGGAGTGGGAGTGTAGAAATGAGTCAATGAAGGCATATGCAAAGGTAATTTGGGAAGGGGAGGTGGAGGAGAAGACTGTGATAATGAGGTCTTGAGATCAGAAAAAAGGAATTGACAGTGGAGGAGTAAGGGAGCATGGGAAGATTGCGATCTCGATTAAAGAAACGAAGTTCTGGAATAAGCAATGGAAACATGATACCACATTTCTTCCTAGCTAGTAAGGAATCAAAGTTCTGGAAGATTGCGTTTCTTCCTGGTTAGTAAGGGCTAAAATGGGAAATTATTTACTATGTCTAATTAGACATATGTTTACAATAGCCTTACTAGTGCAGTACTGGCTTCTACTCATTATTGGCCATCCAAAAAGCAATTAAGAAGCAAATATTTTAACAATTGCAATCCAAATTGAACTTATCAAGCTTTGTTGATTACTATAGATATGGGCATCATTCATTTTGCCATTATACCTCTTCATTGTGATAATCAAAGTGCAATCCAAATTACTCAAAAGGATATCTTTTACCAACACACAAAACACATTCAAAGTGATTGTCACTTCATCCTACATCACATTATTTGTAACACTATTAAGCAAGTACCTATTTTTTCATATGGCCAAACTATTGATATTTTCAGTAAAACTTATCTTATCTCCATAGCTAGTTTCAAGATCTCATTTACAAACTCAAGCTCGCATCTAATTCCGCACTGAGTTTAAGGGGGGCAAGTTAGCTTAATTATATTATTTTATTTAGGTTTGACCCTTAATTTATATAATTAGTGTTGTTTGTCCTCTTGTCTTTCTATTTTTAATTCTTGTATATAAATAGCTCTCTATTTGAAAGCACTCCACACTTCATTGCAAGTCAATTAAATATAAATTTGTCATGCTGATTACATGTATAAAGAAAAGTTATGAAATGATTAAATCAAAACAAAGTAATGATAAATGTAAAGGTTCTAAAAAATTGAAATGTATAAACATATTGGTGACCAATTTAGTAAATATAAAACATAGGCATAGGATACAAGTAGTGGATTTGGAATTTTAATATAAACTGGGGTTTGACTATAAGTCATGAACGTCCAAGGGGCCAAAAAGAAAAGGCCAAGATTTTTGGACGTGTTTTGTGCTCCTTGGCATAGAGGGTTAAAAAGCATCATTTCTGCAAAACCTTTGGTTGCTATTGCAAATTTGCCATACTTTATCTAAAGTTGTACTTCGCTCTTCTAATATTTCACGTCGTACACTTTTTGCTTGCTATTATAACATTTGGGCATTTTGTTCAAGAACTTTCAAAGTCATTGGAAAGCAAAATTGTGGAAAATTATCACTTTAAAATTAATAGTGTAGCAACATATTTTTGGGAGTTGCCACCAATCGGTTTACGCCTAAATTGATTGGACATCTTAAAATGATCTAAGAGAGTTTGAGGGATTTGGAAATACGGTTACGCTAAAACAATTTTATGATAACACCCAAAATTGACACCTTAGTTTGATTTAAATTTTATTTTGCCTACTTTCAATTAATTTGATTAATTTCCAAACAATGGATTCTAACCGAACCACCCGGATATGGATTACTAAACATTACTACTTGATTTTTATTAATTTTATGAAAATTTTGATATTTACAAACTATGGATCCTGTCGGACCACTTGAATATAGAACATAAAAACTTAAACTATTTCTATTTTTTATATCTTTTAAATATTTTGATTGAGTATAAATCCAAACCATAAATTCTATCGGATTACCTGGATATTAAAAATTATTTTACTTTACTTTCTTTATTGTTTTGAAAGATTTTTAAATAATTGTCCAAACCATGGATCTTATCAGATCAGCCGGATGTGGATATTAAAATTTATTTTTATCCTAAATTCATTATAAGATTTTATTAAATCCACACATAATTAAATTTTTTCTAAGTGTGATTTTTTTAGATGCCTTATGTAAATTGAATGAATTTTAGATACATATTATTTATTAAAATTATCTATCTAACCAAATCTTATTATCGTGCCTAATGTTAATCCCTAAAATAATTCATGACTTCAATAAACAAAAATAAGCAAACACGTAAAACAAATGCTGTCAGTGGTCAAATTGTAAAACAAAAGAAAATTAATGACTTAGATGGATGAACGAGGAGAACGAGGGTCTACAGGAGAGTTATACAAAAAAAAAAAGTTGACTGGGCCGGATGGATCCGCGTGGGTTTGGATGCGCGGAAGGTGCGGCAACCTTCGGGAGGCGGTTGCGGTGCTCGAGACGAGGCGGCGAGGGTTGGAGGTAGCGACGGCGTGGGAGCTGTGGACGGTGCACGGGCGGCTGTGCGGCTGGCAGCGGGCTCGGAGCGACGCGCAAAGAAGGAGGAGCTTGCGGTGGCGTCGGAAGGGAGAAGCAGCAGCGACGGGCTGGCGGCACGGCATGGAGGGAGTTGGCGGGGAAGGCTGGAGAGGCGCGACGGGCTGAGAGATCGCCGGCGATGACTAGGCTGGCCTCCAGAGGTGTCGGGCAACAAACGGAGGCATAGGAAGGAAGGACCAGGGGTGGCGGCGGTGGCTGGGAAAAGTTTAGGGTTTTGGGGAGCAGGGCTGTGAGACCAGGGGCTCAAGGTTGTAGTTTTCCCATTTTTTAGCTAGGAGCTTAGGGCGCGAATCTTCTCCTTCTTTTTTCAGGAGTCTTAGGCGAGATTAGGTAGGTTTTTCGAAGTTTGAATCTGATCCAAATTCAATTTGAAAGAATTTTGGTCAAAATACTATTCAAGTCTAGAAAAACTCTTGAGTTGCTGTTCAGTCCCAGACTCTATGCGAATTCTCAATTACACCCAAACTTCTCTAATCTGTCAATTAAGCCCAAAACTTCTAGGATTTACCCAATTAGCCCAAATCTTCACAACTTTGACAGATTTGCCTCAAACTTTCCAATTTTGCCTAGAATCTTCTAAAATCTCTCGGCTTTTACCCAAACTTTTCCCTTTTCCCTAAATTGACCCTAGAAGACCTTTAGAACTCCAAATTAATACCTAAACTAAATTAACTCCTATTTCTACCCCAGATGAACACTTTAAATTCCTAAAGATTTGTAGACCAAAATAACAATGTAACCTAAATGTGACTAGACCAACTAACTATGCAAAACCTTAAAATGACAAAAATGACCCAATCTCCTAACAAATGAACAAATAGCCCCTAAAAATGAAAATGCTCCATAAACTAATTTTTATAACCTAAAACTTAAGCAAAAGTCAGTACCTGAACAAAATTGAGTGTCAACAAATAGAAATATCAATTTACCACTAATGTTTTGAGTAGGAAGCAAATATGCCACTATACTTATGTTTGGGCCCAATCTCTCACTAATATTTTAAAATGAGCCGAATATACTACTGTTGGTTAGAAAATAATAGAAAATAGTAAACGTAGCAGGTTTTTAAATCCTAGGTTATTATACATCTTTAAAAAAATATCAAGACCTTTGATATGTCAAAAAATAGTCTAATCTCTGCCATCAGTACTTCAACACTGTCATTGTCTCCGTCACTAGTGTCCCAACTCCATCGCTGCACTCCCTCTATCTCTGTTGTCTAATCTCCTTACCAGCATTCAAGAGAGAGAAAAAGAGATTCTAATTACAAAAAGTCTTTAAGTTTGTTAAAACTTGCAATATCACCCTAAATTTCAAAACATGTTACTTTTAACATTTTTCGTTAGCTTTTTAACGTTTTTCGTTAGATTTTTTAATGGTCAGTGGCATATCCATTCTTAATTTAAAACTTTAGTGGTATATCTAGTCCATTTTAAAACATTAATGGGAGATTGGTCCCAAAAAAACTATAGTGACATATTCACTCCTAACCCAAAATATTAGTGGGAAATTTGATATTTTTACCTTTAAATATTAACAATTCACAACTTCAAAATTATAAAACTAATTAACTATCAATTGTAGCAAAAATCTAAATAATATTGTGTTTGGTTAGATTTGAAAAATAATTTTTTGAATTATTAGTTTTCAGAAAAAAAAAAAGGCGTCATTCACAATTTGTGGGAAAAAAGACATTTGATTACTTGAGATATTAAAAAGTTACTTCCCAAAATTTGTGAAATGATGAGCTCAAAATGAGAATCCAAGAACTCATTTTCTGAATCAAATCAAACATAATACTTTTTTTGAATTTTTTTTCTACAATTGATATTCAATTAATTTTTATACTTTAAAAATTATGAATTACTACTTTCTAAAACATTATTCTCATATAATCTTAACTTTTTAAGAATTTTGAGAATCAATAAACCACATGTTTGGTTAGGTGTTATTCAACGCATAGTCAATAGCATGAAAAAAGACTATTTTCCATTAAATAGTGACAGTTTAGTTATAAAAATAATTTTAATTTTAATTTTTTTAGTGACTTTGTTTTTCCAATATAATCTAAAAATTAAAATTTTATTTTCTCCTTTGTATCATATTTCTGGAGTTTTTTTATTTTTATAAAAATTATGGATGTTTTGCCATATAAGCATATAAGGCATATATTTCAATGTTTACCTTTTTCTAAATAACATAATTGGAATAATAAGCATTAATGACTTTAGTAATTAGAATGATACATTTGAAAGAGGATGAAAAAACTATGTATATAAAAAATAATAAGGGGAAATATTATTCTTTTCTCTGTTTAAAGATACGATAAAATTGAAAAATTACCAGGACACCCCTAAGGTTAGGTCGAACCTACACTTGTGTCCCCTATTTTTCAAATACCTACAGTTACCCCATTAAAATATTAACACCGTCATCCACCGTTAGGACAGAAAAGAAAAAATGCCAACTTTTGTCCTCCTAACTTTCTTCCCTAAAGATTTTTCCCTAGCAACTTCTGCATCTAACAAAATAGTCCCCATCTCCCTCCATCCCTCACCACCGCCCGCCATCATCGCCGCCACAGGCACCGACACCATCCCCGCCACTTTCTCCACCCTCAATAACCCTTCTTCTCAGTAACCTCGGAAGACGTACCCAATTCTCTTGACCACTTAGGACCGGAGAGCGCATCAGAGTTACCATCTTTCGCCTGCTTCAACTTTAACTTCTTCATCAGAATGTCCAAGTTTTCTACTGCTTCCATGTATCGTCGAAAACGATCCGGTGATTTGGCGAACCGGCCCACCCAGCACTCCTCCGATTCTTTTGCATATCAGTCAGGCTCTCGTCGACAATCAACAATAATGACGCCTTCGACGCGATGTAGATGAAAGGTCTCTTGTCGGAATTGGTTCGTGTTCCGTTGGCCATAGGAGACTACTCTGATCGAAATCGAAGCCATCGGCCAAAGGAATCATCTGTGGTCACAATCGGTTCGTCTCCTAAGCCATCGACCAGGGGAATCAAAAGTCGTACCGGCGCCGCCGCCCAGGTGCGTTCACAATCGAATCCCCTGAGGGGTTCACAATCGAATCGTCTCCAGTTGCGCCCACAATTGAATCACCGGTTGGGGTTTCTCTTTCCAGATGCGTTCATCTCCTAAGCCATGATTGGGGTTTCTCTCTCCAAAGGCGTTGGTCTCCTAGGCCGCGATTGGGGTTTCTGGGCATCGGTTGAAGATGAATCATCAGTTGATGACGAAGATGCCGGACATCGGTTTTTAATCATCACTGTCGTTCATCAGTTGAAGACGAAGATGGGAACGGACTTTTCCGATGAACCAGAACTCGAATCAGTGCAGCTGTTTCCCTCTCCGACGCAAATCGTTCCTGAATCTGCCCTTCTTCTTCTCTGAATTGGAGCCTGTCTCCCTCTCCGACGCTTCATGGCAGCGGCCGGGCGTAGCGAGCAGAGTGCACAGAGAAGAGAGAGAGAGAGAGAGAGGAGAGAGAAAGAAACGTTTAATTTGGTTGAGAAAATGAAATTGCAAAGTTTAGGGACATAATTTCTAATGGAGAAGGCTTGGATGGCAAATTTGGATATTTTTTCTTTTTTCTTTTAATGGTCATTAATAGAGTTAGAATTGGAGGGATAATTGTAGTAACAAGTATAGGTTCAACTTAACTTCAAGTCCCGGTAATTTTCCTATATAATTTTCACTATTGGCTAATGGTGTTGAAAGAATAGGGAATATGCAGTTTTTGAAATATCAAGAAATAAATGTAATTTAAATCAAAACTTAAGGTAAGTGTGATGGACATGTAAAGTAATGTACCATGCTACTGTGATGGTATGTGACTATGGACCATTAAGTCTATGATGGCTAGTCATCACAGCCTACAACATCTAGAGATGCATAATGGGCTGGGTCGGGACTGGCACGCGTCAAGCCCGGCCCAGGACCAATCAAACTCAGCTCGGCACGGGCCCATGTTAAATTGGCCAATGGAGGAGCAGTTATGGGCCTGAATGAGGAGAGGGAGAGAAGTGGGCTCGGCACGGCCCAAAGGGAAATTGGGTTCGGCACGCATCATGCCCGGCAAGGAGACCAGCACAGGATCGAACAGGGCCCTTCTCGACACACCTGACGCAACGTTCGACAGCCTCCAACGGCTCCAGAATTCAAAAAAGAAAAAGGGAAAATGACACAGTTGGTCCCTATAACGGCCTACAGATTTTTTTGACCCCAGAATTACCCCCCCCCCCCCCCCAATAACTATATTCTAAAGGCTTTTTAGTCAAAAAAAAAATAAAGGCCTTCCCCTATAAATAGGGAGGCCATTTTCACCATTTCTTCACACCAATCTTAGCAATCTCTCCTTCTCTACTAATACATTCTCTCATTTTTTTTTTAAGCTCCCAATCTTATTTTCTTTATTTTTTCTTAATCATTCCTTAATTATTTTCGAAGTTCGTGATCTTCTCAATTTATTCTCACACAAATGGCATCAAGAAAAAGAGAAAAGCCTCAAGCTCTTCATCCCGCACCGATTTGAGGTCTTTTTTTGTGGCCTTTCCCGACCGGCAACCTGTGGGGCTCATATCCAACAAACTGACGATGACAAACAATTCGATATAAGTCAATACAACTTGAGCCTCGATGATCAACTTTTCAATGATGATGTTGAGGATGTGGAGCCAACGGCATCAGAGAATGTTGGTGGAGGAGATGGTTCTCAAAAGACCCCGACAAGCCATCAACCCGAACTTCTACCACAAGGTAAGACGTCGAGGCTCACCGCATGGGTTTGAGAGCATTTTGACCAAGTTTTCCAGAAGGATGCTCATGGAAATGATGCAAGGTTCGCAAATTGCAAACATTGCAAGATAAAGCTTGCACACAAAAAGAACTCTAGCACAGGAACACTGAGATGTCACATAGAACATAAACATCCGAATTTATGTCCAGATGCAGCTGCTAGTACCGGCGGTCAGACACAGCTTACAAGTACTGCCGGCAGATCAGGTATTTTTCAATTTAATCAAAAAGATTGTAGAGAAGGCATGGTAGAATGGATGATGTTAACTAAAAAACCATTTACACAATCGGAAGATTGGTACATAGAAAAATGGATTAAATCACAATTAAACCCTGCTTTTAAAAGAACATCTAGAACTACTGCTAAGAGGGAGGTATTTAAAATTTATGAAGCTGGTAAATCAAACTTACAAGCATACTTCTCTGCTTTTGATAATTCTATTTCATTCACTAGTGACAAGTGGACTTCACCACTAGGACAAGATTATTGTAGCAACGTCGGGTTTTCTGGAGTCGCCACCAATCAGTTTTCTTAGGTCGATTGGTCACCTTAAAATTGGTCTGCGAGAGTTCGGGGATCGGGAGTACGGTTACGCTAAAACAATATTGTTATAGCGCCCAAAATTGGCACCTTAGTTGATTTTAATTTTGTTTTACTTTGCTTTTAAATAATTTTCAGTTAATTTAGAAATTTTAACTGAATTAGTCGAAATGTGGATTTTTAAGTTAATTTGTATAGAATTTTATACTTCCGAACCATGGACTCTGCCGAGTCATTTGGACACGGAAGATTTGATTCCGAACCATGGACTCTGCCGAGTCACCCGGACACGGAATTTGACGAAATTTTAATCCATATCGTGAAAATATGGATTTTTTATCTTTTGTATTTAATTTATTTAATTAAATTAAAATTTTGATACTTTCCAAACCGTGGATCCTGCCGGATCATCCGGATATGGAGTTTAATTTTTTATTAATTGTTCGTTTAATTAATTATTAATTTTAATCATAATTTCTAATATTTTTAATATTTTATTATTAATTTTCTATTTTTCTTAAATTTTTAAAGATATACTTTAAAGATATATTAAAAAAATGATTTATATTTTTTGAATTATTTAATTATGCTTGCTTAATAATTTTAATGAAAAGGGAATAAAAGGTTAACTTTTTTTGTTCTCTTTAAAGAAATAATAAAATATATGTTCCAAAAAAAAAGGTTGGCTTTTGTTAAAATTTTTTTTGATTAGTCCTAAAAATAAAGTTAATTGTTCACTTAAAAAAATATTCTTTTGATTTGTTATTATTTACTTATTTATTTATTTATTTTTTATGGCTAAAGGTGAAATAAGTGAAATAGGTTTAACCATCTACATAATTAAAATTTGCATAAATTAAGTAAAGGAAAATTAAAGGAAAATAAAGTGGATCTTTTTGACCATCCACTTAAAAATTGCAAAAATTAAATAACATATGCAAATAAATAAACAAATAAAAAGCACATAAAGTAAATAAAAGAAAGTTAAAGATCAATAAATAGTAAACAAATAAATAAAGTGGGGCTTTTTGGCCATCCACTTTAATAACGCAATAATAATAACAACAATAATAAAAATTAGCAAAGTTAATAAAGTTAGTTGTTAGTAACAATAAAAATAAAAGTTAGTAATGTTAGTTGAGTTAATTGTTAACAATAATAACAACAATAATAATAAAAGTTAGCAAAGTTAGTAAGTTAGTGAGTTAATAATAGTAACAACAATAATAATAAAGGTTAGTAATAATAACAACAATAAATAATGGATATATAAACAAAAAGTTAGTAAAGCTTTCTGCAAAGAAAAATGAAAAGGTTAGTAACCAAAATGAAATAAAATAAAAAGATGAAGGACGAAAACAGAGTTTTACCCTACAATTAGAATTTTGAATTTTCTGAAACGGGGACGACGAGGACCGGGGGGGGGGAAACGGCGATGCGACGGTGGACTGGGCTGGGCACGGCAGCGTGCAGGGGAGCAGGGGTGAGGCGCGACGGCGTGGGGGCCTTCCGGCGTGACGGCGAGGGAGCGGCGGCGGTGACGCGTGCGACGGAACGGGAGGGGCAAGGCGGGAGTGAAAAAGGGGCTGGACGGCGGCGTGCGGCGGCGGCAGGCAGGAGGGGACGGGGCGAAGGCGTGCGGCGGCGGCAGGAGGTGACGGCAGACTGGTGCGACGGCGACGGGATGGGGTGGCGGCAGCAAACAGCGAAGGAGAGAGAGAGAACGAAAATAGGAAGAAGATGGCTAAAACGTAAGAAAAAGAAATTTTGGGACTTTCTGGGCAGAGGGAGGAGAGGTTAGGGATAAGGATGATATTTTCGTTTTTTCTAAAACGGAGCTCTAATCTTTCTCTCTATTTTTTTCCTATATTTAGCACTGAATTTGGGGGGGTATTTATAGAAGGAGCTTGGATGAACTGTTCCTAATTAAATAATAAAAATAATCAAAACTTATCTCTTAAGTTGATAAAATGACAATTTCAGTCCTTTAAATTTCTTATCCTCTGGATAATTATCAGAAGCTTCTGATTTTGACAATTGTGTCGTTTTCTGTTAATTTGGGCCAGAAACGTCCGTCTGGCCCAAATTGATGCGAAAAATTACCCAAAGCTCCTGAAACTTTCAGAATTTATCAATTTTGTCCGAAACTTCTCAATTTTGTCATTTTTACCTCAAACTTTTAATTTTTTGTCATTTCTTTCTGAAATTTTATTTTTTTGTTCAAACATACACATATTCACACATATATCATTTTAAATCAAATCTTCACAAAACAAAAATATATTTTAAACTAATAATAAAAAAAAAATTTAGTAATAATAATAATAATAAAAATAATAAAAACAATTTTTTTAATTAATTTTTAATTTAATTTTTTAATGGATAATTTTTTAATGGTCGGACGAAATTAGGTGTCAACAATTATTATTGTATAACTGCATATTAGATTGTTGATAATTGGGTCGTTCAAAAATGTATCATTGCATTTAAATGGATGGAGGTCGATCATACTGGTTGGAACATATTCTAAGTTATTTCAAAAAGTTTAAAAGAATTTTTTTGTCATAATAAGGTTTTTAACATAACATTTGATAATGTATCAAACAACGATGTCGCGGCTGAGACATTAAAGGAATCACTAGAACTTGTCCGTGATGCCGCATTTTTTCATATTAGATGTATATGTCATATTTTAAACTTAGCTGTCCAAAAAGGTCTTTAAGTTTTGAGTACTGAAATTACTCCAATCATGTGGGTAATCCATTATTTTAAGTCAAGAACCAAAGTTTTCAAAGAGTTTAAGCAATATTATCTGGAAAATGACCTCAATTTTAGTTGAAAACATTTTAAACTTGATTGCCCTACCTGATGGAACTCGATTTACGAGATGTTGATGGATGTAATGCTATTTACTGCACACATGACATGTTTTATAAATGTCAAAGAAAAAAAATGATTTTGAAACAAGAGATGTGGAATAAGTTGTCAAAATTGGCTGCTGTGCTACGATATTTTATAATGCCACTGTTTTCTGCTCTGGTGTATACTATCCCACATTGCACAAAGTTTTAATGCATATGGTCAACATTACATGGGTTTTTAACCGATACAAAGATGACGAGTTCTTAAAAGACACAATTAATGTCATAAAAGACAAATGGATTTTATATTTTAGTACTGTACCCCTGATCTATTTACTTGCATCTGCACTAAACCCGACAGTCAAAATCATGGGTACACAGCAACTACTTGAGAGTTATTATAATTTCTTAGAAATGACACATATTTCTGTTCATGCTATAACTGCAACTATTGATAATCACTTATGAGAGTTATTTAAGATTTATGCCGACCGACATAAGGATAAAGTTGCAAACACTACTTCATCTACCATCGAATGTTCATCATTGTCGGGCTCATCATCATTCAATCCGACAAAACAACTCCCCAAATGGCCCCGTGCTACAGCATCCGACCTTAATGAAGTGGACACATACCTCAACTTGGTTTAGGAGAATAGTGAGACCGACATTCTAGAATAGTGGAAAGCAAGAAGCAACAAATTTCCAATACTCTTAATAATTGTCAAAGAAGTTCTAGCTGTTTCCATCTTAACGGTTGCATTTGAGTCCGCTTTTAGCTCTGGGAAACGTGTAATTTCAAAGAAACGCGCAAGGTTATCAGCAGATGTAGTTGAAGTTTGTATATGCAACCGTGATTGGGGTCTTGCAGCTTTAAGATTACAAGACCACAAGAGTTCCGATGAGGAAAACCCCAATAAGATAGATGTTTAAATCTACAGCTTGCTCATTATTTTCTTATTTTGTATTTGATCTGATTTTGCTGTTTAGCACAGATCATAGCTTTTATTTTGCATTTCCTTTTATGAAACGTTTTGCCATTGACTCATGTAAAGCCCGTTCCATGTTTTGTAAGTGCCGTTTGGCTTTAAAATTAATAAAATTTCACATCGATGGTGGTGTTTTACTCTTAAAACAAGTAGTTTTAAAAAATTTTGTTTTAAAATCAAATTTTAAAAACATAAATTAAAATTAAAATTAAAAAATTAAAATTAAAAATTACAGGCCTAGAACCGAATTTGGCTCAGCTCGGCCTAGGAACAGGGTCAGGCACGGCACAGACCTAGCACGCCTCAACCTGGGTCGTGCCCGGACCCAATAAACAGATGGCCAGGCCCAGTCGGTCCAGTACGGTCCCAAGCCGGGTCGGCCCACTGTGCATCACTAACAACATCAGAGAAGTGCGATGTGAAAGATCATAAGTAACAGTCCATTCGTCATTGCCACATTTCCTAAAACAATTATACTTTTGAAAGAATCCATAGTTAAGTGACCTATGTGAAATTCATGTGAACTTTAGTTGTTTAATATGCATTTAAGCCTATTTAACAATACAACAATACAACATTACGCCCTTCCAGTTGGCGTTTGTTGTTATATACACTTCTTCCTTGTAGTGTCAAAGCCTTCCTTATGCCCCGGTGATGAAGCCAAAAGGAATTCTTTTTCACTATACACACACACTGAAATTTTGCATTTCAAGAAGTCAAAATGAACTTCTGGAATAATTTTTCTATTAAAGGAATTTTAAGCTTTTACAAAACAGTATTTATATTTTTAAAAACTTGTTATCAAAGTGATGATACAAATTGCTTATGTCGCCTACAATTGTTAGCTATGAATAAAAAAATTTTAAAATAAAAAATCAAATGCGTTTGAAACAAATAAGATAGTTTTAAATCACATATAGCTTTGTTATTCTTTCAGTTTTAATTGATGCATATTTTCCATTTTTAATTCTTTTTTGTCAACAACCAACACCATTGGAAAGCTAATATTTTATTTACTTTACAATCACTTAAATCTTATTCCTAAAAGAATTAAATAATTTTTTAATTTTTTTATTGTATGTGTTTATGGAAAAAAATTTAAAAGTGGTCTCAAGCTTCTTAAAGTATAGAGTTGTAAATTGATATACAATTTCATAAAATAATTAATAGAGGTTTATTTGACCAACATGTTGCGGCAGTTCAATCTATGGTATCATTTGATATAAATATAACAAAGTAATCATTGAATAATATAATTTGGGGATGAAGAGAGAAAAAATTAGAGTTCTAGATATTAGAAGTGAGTTTATCCATTAATGAAAAAAAAATCTATGAAAATAGAAAAAAAATAAAATTTGGAGTTGACATAAAATCAGAATCTTAGTGACTAAAATTGGTATTTAACTATTAACGAAAAAAAATAGTAAATATAAAATAGTACAAATTGAAAAGTCCAAGCAAGATTTGGTGATAGTCTAAGTCAAGGTTGAAATGAGACAAACCAAAAGCTCAAATTCCTCAGAAAATAGAAATAATTTTCTCACAAAAGTGATGTTTAAGTATTGACACAAAGATCAAAATAAAATTTCTGGATACATGGAAATAGTATAGGAAGTAAGGGGCTTAAAAATGACTTAATAAAGGTAAAAAAACAAAACAAAAAACAAAAAGGGAGAAAAATACCAAAATGTCAATGGATAGAATTTAGGGACTAAAATGAAAAAGACCAATAGCTTAGAGACTGAAGTAAATTTAAGAAAAAAAAAGCCAAACAAATAAAATCTAGCGAAAGTCCTTTTAGTTTTTTTTTATTTGGCAGTTGTAGTCTCCAAACTTACAAATGTGTTGATCCCATCACTGCCATCACATTGTCTTTCAAGGCCTGGTCGTCAAATGGAACAATTAAGGGATCAAATTAGAAGAAATGAAATATGTTGGTGGTGGACAAGACATTAAACCATTAATTAGGAAAATGATAAAAAAAAAAAGAGAAAAAAAGATATGTGATGGCCGAAGTGCCATGGTCTTGGCCACCAACTTCGGAGGAGGGGCCAAACGCCTGACATATCCGACCTCGGAAGACCCATTGCACCAACCTCGGAAAGTTACTGTATCGCCTCCCCATCAGAGGACAAATGAACCAACTTCGGAAGAGTGAGAACACCCCGAAGAAACGGTGTCACCCCGGGGAGAGGTCCTTGCTCGTCCACCTAAAAGGTAACGTCGGCCGGAGGGACCTCGGAGGGGTGATGGGTGATACGAAGGAGTCTCTGACATATTTGCCCGTACGTCCTAGACGTTGACCTCAAGCATTCTGACAGGCCACTGTAGTCCGTGCTCTGGCACACTGAGACACGATTCTCGACAAACCATTGCCCGAGAAAGCCTGCACACGGCTGACCACTTTCCTGTTTAAGAGGTACGGATCCTATCCGTCCATACACGTGTCATGATCAGGAGGGTTCATTTTCTCCTATTTACAGCAGGAAAAACTCTGGGCAAAAAAAAGAAGGGCTGGACAGGAGCTTTGGGGAATACTCCAGAGTCCCAGTTTTCTCCTCCCTTCTCCTCTAGGCATGCCAGAAAAACGCCTCTGGCGTGATGCTTCTCCTTATGTGCATGCCAGAAAAATACACCCAGCCAGTCTATTTTACGCCTATTCTTTGTTATTTAGGGGCACTGATTTGGGCGTCAGAGGCTCCTCCCCGGAAAATCGCTCCGGAGACCTCCTAACCCCTGTTTTCTGTATATTTTAGGCCGAACCGCTTGAAGATGTTGGCTTTTTCAGGCTCCTTCCTGCACTGGAAATCCTTCATGGTCCCCGCTCTCCATCGTAGAACGGCCACCTATGACATCCCTCAGGAGGTCCCTGTCATTCCCGTCGTGGAGCCACGGCGGGATCGTAAACGATGGCCAACCCAACGCCATCATTTGGCGCCGTTTGTGGGAACTTGTTTGGGCAGCCGTGGTCAGAAACTCGGCGTTCTAAGGACAAAAGGCTTCCTGAGGCCCCCGTCCGCGCCGGAGACTCGCCCGGCGGCCGAACAATTAAGGAACAGGGATTTTCCATCCCGGGGATGATCATCCTTCGGATATCACCATGGCTTTCCTGCGTAATTTCCCACGCGTCGCCGTGGTCGAAATACTGCAGTAGATGGGCCGAAGATGTTCGTGTGCAAATGTCGAGCCAAAATCTTCTCTCTTGATCCTTTCGACGAGGGGAGTAGGGGTGACCCAAGAGCTCCGGGAGAAACAAAGAGCAGTGGGGAGAATACCCAAAGGACGTGCTTCCTCTCGAAATATGATGGACGGGAAAGCTAGGATCGGTGCCGTCCAGACCCCCCTCCCCCGTCGAAAGAGTTCGTGCCAAAGAAAGATTACTGTCCCTCAGACAGTAACACCAAACCTACTCCCCCGAAAAGACGTCTACGCGTTGATATTAAACAGGCAAAAAGACTATGATCCTACTCCAACGGACACACTACCAGCGTCCAAAAAGGAGTCACCCCTGCGCGACGTCGGAGGGAAGAGAGTAAACGGGCAAGTGCACCGAACTCCAAAGATACTGCATCACGCACAAGTCCAGAGGGGACATTATAACCCCAGGCGACAGCGGACCATTGCCGAAAGTCCAGAAACAGAAAAAGGGGAAATCCGACGAAGACCGAACATAGGCGAAAGACAAAAACTCCCGACCGAAGGGGTTCTAGGCGCAAAAACACTATGACACTGGAACGATGCTTCGGAGGCCCGAGGATGGGGAAAACGCCTGACTTAGCATATTCGGTTAACAAAGTCGTGAATCACCCAAGACCGGCATTATTGGGAACAAAAACCTGGGATAAGGGAAGGAAAATGCCCTGCAAAGAGCCATCTTCCAAAGATTCTGATGAAATGGCAAAAAGTACAGAAAATGTTCCAGATAAACTTCATTGATTGAGGAAGAACAACGTTGGAAGGAAAGCTCAGGCCCATTATAGAGAGGCATCGGCAGGAAGAGGTGCAGAGCAGCGCGCAAAAAGAGGTGCAAATAGACGCGCCCAAAAAGGGCGAGAATGGCCAAAAAACGCACCAACACCCGAAAGACGGCCTTCAGAATAAAATGCCCAAAATACTCCCATCGGAGTAGGGAATTCCGAAAGACTGCCCTCAGCCCTCGGCAGATACGGTCCACTGCCAACAAAGCCTGAAGCAAAATGCTACGAGAAAACAGTAAAACACCTCGTTTGGCGAAGCCCCTACTGATCAAGCAGGCAAAAAGCATACAAAAGCCTAAAGGAACATGATGCGCGGAGATGGCACATTATTGCCAGCAGCATAAAGGGCTTCAGCCTTTAGGCGAAGGGGGCCAAAAATTTAGCCATTACCTCCGAAGTTAAAAGATGCTTTGGTCCACCAGCTTAGTAACAAGCAAGTGGAAGTCCCCAAATAGAATTACACACCGGGGACTACGAAAAACCTTCCTTACTCGCCTGCAAAGGCCAGTGCCCACTTCAAGCAATAAAGCTACCAAGTAAAGCGCGAGTATTCGAGAGGAAGGAAGAACGAGCTCGGGAGGAATGCTCGGCAAAAATCAGGAAACCGAACTCGAGCCACTCCCAGAAGCATGAACAAACTCTGGAGAAGTGTTTCCTCCGCAAAAAGTGGCCGTAGGTGCAAAAGTGCGCTGAATGCCAAAAGGAGATCCCATTCTCCGAAGGGCCAAAACAGAACCCCGAGGACTATCTCAGGGGAGAACTTCGGCCACCGAAAGGACCCCTCCTAATTCAAAGCAAGGTCCAAAAGAGAGCATCATCAGCTTGGCAGCATCAAAGGGAGAAAATTGAGAAATACCTCAAAAAAAATTTTAGGTAAAAAGTATTTTTAGCTAAACAGTACTTAGAAAAATTTCTCTTTTCTCCTGCACAGGTTACCCGCCGAACAAGGATGAAGCACGCACGCTCAAAGGCTTGGAATCCATCAAAGGCAATCTAGTGTTCGCCTGAAAAGTCTTTGATAACCGAGAAAACGAAGTCAGCCGGCAGAAAGGCCAGGGAATGGTTCTCCGAAGACCCCTAGTCGTCACTAGAGAGACCATTGTCCCTACAAAAGTAGTTTGGCCGACAGGTGTCCGGTAAAAGAAGAAATCACCTCGGAGTGAGAATTAAGCTCGCCCTAGTTAATGAACACTGATAAATGGCCAAACTCAAAAGAAAGGTTTTTTCAGCGAAAATCGGCGATAAGTGTGAACCTGCATGGAAGGACAAGAGGAATATGGAAGGAAGATCTCGCTCTCCGAAAGGCCGAATCCCGAAAAACCATCACATGGGGTGCTTCGGCCAAACAGGAAAGAGCCTTGCTCGGCGAGGTCCGAAAAAGAGTATACGACCTCGGCAACACTGAAGGGAGAAAAACTGAGGAACAAGGCACCTGGGCACCTTCAAGAAATTCT
>SMDT01000261.1:0-191339 GCA_005392925.1 Aquilaria sinensis | reverse complement strand
TGACATGGTTTACAGCCCAAACTATGCGATATTCTCAGGCCAATGATAATATCATAAAAGCCCAAGAAAAGAAAAGGGTCTTCACAAGCTCCTTCTCTTCCTTTCTTGGTTGCTCTTTTGTTGTCACCTCCTTGGACATACCACCTTGGATGATCCCATAATGTACCATTACATTAATAATAGAAACCTCGAGTTACATTCGAGGGGAGTAAGGTGAGAAAAGAATGTACAATGAGAGTAATAAGAGAAGGCATGACTCACAGGCCGTATTTACAAGTACAACCAATCAAGGGCTATAACCATGCACCATGCTTCAACCATCAATCAGCATAACATGCCAAATCTCATTCAACAAATGCATGCCAATTTTTGCGAGTTGATTAACCAGTTTTATTTATGTGGCGCTTCGCATACGGCGGTCCCGCTGGCCGGTCAGTGGGCGGTGGTTCCACTGACCGGTCAGTGGACGGGGTCAAGGGGAGCCGCCCTTGTGGGGGGTTGTGAGGGGGGCAGCGCCCCCCGGCGCAAAAAATTGTCTTACAATTGCTTTGCCCGAGATCTTCTATTTCGAGCAAGTAGGCACCCGAGACTCCTCCATTCGAGCCACCAAAAATACCTTACTTTCGGTGCCCGAATAGGCCGAATCCGAACCAAGCTAGGGTTTTTGCAACTATTGCAAGAATCCTAATCCATATAGGTATCTCATACCTATCAATTTTGGGTTAATCTCATTAACCAATTAGTGTCATTTCTTCATATATGTCATATGTTCATTACGAGTCCCGGTTTCATGCATCATGAATCAATCTAATTAATCATGGCCGAAAGCAACCGAACACATAACATCATGCGATTCAACATTCAATCCTGATTTAGGGTTTCACCAGTAGCTCTGATACCACTGTTGGGTTTCGGGAGCCAAACAGCGCAGTGGAATTTAACCGAAACCCTCCAGGATCCAAGTGAAACGGGGTAAACCGGGTGTTCGAAAATTTTCATACCTAATTTTTGGTTGAGATCTTTCACTCAATTGTAGAGTCGAATCACAAAACCTAAACAGTTGATGTGTTCAAGCTCTCTATGGTATCCACACGAGCCTCTCGTGATCACCACACTTCCACCACATCCCGGCAGATGCGTTTCTCTTGCGCTCGCAGTGCTAGCTTGCGTCCTCCAAGGAATTGCAAGAGAAGAGTGTGGCTGTCCTTTTGGGAGGCTAGGGTAAGGAGACCTGTGAATTTCTCACTAAAAGTTGTATTTATAGTGAGACTCAACTTCCAGGCCTAATGGGTTTCAAAGCCCTAATCCAATTAGGCTTTAATTTCGGGCTTAATAATGGCTCAACTATTGGGCCCATTATTAATACGAAATTATTGTGAAACCAAAACCCAAATTATTAGCCCATGCACTCTAATGATCCAAATAGCTCTATGTGTGTGACCCAATAGGCTCTTACCACATTGGCAATGATCATAAATCACATTTATGATCATAAGCAATGAGCGGTGTCTAGCAACACATCATTGCTACCCAAGTGACAAGATTGTCGATGATTCGACTAAACCTTTATGATCATCACCGATATATGCTATTGTCCCTTTGTCCAAGATATCAAGACTAAGCACGAGACATGGAATGTGTCACTCTCGTATAGCCCAATCTTTGGTTTCTTGATTACCGAGTAGACCAACTTAAACTGATGACATTGATATCGTATATCAATTCATCCGAGCATGGCCATGCATTTTCTAAGTCTTACTCTATCAAGGGGCCTGAAGATATCACTCCCGTTACATAGGAAGGACAAATCCCATCTTGATCATACAAATCCATCCGCATGATATGTGACATACCCAATGACCTCCTTCAAGTTCACTCAGTTACAAGCAACAAAGGAAAGTATCAAAGTATGTGACTCACATGTAGGGAACCTTGATGATCTTAGGTTGAAGGGCTACATATACCATGATCACTGTGAGAATCACTTGTGACACTCATATAACGATCCATGTAGTGTTCTCATGGTGGGTCGGTCCAGTACACAAGTTCTCCAACTTGTACCCATATGTAGACTACATATCTCATATTAGTCTCCACATATGCTAGTCGTTATGTATTATTGCAACCCGCTCCACAATAATACTAGACCAGGGACTTTTAAGAATATCATTATTCTAGGGTTACAATTATGTTTGTTAAGTTACGCAGGAACAATACAACAAACATAATTGCTGGATTAATGCCTTAATAAAATATCATGACTCAATGTGCAAAAATACAATCATCTCATGATTGGCTTTTGGGCACAACACTAACAGTTGCAATAGTACATAATGACTAGCATATGTGGAGACTAATTTGAGATATGTAGTCTACATATGGGTACAAGTTGGAGAACTTGTGTACTGGACCGACCCACCATGAGAACGCTACATGGATCGTTATATGAGTGTCATAAGTGATTCCCATAGTGATCAATGTATATGTAGTCCTTCGACCTAAGATCATCAAGGTTCCCTACATGTGAGTCACATACTTTGATACTTTCCTTTATTGCTCGTAACTGAGTGAACTTGAAGGAGGTCATTGGGTATGTCACATATCATGTGGAGGGATTTGTATGATCAAGATGGGATTTGTCCCTCCTACGTAACGAGAGCGATATCTTCGGGCCCCTTGATAGAGTGAGACTTAGAAAATGCATGGCCATGCTCGGATGAGTTGATATGCGATATCAATGTCATCAGTTTAAGTTAGTCCACTCGGTAATCAAGAAACCAAAGATTGGGCTATACGAGAGTGACACATTCCATGTCTCGTGCTTAGTCTTGATATCTTGGACAAAGGGACAGTGGCATATATTGTTGATGATCATAAAGGTATAGTCGAATCATCGACAATCTTGTCACTTGGGTAGCAGTGATGTGTTGCTAGACACCGCTCATTGCTTATGATCATAAATGTGATTTATGATCATTGCCAACGTGATAAGAGCCTATTGGGTCGCACACATAGAGCAATTTGGATCATTAGAGTGCATGGGCTAATTATTTGGGTTATGGTTTCACTTTAATTTCATATTAATAATGGGCCCAAAAGTTGAGCCATTATTAAGCCTGAAATTAAATCCTAATTGGATTAGGGCTTTGAAACCTATTAGGCCTGGAAGTTGAGTCTCACTATAAATACAACTTTTAAGTGAGAAATTCGCAGGTCTCCTTGCCCTAGCCTCCTAAAAGGACAGTCGCACTCTTCTCTTGCAATTCCTTGGAGGACGCAAGCTAGCACTGCGAGCGCAAGAGAAACGCATCTGCCGGGACATGGTGGAAGCGTGGTGATCCTGAGAGGCTCGTGTGGATACCATAGAGAGCTTGAACACGTCAACTGTTCAGGTTTTGTGATTCGACTCTACAGTTGAGTGAGAGATCTCAACCGAAAATTAGGTATGAAAATTTTCGAACACCCGGTTTACCCAGTTTCACTTGGATCCTGGAGGGTTTCGGTTAAATTCCGCTGCGCTGTTTGGCTCCCGAAACCCAACAGCAACCCGCTCCACAATAATACTAGACCAGGGATGTTTAAGAATATCATTATTCTAGGGTTACAATTATGTTTATTACGATACGCAGAAGCAGAACAACAAACATAATTGTTGGATTAATGCCTTAGAAAATATCATGACTCATTATGCAAAAATACAAACATCTCATGATTGGCTTTTTAGGCACGGCACTAACAGTAGTTTCCCACAGATGGCACCAAATAATGCCCGGTAGCATCTTCATTGTGTGACATGGTGGGCCTCAGAGGGACTTCCGGTGTGGAAATGCTGGTAGAGGAGACTTCCAGCATGAGATTGCCTGAAGCACTCAAAATAACAGGGGTTAGGAGGTCCCCATAGTGTGTTTCCGGGGAAGGAGCCTCCAACACCCAAGTATTTCTAAGAGGGCGTTGGGGGAAGTTTGTTTGACACAGCCCACCCAGATCATGCCACATGGTCAGCCAGATGCGGTCCGTACCTTCAGGGAAGGGGATATCCAGCTGCCATAGGCCGTTCTGGCCAGAAGTCAGAGCCGTGGGATGCGTGTGCAAGGTCTCAGTGTCAGAGGCTCCTTAACCGTATTTGTCGTGTCCATAAGACCCCTTCGGTGAAAGCGACCTCTTTGGGATATGAGAGATTCTTGCCAAGGTTGCTCCAGCCTTTCGGCAGGCCCCTCGGCAGAGATGATTCTTTTTAGAGGATATTTTCCCCTGCCGAGGATGGTGAGTCTACATCTCCTGAAGTTGGTCAGGCCATCTTACCGAGGGTGGTAGTGTACCATGTTCCTAAGGTCAGTCCTGTTATTCCTCGAGGGTAATGCTCGTCCTTACCGAGGGTGGTGCTTGTCAGAGCTTGGGTGTTTGAAGGATAATAGTCCTTCAGCTATCAATAGGCTCCATACATGGCTGGAAAAGATGAGCTCAAGGCTAAGAAATTCATCCAAGGCCTTAAGGCTATGCTTCAGGGATACATAGCAACAGTGGACATTTGGAGCTATCACCAAATGGTTCAAAAAGCATTAGCTCTTGGAAGGGAGTTTCACGACTCAGGGATTCAAAGTAAGAAGGTGGAGGTTAGGCCATCCAACCTAGGAAAGGGTGCTGGAAAACTTCCAATGGAAGGAAAGGCGGTCAACACTCAATGGTCAACTAAGAGGAAGAAAGGGACATGTGCCCCGAATGTAGAAGATTTCATGGCTCCAAGCCATGCACTTTGGGAACTAACATTTGCAACAACTGTGGATGAAGTGGTCATTGGCCGAGGGGATGCCCACGGCCTTGACCCATACCGTGTCCACCTAAGAACCTACCCCCTCTACCCTTGCCATAGGAAATTAACCTGGTGTGGCCGTAGCAGCAGTTGAGCCAAGGGTTCTCACCTTGGCTAGTCAAGTGATGAGAGAGCCAACCACTAATCGAGGTAACTTTACATTTTAGAATGGTAGCATTAGAGTACTATTTGATTCTAGTGCTACTCTTTCTATGATGTCGTCTACCTTGGTAGATAGGTTAAAATTTCAATGTCATATCTCCAATGAGTTGAAACTCATTAGAACTGCCAGGAGGAGTTTTATTGTGACCAATGAGTTGGTTACTAGGTATCCCTTTCAGTTAGGCAACCATGACTTTGCTTGTGAATTATGGGTTATAGAATTGAGGTCGTATGACTTAGTGTTGGGAATGGACTGGCTAAGTAAGCATAGGTCACAAATTTACTGTGGTAATCACTCAGATGATGTTATTGATGCTCAGGGAGCTAAAGTGACTTGGAGAGGAGGCTTAGCAACTAGTCCTAGAAGTTTGCACCTTAGGCTTATGGATTCCATCCCCATAGTCGATGAGGGAGTGTATTATACCTTGAATGGGGTGGCCATAGAAGTTGAACTTAAGGAAGTTCCTATGGCCTGTCAATTTCCTAAGGTGTTCCCAGTGGATTTGATTGGGTTACCACCCAAGCAGGACACTGACTTTTCCATTCACCTTTAGCCTAGAGCATAACCAATTTCAATACCTCCCTATCAAATGTCAGCTCCTGAAATGGATGAACTGAAGAAGCAATTAGAGGAACTGCTAGAGAAAGGCTTTATAAGGTCTAGTGTGTCACCGTGTGGAGCCCTGGTGTTGTTTGTAAAGAAGAAGGATGGAACTTTGAGACTATGCATCGATTATAGAAAGTTGAATGCAGTGACAGTAAAAAATTAGTATATGCTTCCTAGGATTGATGACCTGTTTCTGTTACCTACTCCGAGATAGTCCAGTTATGGTGCCAAAACTGTGCATTTAAACTCCCAGGATTGTTAATATTCTGTAGGCCATCAGAACACTACCCTTAGTGTGCATACCCAAGTGGCACTCTTGGGCACTATGTAAACACATGCATATAGGTCCAACCATCACACACATATTCACATTTCATGCACACCATGGCAGCTATGAAGGAAAACACTAGCACAAGTCTTAGTTTTGGCTTCCACACATTAGGCAATCTTGTTAAGTTCTAGTGGCCAGCTACTGCACCTGTTACTTCCACTAATAAACTGTATCATTCTAGCCACATGGACCCATTTTTCCTTGCTCCATTATCAAGTATAGACTTATAGAAAACCAAGGAATTTTTTTTTACATCAATAGCCCACCTATGGACCAAGTTATAGATTTTTTAAGTTGGTTACAAAATTCCGACCAAATAAACAGTAACTCAGCCAATTTTGAAACCTCATATCTTTGGCTACAAGGATCCAAATCTAGAAATTCCAAATTCCAGTTCAACCTCTAGATATTCGCTAGGTGTGGTCAAAATTTCATATCAAGATTGATTCTATACAGGGAGATATTAAACTTTAGGTACATGGTCAAAATTCTGGCAACTTTTGGACCATTTTTCCCATACAATTTTTCCAAACCATGCAAACACTTCATTCACAAGGGGAAAGCCCTCCAAGGCTATCCCATACATGTCCAATACACATATTAATTACATTCCCTTGCATATAGCAACTTTATGTGGCCAAAACAGAATTTATAAGTAAGCAGCCTATCATTCACACTTAGGCAGCTTTGCACCACATCACTTACATAGCCAAAAGATTACTCAAATGTTCACATGCTTGTCTCATATTACATACAATACATGTACATGCATACATGCACTAAAATATGGTCTTAACTCAGCTAAATACAAACCGTAGGTTACAGGAGTGCCTGAGACACAATGGACTCCAGAAACAGGATGCTGGACAGCTGCTGCACAACACAGTAAGTACCACCATTAAAAATACCAAATGTGCTCCTAAAATCACCAAACTTTCCAGATCACAACTAGACACATGGAAGTTCATGTAACTGAAATTTCAGATCAAAAATCAAACCACAAAGGTTAGTTTGAATGAGATCTTTCTGCTGGACCTGAAATGACAGAATTGAGGGGAGTAAGTTTCATTCAGAAACTTAGTAAGGGTAACACTTGGTTTCTTAAGGTAATGTGATCCTCGTTAAAACCGGCATCCAAAGGCACTAAAAAAAAAAAACCACAATGCCTATATACAAGATATAGCAACCAAATGCAGCAGCCAAACACAAACAACAAACACATGAAATGTTGCAGCAACATATACCATAGGTTAGTCCATAAAACACATAATAAACATAACCAAATCACTATGGCAGCCCTCCTCAAGCTAATGCTTGGTCTTAGAACAATTTTGAAAGTAGTTAGTACAAACTTTGGGCTCTAGAAGCCCTCACTTTACTGCCATCATTGTGAACTTCACACTAGGTCACAAACCTTCAATAAGTGCACTCCCCTCACTAAGCTTGGTTCATCAAGCTCATGGCTCTCTTCCAAGCTTAGCCCTAGCTCCATGGATGTTTGAAAATTGCAGAAAATATTCCATGAGAGCAAGAGAACCCTTACCTTGATGGGTATGCTGAAATTGGAGCTTGATCCTAGGTGCACTCAAGCAACAGCGGCAAATAGCTTCCAATTGTGCTTCCTTGACTTCAATTGCAAGTAGTTTTGAGTTTGAAGGTATGGTCGCTATGGAGGAAGTATGGCTGTGTTCTTGGGCTGGGGTAGGACGAAAATGAGAGTGGGATAAGTGATTTGGCCATTTAAATGGCCTTAAATAAGCTTAAGGGCACCAAAACACACTTAACAAGCTTAACCTTGCTTTTTGTCATTTTCCTTCTCACTAATTATGGTTTCTTTGTCTTAAACTCATTGGTACACATGTGCCCAATATTTTTGACTAATTATCAAGTCATGGATGCCTCCCCATAGTGGGATAACCCCACAATTCCACCCTTAGACTTAAGTCAAAAGCTTGAACACCTTAAGGTTTACACTAGGACATTTAGGTCCTTATTGCCTTTAGTGTTTCCTTTGCTCAAACTTGTCTTCCATGAGTAATTTGGTCCTCCAATAGCACTTTCACACCATTTATATCGTTCCCATAACTCTACAAGTCTCTTTCTTGAGAGTTTTGCTATTGAGTATCCGAATTTCCAAAACCTTACAAAAAAGTCCGTAGGTTGCTTGACAAACAAGCAATCCTTTAGGCTTTTGTTGGGGGCCAAGTTACCAACTTGGAACACTTTTAAAGAGGTGTTGATCATGCCTTTTGCGCCCTACACTTCAAACACTATGATGAGAATTACACAATATAATGGTTTTTAGCCATTATGACACACTTGTAATTCTCCCATTTCATGAGGTGGTAATAGTTTGATAAACTGAGGGGAGCGAAGGTGTTCTCTAAGATTGACCTCTGGTCTGGATACTTCTACATCAGGGTTAAGGAGGAAGATATCCCAAAGACTGCCTTCAAGACAAGATACAGGCACTATGAGTATATAGTTATGCCATTTGGTGTACCCAACACCCCAGTAATACTCATTGAAGCCATGAATAGGATCTTCAGACCGTTCTTGGATCGGTTTGTTGATATCTTCACTAACGATATCTTGGAAACTTGGCTGTTAGGACCATCTCTTAGATACTTGGCTTAGGACAAGAATAAAAAGAAACACCTATTTAAAACATGAGGGACTTGATTGAAAGTAAGGATGAGGATGTAAATAAAACTATGGGAACTTGAAGGGTGAAATGTACCATGCAAATAAGAGCATGGACCAAGGTGGAATTAGACCAATTTTGGTTGACAAAAACAAATTGGCCGGTCAAGAATTGCGGCTTCTTCCAAATTAATTTGGTTATGGGTTAATTACCATTTTGGGCTATATTAATGAAAACTTGGCAATTGGAGCCATGAGTTAAGAATAGAGCCGAAATAATCCTACATTTTAGTGGCTAAAATGTACACATGGAGACTTAAGGGAGGAAAGTGTCACATGTAGAGTACTTGAAGACCAAGGATGATGTTGAGCCAAAATGTTGAATAGGTGTACACTTTCATTTAATGCGCCAGAATTCATTTGTTTTCTTTGCTGCCGCCTGGACGTGTGTATTCGTTTGCTGTTTGCTCATTAATGCGCCAGGAGCATTAATTCGGCTGCCTTCGTTTTCTACTTGGCTTTCGTTTGTTGCTGGCCAAAAAACAAAATCAGTAAAGGAATGAAACAGAGCTTCAGCGTTTCTTCTGGTGCGAAAGGACGAGCTGGCCGAGAAAGAAGAGAAACAAAACAAAAGAGAAGAGAAGAGTTTCGTTCGTACGCGCTAGTTGGCCGAGAGAAACAAAGGGGCTTCAAAGCGTGACGGAGCAAAGTTGGAGCTCTTGCCGTCCTATTGAGTAAATTGAAGCTTGAAAGAGAAATCAAGCTCAGATTAAGGAGGTAATGCTTATAATCACTTGTTTTTCTTGGTAATATTCCATGAACAAGTGATTATGATAGCTAATTGAAGGCCTTGTTGTGTTAGGCAATCTTAATTTGAAGTTTCTCGGCCTTAGTTACTCAAGCAACCGAGAGCTCAAGCTTTGATTTTGAGGTAGGGTTTCACATTTACTTGTATTCTTGGTACTTTTTCCATGAACAAGTAATAATGGCAGCTAAGTGATGGTTATATATTGCTATATGATCTTAGCTTGCTAGATGGGCATATTGAGGAGATTCGGTTATGTGTTAATTGGCTAGCTAGTCAAGGTAATGGCATGTGTTAGAATTCCTAGTGAGGGAGGCCAACTTGCTAGTGAATTTGGAGCTCTAGTGGAATGGGAGTAAAAGTTGTGAAGGATTTTGAAGTGCAAAAAGTGCACATGGACACATGCTAGTGAATATGGGTGAATATATCTTGTGGTGTGTGTGTGAGTTCTGTGTGCTTGGTTGATTTGTTTGTGCATGCTAACCCATATATTGATGGTTTGTGATGATTATATATTCTTGGTCTCTTTATGTTTCCCTTGTTTTCATGTCTTTCTTGCAGGACAAGTAAGCTTGTGGAGGTTAAGTCATTGGACTTAACTAAATAGACCTTAGTATGAGTCGTTTGAGTTGTGAATCCCTACTGAGTAATTGTTACTCACTGCCCATACATTTTTTATTTCAGGAAAGGATATACAGCTTGAGTAGTTTGCTTGAGTTGCTAGTTTGTGTGCTAGGTAGTACACTTATTGCTCAAGGTATGTGCCAACTAAATCTTGGCTTGATTACTTTGCATTACAAGTCTTATGGTTTAAGGCCGAAACTTATGTTCTAAGTTTTGCAGGCTTGTGTAGTTGTGGGATCAGTCTAGGTGCAGGATGGATGTGTGGACTATGGCTCTGATTGTAGTGTTCACTTTCATGACCATGAACATGGTCATTGGGTTGGTGCTTCAGTGTGTGCTGCTGTATTGCACACTTAGGTATCTTCTCGGGAAGTAGGGAACTTAGCTTGTAAAACTTAACCTTGGCTATATTTGGACTTGTAGCATCCTTGGTATGTTTCCAAGCTAGTGATGCTTGTACTTAGGCTATTTTGTGTGTATATGCAGCCTTGTTTGTACATGGTTTTGTATGTACATATGGTGGATGCTTATGTGCCAAGTTATGTTAAGTTTATGAGCATATGGTTATGTTTCATGAAGAAACCTCTTGAGATACTTTGTTTGGCCGAATGTACATGTGCATGGAAGCTTGATTTTCAAAACAATAAATATGTGGGCTTCTTGGTTGTCATTCATGAAAGTAGCACACTTGATGAGCACACATCCTAGACACTTAATAGATTAAGTGTATGCCTTGCTTGTATTGCAAGTTATTGATTTACAGCCTTGCCTTGTGTTGCAAGTTAGTGGTTGGGCGTTACTTAAGCTGCAGGTTATTGTTCTTATTAGCTCATAAGCCTCCTGGGACACCTCTCAGCTTAAGAAAATAAGACTTAAGACTACCTAACAAACAGCATCTAAAATAACAGGTAGTTAATAACTCTAGGGCAAATTGGTGAGTGGTACTGAGAGTACACAGGCTGGGACCTGTGTGGGATGTGACAGGCTTTGTTTGGTTTCAGAGCTTAAGGTTAAGAAGCTTCTGATTTAGAGGAAAGTATAGCCTAGACTTGTTCCCACATAGGATTGTATAAGACTTGTATTATTGGATATATGTGAATAGCTGCATTTTACAGTGTAGGATGAGAACAAGAGGCAGGGAAAGAGAAGCCCTGAAACAAACAGAGGATGGAACAGTCCATCCAAGAGATAGTATGCATATAGAGGTGCCTGAGATACAGGCAGTGCTATTGAGCATAATGTGGCCGAAGAGCCAAATGCAGGATTTACATTACCTGTACCTGGGCCACTTAGACCCAACAGGGACGGGCCAGCCAGGATAGAAGCAATAATGGAGTCACTACAGTTAACTGTGATACAGATTGTAGAGGGAATGAGATTCTTGGCTAGAGGCCAACCTCCAATACATGAAAACCTAGAGCAGATGGGAGCAGGAGAAAACTTTGAAGCAGAAGGTAGAAGAAGAAGGAGAAGGCCTGGCAAAGAGCCAGTGAATCATGATCAGCATAGTAATAATGGAGGCAATCAGGAAGGAGAAGAAGGTGATGAGGAGAGAAGACATCCCAGGGCCAGAAGGGTGAGATCAGAGGTTAGACAAGAACCCAGGACAGAGGAAGAGGATGAGGAGAGCCCAGACATTGAAGAGCTGGATGCATATATTTACTCAAGGAGCACTGAGCCTCCTACAGAAAGTACAACAAGAGGGAGAATCTTCAGAGACAGAACTAGTAGTACAGAAGTAAGGGGAGAGAGGTCCAGAAGGGGTGGACTTAAGGAGGGCCAGCTAGAAGGGTTCCTGGCACTAAAACCTCCAGTATTCAGGGGTGGCTAGTGACCCTGATGAAGCAGAATTTTGGGTGTATCAGGTAGAGAAGATTTTTGAGAGAATGGATGTATCATCTACTCAGAAAGTACTTCTAGCTACCTTCAGGCTAGAAGGAAATGCAGAGCTGTGGTGGAGGGCAGTGGAGAGGACATATCAGGAAAGGAATCAGAGGAGACCACCAGCTAGAAGGAGATCCATGAGATGGGCAGATTTTCTGCAGGTTTTCCACCAGCAATATGTTAGTGAAGCCCAGAAAGATCAGAAGCAAGTGGAGTTTGATCAGCTGGAGCAAGGGGATCTCACTGTTCTGGAATATGAACAAAGATTCAGCAGTCTGATCAGATATGCCCCACAGTATGAGGGACAGGAAGAATTGAGAACCAAGAGGTTTTTGAGAGGCTTAAGGCCTGAGCTGAGACAGATTCTCAGAGCAGTAGGGACCAGGGACTACTACTCTGTGATGCAGAGTGCCATTGCACTAGAGCAGGAGTTCAAAGAACAAACCAGGAGTGGACCTGGTAGTGGGAGTGGTTCCCAGAAAGGGACACAGAAAAGACCCAGAGAAGAGGTAGAAGCCAGTGGAGGAAGAAAAGGAAGCAAGAAAGAGAAGGGGCCACAGCAGTATGGTCCACAATGCCACACTTGTGGGAAATTCCATGGCAATAAGCCATGCTTCAAAACTGCTGTTGGTTGCCACAAGTGTGGGGCACCAGATCATTGGGTAAGAGATTGCCCAAAGAGAGGAGATGAGAGGAAATTACTGGGAAGGTTTAATCCCAGAGGGCAAGCTGGGCAGCAGATACCCATGCCCCAATTGAGGACCAATCTGCCCAATCAAGGAGGGAGGCAGGCACAAAGGCCCCCTCAGGAGCAGAGAAGGCCTAATGCACCTCCAGGCAGAGTATTTCAGCTGGAGTCATCTAGAAAGGTGCAGGGAGCACCAGAGGCTACTAGAGAGCAGAGAGGGAGACTAGTCAGCAAAGGACTAGCAGGAGAGCCTTAAAAGGTACTATTTACCTTAATGGCTATTTAGTATCTGCATTATTTGATACTGGAGCTTCATTGTCTGTGATTTCAAATAGCTTGGTTAAGACCATGAATTTGGAAGTAAAGTACACAACAAGCATGTACTTAGTTAAAACTGCTGGTAATGAAGTTTTATTCACATACCATATGGTTGAAAACTGTGAAATCCAGATAGACAAGCTGAAACTGAGAGCAGATCTCATAGTGCTAGACACATATGATTATGATGTGATTATAGGCATGAATTGGCTAGGAGAGAATAAAGTGGTAATTGATTGTCATAACAGACAACTGATTATGCCTGGCTGTATGCCATATGACTTAGATAAGTCACTAGAGTTGGCTATGGATTGTCAAATTGAGGTATTAAAACAAATGGCTCTAGAAAATGACTATGAATGCCTGGAACTAAATGACCAGGAAGTGGCTAATGAACTTAGGCAGATACCTATAGTTCAGGATTTTCCAGGAGTCTTTCCTACAGACCTACCTGGATTACCACCCTTGAGAGAGGTGGAGTTTGAAATTAAGCTGGTACCAGGAGCAGCACCAGTATTCACTGCTCCATATAGGATGGCATTACCTGAGATGGTAGAACTCAGGAAACAGCTAGATGAGCTACTTGAGAAAGGGTTCATTAGACCCAGTGTGTCTCCTTGGGGAGCACCTGTGTTGTTTGTGAAGAAAAAGGATGGAACCCTTAGACTCTGTATTGATTACAGAAAACTAAATGCATTAACCATAAAGAACAAATATCCTCTCCCAAGAATAGAAGATCTATTTGATCAGTTGAAGGGAGCCAAAGTGTTCTCCAAAATAGATTTGAGATCTGGATATTTCCAGCTAAGAGCAAAGGAGGACATACCTAAGACTGCTTTCAAGACTAGGTATGGACACTTTGAATATACAGTAATGCCATTTGGGCTTACTAATGCACCTACATTCTTTATGGACCTAATGCAGAGGGTGTTCAGAGCACACCTAGACCACTTTGTGGTGGTGTTTATTGATGATATCTTGGTAGATTCCAAGGATGAGGCAACTCATAAAGAACACCTAAAAATAGTGCTTGGCTTGCTCCAAGAACATAAGCTTTATGGGAAGCTAAGTAAATGTAAATTCTGGACTCAAGAAATTAGGTTTTTGGGTCATATAATAAATGATCAAGGGTTGGCCGTGGATCCTGAAAAGGTAAGGTCAATCCTGGATTGGAAGCAGCCCCAAAATGTAAGGGAAGTCAGGAGTTTCTTAGGGTTGGCTGGCTATTATAGAAGGTTTGTACCAAAATTTTCTATTTTAGCAGCACCTATGACTTAGTTAACCAGGAAGAACCAAAAGTTTATCTGGGAAACAAAATGTGAAGAAAGCTTTCAAGAGCTAAAAAGGAGACTGACTACAGCTCCTATACTAGTCCTGCCAGACCTTGAAAAGGAATATGAAGTGTATACTGATGCATCTCATGTAGGACTAGGTTGTGTCTTAATGCAGGAAAAACAGGCCATTGCTTTTGGGTCCAGACAATTAAGACCCCATGAGAAGAAGTAGCCAGTACATGACCTGGAATTAGCAGCAGTGGTCTTTGCTCTTAAACAATGGAGACACTATCTTCTTGGTAACAGATTCCAGGTTTTTACAGACCACAAAAGTCTCAAATACCTTTTTACTCAAAAGGACTTGAATATGAGACAAAGAAGGTGGTTGGAGTATTTGAAGGACTTTGACTGTGTAATTGAATACACAGCTGGAAAGGCTAATATAGTGGTAGATGCTTTGAGCAGAAGCTACACAGAAGTGCTCAAAGGTGGTGAAACTGAGTATAAGGCCGAGAGCCTGAGCCTTACTTGCTTGGCAAGTCAATGGCTAGCTAAGGAAAGTGAGCAATTGAATGTGCTTACCATTACACCAGAATGGAAGGAGCTTATCAAACAAGCTCAAACTGGTGATGAGAATATGGAACTGATATCTGGACAGAAAAAATGAGAACTGTACCAAGGTTTTTCCTTTAAATAAGGGGTGCTATATTTCCAGAACAGGTTGTATGTGCCTGAAAAGGACAACCTAATGATTCAAATTTTGGAGGAAGCTCACTCTAGTAAGTTGAGCATGCATCCAGGGGCCACAAAGATGTATCACACTCTTAGAGTATATTTTTGGTGGCCATATATGAAGAAGGATATCAGCATACATGTGGATAGTTGTGAAGTGTGCCAACAAGTAAAGGTGGAACACCAGAAACCAGGTGGGAAGTTGCAAAGCTGGCCCACACCTGAGAGGAAATGGGGATCCATATCAATAGATTTTGTGGTAGGAATGCCACTAACAAGAAGGAAGCATGATGCCATATGGGTCATTGTGGATAGATTGACCAAAGCAGCTCACTTCCTTCCCATGAATCTTACTGATTCTTTGGATAAGCTGGCACAACTCTATATAAGAGAAATAGTAAGATTGCATGGTATACCTGATGACATAGTGTCAAATAGGGATCCTAGGTTTGTTTCTAGGTTCTGGAAATCCCTACATCAAGCATTGGGCACTAAGCTCAAATTTAGTTCTGCTTACCATCCACAGACTGATGGACAGATAGAAAGAACCATACAGACTCTGGAAGACATGTTGAGATGTTGTGTGATTGACCTCCAGGGTGAGTGGGATGTACATCTTCCACTAATAAAGTTTTCCTATAATAATGGCTATTATTCAGTGATAGGAATGGCTCCCTATGAGGCCTTGTATGGCAGAAGATGTATTACTCCTCACTGCTGGCATCAGCCAGAGGATAAATTAGAGTTGGGGCCAGACATTATTAAGGAAACTATAGAGATGATAAAACTGATCCAAGCTAGGATCAAAACTGCAAATGATAGGCAACAAGCCTACACTAACCTGAAAAGGAGAAGAAACCTGGAATTCCAGGAAGGAGACTGGGTGTGGCTTAAGGTTTCTCCTGTGAAAGGAGTAATCAGATTTGGAAAGAAAGGAAAACTAGCACCCAGATATGTTGGGCCAAATCAAATACTGGCCAAAGATGGAAATGTGGCTTACTAGCTGGATTTGCCACCAGAACTTGGTAACATACATAATGTATTTCATGTGAGCTTACTCAAGAACTATGTTCCAAGTTCTAAACAGATAGAGATACCTGCTAGTGTAACTGTGGCACCAAACCTTACTTATGAAGAAGTGCCAATTCAGTTCCTGGCAAGAGATACCAGGAAGTTAAGAAGCAGGTGGATTTCTATGATTAAAGTCCAGCGGAGTAACCGCACTTCTGAAGAGGCAACCTGGGAAGTAGAACAGGAGATTGCCACTAAGTACCCTCAATTGTACTCTAGATTGGTGAAGAATTTGGAGGACCAAATTCTTAAAAGAGGGAGGAATTGTTAGGACCATTCCATAGTACTTGGCTTAGGCCAAGAATTTATAAAAACACCAATTTAAAATATGAGGGACTTGTCTGAAAATGAGGATAAGGGTGTAAATGAAACCCTGAGAAAGTTTGGGTTTTAAGCGTGCATGGGAAAATTAGACCATGATGTTTTTGGCATGAAATAAAGTTGGAGGACTACAATGTACACTTGTACTGGTGATGCAAATGAAACAATGAAGCATTTAAGGGTGAATTCGGCCATGCAAATAAGTACAAGGGTAAAGGTGGAATTAGACCAAATCTTGTTTGACCTTAAATGGCCAGATATTATGATGTCTTCGACCAAAGGTTTTATACCAATATTATAAGGTTAATCAAAATGGTAAAATGCTGAAATTGAGCATGGGTTAATTACCATTTTAGGCCATGTTAATGAAAGCTTGGCAATTTGAGCCATGAATTGAGATTTGGGCCGAAATAATCCTATATTCTAGTGACTAAAGTGTAACTATGGAGTCTTGAAGGGTGAAACACACCATGCAAATAAATATGGGACTAAATGGAGCATTAATCGATTTATTTGGACATGTGTCCATAACTGGCTGCCATATTTCATTAAACCATTAAAACAAATATATACGGCTTGCCTTCATTTTAAGTTGTATTAAGTGTTGTTGGCCGAGAACTAAAAGAATCAAAGAAGGCTTGCTTTGTTCTTGAAGCCTTCGTGAAGGATCGCTGCCGTTTGATGCAAAGCAAAGTGGAAAAGGAAGCTTGATCACAAAACCAAGCTTGGAATCGTTGAATTAGAAGGTAGGCGACCTTGAATGTCAAGTTCAGAGCTTGGAATTTGAAGAATAAGTCTTGGCCGAGAGCTTTCAAGCTTAATTTAGCTGTATAGCTTCATAAATTCTATCATGTTCTTGGTAAATTTCCATGATCAAGTGATTATGATAGCTAATTGAAGGCTTTGTTGTGTTAGGCAACATAATTCAATTTCGGCCTTAGTTACTCAAGCAACCGAGAGCTCAAGCTTTGATTTTGAGGTAGGGTTTTCACATTTACTTGTATTCTTGGTACTTTTCCATGAACAAGTAATAATGGCAGCTAAGTGACGGTTGTATGATGCTATATGATCTTAGCTTGCTAGATGGGCATATTGAGGAGATTCGGTTATGTGTTAATTGGCTAGCTAGTCAGGTAATGGCATGTGTTAGAATTCCTAGTGAGGGAGGCCAACTTTCTAGTGAATTTGGAGCTCTAGTGGAATGGGAGTAAAGTTGTGAAGGAGGAAGTGCAAAAAATGCACATGGACACATGCTAGTAAATATGGCCGAATGTATCTTGTGGTGTGTGTGTTGAGTTATGTGTGCTTGGTTGATTTGTTTGTGCATGCTGACCCATATATTGATGGTTTATGATGATTATATGTCTTGGTCTCTTTATGTTTCCTTTGTTTTCATGTCTTTCTTGCAGGACAAGTAAGCTTGTGGAGGTTAAGTCATGGACTTAACTAAAGAGACCTTACATGGTCGTTTATGAATCCCTACTGAGTAATTGTTACTCACTGCCCATACATTTTTATTTCAGGAAAGGATATACAGCTTGAGTAGTTTGCTTGAGTTACTAGTTTGTGTGCTAGCTAGTACACTATTTCCTCGAGGTATGTGCCAACTGAATCTTGGCTTGAATACTTACATTACAAGTCTTATGGCTTAAGGCTGAAACTTATGTGCTAAGTTTGCAGGCTTTGTAGTTGTGGGATCAGTCTAGGTACAGGGAGGATGTGTGGACTTGGACCCTGGTTATGGTTTGTATGTTTGGGTTGGTTTTGTGAGTGTGCTGCTGTTCTGTACACTTAGGTTTCTTTTAAGAAACTAGGGCGTATGGCTTGTAAAGCTTAACCTTGGCTACTTTGGGTTATAGCATCCTTGGTGATGGCCAAGGGCCTCATCGTTCAGAGTCATGATGACTGGAGGAGAGACTTCTGGGAGGAAGAACGCCTGGTGGATTGGATCGCCCAAATGAGAGTGCCTGAAAGCTCAGAAACAAAGGGTTAGGAGGCCCCCGGAGTGTTTTTCCGGGGGGGAGCCTCTGACGCCCAAGTCAGTGGTGGCTGAGAGAAAGGCAGAGAAAATAGCACAAAGGGCTGAGGAGTCTCGCCTGGTAATTTTCTCAGAGTGTGGGAGCCGTATTTTTGCCAACCAGCCTCCTGCCAAGTATTAATTCCTGGTTTTTATAGGAGTGCCTAGCCCGTTCAGATCGCGACACGTGTTCGGTCGGATGTTCCTGAATTTCTGGGCGTAGGAGACAGATAGCTGGTAGCAGGTTGCCTTGAGCCATGTGCTGAGACGGGCCATGATGTGATTCTGATGGCGTCAGCGTGGCAGTGCGCCTTTTGAGGCGGATTGTGGCGTCTGTGAATGGATGTGTCAGAGGCTTCCTTAAATGCTTCCATAAATGCTCCTGCCGTACTCCCGAGGTCCCTGGGTGAGGTCGTCCTTTGGTACGGACAGAGCCTCTTCGGGAAACAAGCCCTCAGTTCGGGGGTTCCCAGTTTTAGGGAGTTCCGCCTTCGGGGATATCATGTTCGGCTCGCTATGTCTGGTGCCGCTTTTCCGAAGGCGATCTGTTCACAACCTTGGGGGGGCGAGTAGTGTCCTCGGGTTTTCCTGGCGTGCCGGGCTCGAAGCTCTTCAGCTATCTCCCGAGGTGCATGATCACACCTTTTCTCGGGTAGCGCCAGCTTCTTCTGGCCATTCTTGTGGCAGGGAGTTCGGCCAGATAGAGGCGATAGCGTTCGGTTATCACAATGATGGCCAAGGGCCTCATCGTTCAGAGTCATGATGACTGGAGGAGAGACTTCTGGGAGGAAGAACGCCTGGTGGATTGGATCGCCCAAAGGAGAGTGCCTGAAAGCTCAGAAACAAAGGGTTAGGAGGCCCCCGGAGTGTTTTTCCGGGGGGGGGAGCCTCCGACGCCCAAGTCAGTGGTGGCTGAGAGAAAGGCAGAGAAAATAGCACAAAGGGCTGAGGAGTCTCGCCTGGTAATTTTCTCAGAGTGTGGGAGCCGTATTTTTGCCAACCAGCCTCCTGCCAAGTATTAATTCCTGGTATTTATAGGAGTGCCTAGCCCGTTCAGATCGTGACACGTGTTCGGTCGGATGTTCCTGAATTTCTGGGCGTAGGAGACAGATAGCTGGTAGCAGGTTGCCTTGAGCCATGTGCTGAGATGGGCCATGATGTGATTCTGATGGCGTCAGCGTGGCAGTGCGCCTTTTGAGGCGGATTGTGGCGTCTGTGAATGGATGTGTCAGAGGCTTCCTTAAATGCTTCCATAAATGCTCCTGCCGTACTCCCGAGGTCCCTGGGTGAGGTCGTCCTTTGGTACGGACAGAGCCTCTTCGGGAAACAAGCCCTCAGTTCGGGGGTTCCCAGTTTCAGGGAGTTCCGCCTTCGGGGATATCATGTTCGGCTCGCTATGTCTGGTGCCGCTTTTCCGAAGGCGATCTGTTCACAACCTTGGGGGGGCGAGTAGTGTCCTCGGGTTTTCCTGGCGTGCCGGGCTCGGAGCTCTTCGGCTATCTCCCGAGGTGCATGATCACACCTTTTCTCAGGTAGCGCCAGCTTCTTCTGGCCATTCTTGTGGCAGGGAGTTCGGCCAGATAGAGGCGATAGCGTTTGGCTATCACAATGATGGCAAGGGCCTCATCATTCAGAGTCATGATGACTGGAGGAGAGACTTCTGGGAGGAAGAACGACTGGTGGATTGGATCGCCCAAAGGAGAGTGCCTGAAAGCTCAGAAACAAAGGGTTAGGAGGCCCCCGGAGTGTTTTTCCAGGGGGGGAGCCTCCGACGCCCAAGTCAGTGGTGGCTGAGAGAAAAGCAGAGAAAATAGCACAAAGGGCTGAGGAGTCTCGCCTGGTAATTTTCTCAGAGTGTGGGAGCCGTATTTTTGCCAACCAGCCTCCTCCCAAGTATTAATTCCTGGTTTTTATAGGAGTGCCTAGCCCGTTCAGATCGCGACACGTGTTCGGTCGGATGTTCCTGAATTTCTGGGCGTAGGAGACAGATAGCTGGTAACAGGTTGCCTTGAGCCATGTGCTGAGATGGGCCATGATGTGATTCTGATGGCGTCAGCCTGGCAGTGCGCCTTTTGAGGCGGATTGTGGCATCTGTGAATGGATGTGTCAAAGGCTTCCTTAAATGCTTCCATAAATGCTCCTGCCGTACTCCTGAGGTCCTGGGTGAGGTCGTCCTTTGGTACGGACAGAGCCTCTTCGGGAAACAAGCCCTCAGTTCGGGGGTTCCCAGTTTCAGGGAGTTCCGCCTTCGGGGATATCATGTTCGGCTCGCTATGTCTGGTGCCGCTTTTCCGAAGGCGATCTGTTCACAACCTTGGGGGGGCGAGTAGTGTCCTCGGGTTTTCCTGGCATGCCGGGCTCGGAGCTCTTCGGCTATCTCCCGAGGTGTATGATCACACCTTTTCTCGGGTAGCGCCAGCTTCTTCTGGCAATTCTTGTGGCAGGGAGTTCGGCCAGATAGAGGCGATAGCGTTTGGCTATCACTTGGAATGTATCCAAGCTAGTGATGCTAGACATTAGGCTATTTGGTGTACATATTTATACAGCCTGGCTTGTACATGGTTTGTATGTACATATGGTGGATGCTGATGTGCCAAGTTATGTTAAGTTATGAGTATGTGGATATGTTTCATGGAGATGCCTTTTGAGATATTGTGTTTAGCTGAATATACATGTGCATGGAAATTTTGATTTTCAAAACTATGAAGATGTGGCTTCTTGGTTGTCATACATGTAAGTAGCACACTTGATGAGCACACATCCGAGACACTTACAAATTAAGTGTATGCCTTGGTTGTGTTGCATGTTAGAGGTTGGGCCCTACTTAAGCTGCAGGTTGTTGTTCTAAATAAGCCTCCTGGGACATATCCCAGCTCTCAGCTTTAGAAAATAAAACTTAAATAATATGATGTTATTAACACCCGGATTTATGTTTAATCCAAGGAATCTTAGGTAAACGGGTGAGTGGTACTGAGAGTGCACAGGCTGGGGCCTGTGTGGGATGTGACATTGGCAGTCTGCCCGGAAGCATGGGGAGCAGCTTAGGACAGTTTTGCAAGTGCTGAAGGATAATCAGTACTACACAAAGTTGTCCAAGTGTGAGTTTCAGTCTGAGAGGATGTAGTTTTTTGGACACATCATTAGTCCCCAAGGGTTGTCAGTTGACCCTGAAAAGGTTCAAGCAGTAGTTGAGTTGAAGAGGCCAAGTACAGTTACAGAGGTACGAAGCTTTTCAGGCTTGGCAGGCTACTATAGGAGGTTTATAGAGAAATTCTCTGTGATAGCAACACCATTGACAACCTTGACCAAGAAAGCTCAGAAGTTTGATTGGACACCAAAGTGTAAAGAGGTTTACTTGGAGTTGAAGAAAAGGTTGACGAGCGCGTCGATAATCATTCTGGCAGACCCAAATACGGCTTTTACAATGTACATAGATGCATTAGGTTATGGATTTGGGTGTGTATTAGTGCAGGAAAATCAGGTTATCGCCTATGGCTCAAGCTAGTTGAGGCCTAATGAGTTGAACTACCCAGTTCACGACCTTGAGCTGGTGGCAGTAGTCTTCGCTCTTAAGCTTTGGAAGCATTACTTGATGGGGAGACTGCTTAGGATTTTCAGTGGCCATAAGAGTTTGAAATACTTGTTCACTCAGAAGGAGTTGAACATGAGGCAATGTTGGTGGATTGAATACATAAAGGACTATGATTGCTCAATTAAGTACTAAACAGGGAAAAGACATATGGTGGTAGATGCTCTTAGTCGGAAGTACACAGAAGTGGTCTTATCTAATGATCAGGCCTACATGTTCCTTGGGGAAGAACATTGGGAGATTGTTTCTCTACCTTACATGAGTTTTGGCAAGGCCGAGAAAGATCCCCAGTCTACACTTTGGAGATTCAGTTAGCTTGGTTGGGTAAGGTTGAGGAGGCTCAAATTAAGGATCCATTGTTGAAAAAGACTTCTGGCAAAAAAAGTTTGATACTGTAAGAAGGGAGTTTCAATACAAAGATGGAATACTGGGCCATGGAGATCGACTCTATGTGTCAAAAGTAGTTGGACTTAGGCAACAAGTCTTACAAGAGGCACATAGTAGCAGAGTAAGCATTCATCCTAGTGTTAGTAAGATGTACCATGACTTGAGTAAGTATTCATCCTAGTGTTAGTAAGATGTATCATGACTTGAGAACACACTTTTGGTGGCCGGGACTCAAGAGGGATGTAGCTGGACACGTAGCTAAATGTTTGAAATGCCAATGGTAAAAGTTGAGCATCCAAAGCTGGTAGGTACTCTCCAAAGTTTGCCTCTCCTAGAAAGGAAGTGAGGATCCATCACAATGGATCTCCTAGTGGGGTTACCAAATACTCGAAATCAGCATGATGCAATATGGGTCATGGTTAATAAGTTGACTAAATCGACACACTTCTTGCCTATAAAAATTAACTATACATTGGAGAGGTTAGCTCAGCTGTATATTAAAGAGATCGTAAGGTTGCTTGGCATAGCAAATTAGATCATAACTGATAGGGATACCTGGTTTGTATTAAGGTTTTGGAACATTTTCCAAAAGGTGTTAGGGAGTAGCCTTTCATCCTCAGATTGACAGGCAGTCTGAGAGAGTGATACAAACCTTAGAGGACATGTTGCGTATGTGTGCCATAGACTTCAAAGATGATTGGGATCAACATTTACCGCTCATTGAGTTTGCTTATAATAACAGTCATCAAAGTATTATAGGTATGGCACCATACAAGGCTTTGTATGGAAGGCGATGCATGACACCCCATCATTGGGCTAACCCTACAAATAGGGTAGTCATCAGTCTTGAGATCGTAACTGCCACTACAGCTAAGATTAGATTAATCCAAAAAGGGATTAGAGCTGCAAACAACCGGCAAACTAAGTATGCAAACTTGAGGAGATAAGATTTGAGTTTTGAAGTTGGTGATAAAGTGCTTCTCAAAGTATCTCATGTGAAGGGAGTAGCCTGATTTGGGCAGAGGGGTAAGCTGGCCCCTAGGTATATTGGGCCCTATGAGATCATCAAAAAAGTAGGGAAAGTTGCATATCAGTTGGCATTACCGCCCAACTTGTCCCAAGTGCACAACATGTTTCATGTTAGTATTTTAAGACAGTGCATATTTGATCCGGGAAAAGTAGTTAACCATCAGTTGTTCCCATCCGGGAGGACTTGACCTATGAGGAGAGACCGATTAAGATCTTTGACAAGGAAGTTAAAAAACTCCGAACCAAGTGGATTCCAATGGTTAAGATCCTTTGGTCAAACCATAGTGAAGAGAAAGCTACTTTGGAAATGGAGCAGGATATGCTAAAAAGGTATCCTAGTGAATTTTCTTAGTTGCAGCGGAATTCGGAAAACCAAATCCAGAATGAGGGGAGAATGTTACAGCCCTCCTAGCGGGAAACTAAACTGAGGGAGCTAAATTAATTTAATTCCTAGTTTAATACCTTATCTTAGGTTAAGTAGGCAAGGATTAGTAACTTGGACAAAGTTAACTATGTTCTGAGTAGTTTATGGTACCAAAAGAAGATGGGGGCAAAACGGTAGTTTTGCATCCAGAGTTATCAGGCTAAGACCCAAGAGTCAAAAATATGTTTTGAAGCATAAACCTTGCTTAAAACCCAAAGATTTGCTTAAGTGTGAAAGATTTGACTAAAGTTTGACTTGGGTTACTATTTAGGGAATGGGGCTTTTTGTAGCTTTTTAAAAAGTTTGAGGGCTAAGGGGGTAAAGCTTGGTTTATAAGCTTGGTAAAGTTGGTGGCTGCCATGTTGATCTTCTTCCTCCTATTCTGGAGTTGCACCTTGCCCTTACCATTTCTACATGAATTCTTGCACAAAATCAAGTGTTCTTGAAAGAATTTGAAGGCCCAAGGTGTATATAAGCCTTAGGCAAATTGTTTCAAGCTTGTTTTTTTGTTTTGGAAGTGTTTGCCACATTTTCCAATAAGGTTCCTATTTTTGGCTAGAGTTAACATTGATTTCTTGCTTGTTTCTTGTTTATTAGATGTTTTAAGGCATGGATTTTGCTTGGTTGGTGTTAATTTGGTGCGATTTGCTTGGGTTCGCTTGAAACTTAGGTTGAAACCTATGGAACTTTGTTCTTGGAGAAGAGTTGCATAATTCATGCTTGGTAGATGGAATTGACATAAGGGATTTAAGGTTTTATGCTTAATTAATGCTATTAAAATGTGTTTTCTTAATGAAATCAAGTAGTTTTGGCAATGGCTTTAGTATTTGGGCAAGGATGTTTATGGTGGAGTAGGCTTGAATTTGAAGGTTGGGATGATGTTTTAATGCATCATAGTTGTGTTATGATGGTGTATTTGTGGCCTACGCAAGTTGTTTTATAGGTTCATGATGAGTTTAAGCATCTATTGGATGCCTTAAACTCATAGGAAGCCCCCAAAGAGGCTTAGGTGGGTGTTTTCGAGGTTCAGGACACATGCTCCTATTGCCTAGGCACCATCCGGTGCCTCAACGCCTAAGGCGCATTTTTCTGTCCGCAGAGCAAGGTACTTCTGGTGCCTAGGCCTCAAGTGCACATGGCGCCTAGGCCTAAGAGCCATTTTTCAGCAAAATTTAGCTTTTTAAAAGAGGATCTGGGAAAGGGGAAGGATAGTCCTATGGGTGCCTGAGGGTTGAAATGGGACAATGGCACTCCAGAATATCCAGAAACTCTCTCAAGATCTAGGGCTTTCTCAACCTTTTGTAAATGGTAGTTATACCTCATGAAAATCTAGTTTGTAGGCCATGAAAAATACACCATTACAGGACATGGAAGGCTTAGTACCATTGAGATCTTAGTTGCACCTTTAGGTTCAAGGCGTCAATGAGGAAACCTTAGTACACCTGGTGGGTTCTTTGGGACCTAGGAAATATCAGTCCTACCATAGTGCCACTATACAACATAAGAAAGGTGGGAGTTAGTTGGGACAATCTCAGTAGAGGCTTGTATATGTTTATGCCTAGTTGCCTCCTGTATCTATGTTTGGAGCTTTAGACTCTAGAGTTGCTCTTGGGTGAAGGATGTTAGTCTACTTTTTTTGAATGCCCTCACATGGTTATTATGTGTAGTAATGATGACACAAATGTTGATTGTGTGTGCTTTTACTTTTTGAACTTAATTTCTATGAAAAGTGCTTTGGCCAAGGGAATGTTTTATGGTTTCCATGTACTCAAGTCAAAGCCAAATGAGCATGCATCTTGCATTTTCTAGTTTAGTCAACTAGTTTCATGAATTTTTAATTCACACACATATATAGCTAGCCAATTGCACCCACCATGAGATCCGTTCTTATAGGCTTCTTGGGCAGGGCCGAGGGTGGCCATGTTAATTTAAGTGGCCAACTCTCTTATCTCTCTCCCATTTTCATCCTATTACAGCCTAAGAACACAGCCAAACTTCCTCCATAGCCACCATACCTTCAAACTTGCATTTGATTGAAACTGAAGGCAAACTGAAGCAAATGGAAGCAAACTAGAGCTATTGCTTGGATACTTCAGGGATCCAACTTGATTTTCAGCCTACCCACTTTGGTAAGGGTTATCTTGCTCCCATGGGTTGTTTTCTATATTTTCAAGCAACCATGGAGCTAGGGCTAAGCTTGGAAGAGAGCCATGACCTAGATGAACCAAGCTTAGTGAAGGGAGTGCACTTATTGAAGGTTTTGTGACCTAGTGTGAAGTGCACAATGATGGCAGTGAAGTGAGGGTTTCTAAAGCCCAAAGTTACTAATACATAATGTTAAAATCCTCCTAAGACCAAGCATTAGCTTGAGGGGGCTGCCATAGTGATTTATTTGTGGTTATTATGTGTTTTATGGACTCACCTTGGGTTTATGTTGCTGCCGCATTTCATGTGTTTATTGGTTTTGAATGGCTGCTGCATTTGGTTGCTATATCTTGTATATATGCATTGTTTTTTTGGATTTTAGTGTCTTTGAATGGAGGTTTTAATGATGGTTATATTGCCTATTAAATCCAAGTGGTACCATTACTAAGTTTCTCAATGAAACTTACTCCCCTCAATTTTGCCATTTTAGGTCAAGCTGAAAGATCACTTTCAAACTAATCTTTTTAGTTTGAATTTTTTCCTGAATTTTTACGTACTTAAACTTCCATACATCTGGTTGTGATAGGGAAATTTTGGACATTTTAGGAGCACATATGGTATTTTTAGGGATGGTACTTATTGTGTTGTGCAGTAGTTGTCTAACATCCTGTTTCTGGAGTCCATTGTGTCTCAGGCACTCCTGTAACTTAGGGTGTGTATTTTGGACCATTTTGTAGTGCATGTATGCATGTACATGTAGTGTATGTAAATGGGACAAGTATGTGAACATTTGAGTAGTGTTTTTGCTATGTATTTGATGTGGTACAAAGCTGCCTAAGTGTGAATGATAGGTTGCTTACTTGTAAATTCTCTTTTGGCTACATAGAGCTGCTAGATGTAAGAGCATTTAATTCCTATGTGTATTGGACATGTATGGGATAGCCTTGGAGGGCTTACCCCTTATGAATGAAGTGTTTGCATGGTTTGGAAAAACTGTATGGGCAAAATAGTCCAAAAGTGACCAGAATTTTGACCCTGGATCTAAAGTTTAATATCTCCCTGTTTAGAATAAATCTTGGTATGAAATTTTCACCACACCTAGAAGAAATCTAGGGGTCTAACTGGGATTTCAAATTTCTACATTTAGAGCCTTGTAGCCAAGTTATGATGTTACAAAATTGGCTAAGTTACTATTCATTTTGTCAAAATTTTGTAACCAACTTAAAAAATGCATAACTTGGTCCATAGGTGGGCTATTGATGTAAAAAAAAAAATTCATTTGTTTGCTCTATGTCTCTACTTGATAATGGAAAAAAGAAAACATGGGGTTACATGGCTAGAATGATACAATTTATTGGAGGAAGTTTGGGTCCAGTGGCTGGAATTTTTGAACCTAGTAAGAATGCTTAATGTGTGGATGCCAAATCTAAGACTTATGCTAATGTTTTCCTTCTTAGCTACCATAGTGTGCATAAATGTGAATATGTGTACTATGGTTAGATCAATATGCATGTATTTACATAGTGCTCATGAGGGTCACTTGAGTATGTACACTAGGAGTATTGTTCTGAAGACTTACAGGACACACCAATCCTAGGAGTTTAAATGCACAGTTTTGGCGCCATAATTGGATTACCCCAAAGTAGGTAACAGTCATGCCTATGGTGTTTGTAAAACTAGCAATACTTTTTCATATTCTTCTTGTTTTCCGAACTCATGTGCTTCAGATCCTGGATTGACATGCATTGTCTTTCCAAGGCCATTAGGATATTAGTTCCAGTTGTGTTCAGAGGAGTGAATGTTACTTGCCTTCTACCTCGGCTTTTCCAAGGTCATCCTCCTACTTCACCTTGGTATCAAGGTTGTGGATGGGGCCCTTTAGGAGATTGGTGATCCATCTTTGGTCCTCCCATCCCCAGCTTTTCGGCTTTCATATGTTGCTTGGCTCAACAGCAGGAATCCCCAATTGTTTCCAGAAAGCCTTTTGAGAACTCAGAGAAGATTTGAGAATCCCTTTTGAGGCCCCCTAGTTATTGCTGGAATTCATATTTCTAGACAGAAATCAAGGTCACTGAGGACCTCATAATTAAACCTTTTGACATAATCTCGAATGGTTTCCCCATTATTCTAGGCTATATAGAACCTCTAAACGAGTATTTTCACCATCGGCCTACTTCTAATTGATTGCTAAGTGAAGCCTGTGGATAACTCTTGGAACCCAGTGGTTCTCCCAGGCACCAAAGAGTTGTACCAAGCCAAAAGTAGCCTACATGGAGTCACTTCAAAACATTTGCAAAGTGTGGCATAATCAACCCAATGTACCATCATGCTCCTCCTGTACATGGCCAAACGAGTTTGGGGATCACTTCAATCATCGTAACTTTTGAGATGAGGTACTTAAAAGTCACTGGGCATGGGTGCTTCAACTACTACACGAATAAATGGAGATTCGTCTCTAGTGAAAGTCTCAGACAGTCTTGACCAAACGGGCTTTTGGGAGACTTGTTTCTCTACCTTGTCTAGCTTGTCCAAGATTTTTCCATTAGTGCAGTGGTAGTACCTTCTTCTAGTAACCGGTTACATGGGAGAGTGATGCCTTCTTTTGGGCAAATATTTGAAATATTAAAAACCAACAAAAATGGAAATAACATATTGGTGGAGAAATCTAGTGCTAACCATGTGCTTTATCTCATATCATGTTCCTTATTTATAAGCTTCAAAAGTGCAATTTACATGCAAATATAAGAATTAATTGATACAGATATCATGCTAAGTACAATAAATAAATTAATAGTTGATAAACACGATGTCCTAGCTATAAAAAACAATTAGAGATATCTACTACTAACCATGTACTCACAGTCATGTAAGCATGTTCATTTTTAAGAATAAAAAGAAAACTTATCTAGGCAGAGGTTGGAGTGATTGTTTGATTCTTAAATGGATGAAAGCAATCAGCAATAATGTCTTGTTGGGTAGTGGCTTCTAAAGTCCCATGTACATCAATGTAGCAACAGAGATGCATGGTTATGTCCACTATATTTTGGATGGGCAAGAGGAAAGAGAATTGTTGATTAAATCTAGCCCAAGAAAGCCTATACTTTAGCTCCATTATTGTGATAACAGCATTTGCTACGTAATCATTCACTACAAAGCACATACTATCCATTTTTGTAATGCAAATTATATCGGTCAGAAAAGTAAGAAACACAATATTTTTCACTTACCTCATCTATTATAAAAAAAGAGCATGTTACATTGAAAGAAAAGATTAATTAACAAAACGCTCATCATTATCCTTCAGTCAACTTCTAATAGGTGTAATATTTATATGAATAAAATGGAAACAAGTTAATTCTTTCTTCTTTTTTTTTCTTTGTTTTCTATTGAAAATAAGCTCTCACACAATCTTATCTAAGCTTCCACATAATCCTAAGCAAAATATGTCAAGAAGAATATGATTAAAACCAATATATAGATAAACAAACCTTCTCAGCAATATCAACAGCAAAACTATAAACAACTTAAGTGAGAGCAATTAAACCTTAACCAATATTGTAACTTGGTGTTGAACTACAGCCATAGATAAACCGATGCGCAATGTTTGCTGTAAATTTTCATGGAAAGTAGTAACTGATGGAGCTAACCCTACAAGTGTACAGGGTCAGTTGTTGCAAGTGTTAATCCTTAGGATAAGTCAAATGATCGATCCCACGGGGAACAGATATTTAATTATTTATGAAAATAAAAAAAATTAGTTTAGATTTTAAAGAAATAAAATTAACTAAAATTAAATTAAGAATAAACTAAGTCAATGACAAGAATAACAAACCAACTAGGAAGGAAACAATTATAGGATTACTAAGGCTTCAGTTTCACCTAACTAAGCATTGTCCAACTAATTATTGGAAAATTTACATAAACTCCCCCATGGTATACCATCACCTACACTTACCCCCTTGTATATTCAGAAACCTGCAGTTTGCCCCTGGAGTCCTACAATTTGTCTATTAAGATATTGGGCTCAAATATTATTAGTACCCATTAACTTTTAAGAATCACACAAATCAACCCCAAGAATGATGTTGGTCTACCTCTAACCTATTAGGGGACGATATGTTACCAACTCTGGGGTAGTCCAATTATGGTGCCAAAATTGTGCATTTAGACTCCCAAGATTGGTAATGTTCTGTAGGCCATCAGAACACTACCCTTAGTGTGCATACCCAAGTGGCCCTCTTGGGTACTATGTAAACACATCCATATTGGTCCAACCATCACACACATATTCACATTTCATGCACACCATTATAGTGAAGAAGGCAAACACTAGCACAAGTCTTAATCTTGGCTACCACACATTAGGAAATCTTGTTAAGTTCTACTGACCAGCCACTGCACCTATAATTTCCACTAATAAACTGTATCATTTTAGCCATGTATCCCCATGTTTTCTTTGCTCCATTATCAATTAGAGACTTAGAGCAAACCAAGGAATTTTTTTTTTACATCAATAGCCCACCTATGGACCATGTTATGGATTTTTTAAATTGGTTACAAAATTCTGACCAAATGAACAGTAACTTAGCCAAATTTACAATGTCATATCTTTGGCTACAGAGCTCCAAATTCAGAAATTCCAAATTCCATTTCAACCACTAGATGTCCTCGAGGTGTGGTCGAAATGTCATAAAAATATTTCTTCTACACAGGGATATATAGAACTTTAAGTGTAGGGTTGAAATTCTAGTCACTTTATGACCATTTTGCCCATACAAAATTTCATAAATGTGCAAACACTTCATTCACATGGGGAAAACCCTCGAAAGCTATCCCATATATGTCCATTACACATAGGAATTACATTCCCCTGCTTTTAACAACTTTATGTGGCCAAAACAGAATTTACAAGTAAACAGCCCATCATTCACACTTAGGCAACTTTGCGCCACATCACATATATAGCCAAAACATTACTCAAATGTTCACATACTTGTCTCATTTACATGAAATACATGTACATGCATACATGCACTATGTAACGTTCTTAAGTCAATTAAATACACACCCTAAGTTATAGGAGTGCCTGAGACACGATGGACTCCAGAACAGGATGCTGGACAGCTGCTGCACAACACAATAAGTACCACCATTAAAAATACCAAATGTACTCCTAAAATCACCAAAATTTCCAGATCACAACTAAACATATGGAAGTTCATGTACCCAAAATTTCAGATCAAAACTAAAATCACAAATATCAGTTTGAATGTGATCTTTCTGCTCGACCTGAAATGACAGAATTGAGGGGAGTAAGATTCATTGGAAAACTTAGTAAGGGTAACACTTGGATTCAATAGGCAATGTGACCATCATTAAAACCTGCATCCAAATACACTAAAACACAAAAAACACAATACATATATATAAGATATAGCAACCAAATGCAGCAGCAACAATAGCCATAGATTAGTCTATAAAACATATAACAAACTTAAATAAATCACTATGGCAACCCTCCTCAAGCTAATGCTTGGTCTTAGGAGGATTTTGAAACTATTTAGTACTAACTTTGGGCTCTAGAAACCCTCATTTCACTGCCAACTTTGTGCACTTGACAATAGGTCACAAAACCTTCAATAAGTTCACTTCCTTCACTAAGCTTGGTTCATCAAGCGCATGCCTCTCTTCCAAACTCAGCAGTAGCTCCATGGTTGCTTGAAAATACAGAAAACAACTCATGAGAGCAAGAGAACCCTTACCAAAGTGGGTAGGCCAAAAATCAAGCTTGATCCCTGAAGTGTTAGTGTTGTGCCCAAAAGCCAATCATGATATGATTGTATTTTTCGCACATTGAGTCATGATATTTTATTAAGGCATTAATCCAGCAATTATGTTTGTTGTTTTGTTCCTACGTAACTTAACAAACATAATTGTAACCCTAGAATAATGATATTCTTAAAAGTCCCTGGTCTAGTATTATTGTGGAGCGGGTTGCAATAATACATAACGACTAGCATATGTGGAGACTAATATGAGATATGTAGTCTACATATGGGTACAAGTTGGAGAACTTATGTACTGGACCGACCCACCATGAGAACACTACATGGATCGTTATATGAGTGTCATAAGTGATTCTCATAGTGATCAGGGTATATGTAGTCCTTCGACCTAAGATCATCAAGGTTCCCTACATGTGAGTCACATACTTTGATACTTTCCTTTGTTGCTCGTAACTGAGTGAACTTGAAGAAGGTCATTGGGTATATCACATATCATGCGGAGGGATTTGTATGATCAAGATGGGATTTGTCCCTCCTATGTAACGGGAGTGATATCTTCGGGCCCCTTGATAGAGTGAGACTTAGAAAATGCATGGCCATGCTCGGATGAGTTGATATGCGATATCAATGTCATCAGTTTAAGTTAGTCTACTCGGTAATCAAGAAACCAAAGATTGGGCTATACGAGAGTGACACATTCCATGTCTCATGCTTAGTCATGATATCTTGAACAAAGGGACAGTGGCATATATCGGTTATTATCATAAAGGTATAGTCGAATCATCGACAATCTTGTCACTTGGGTAGCAATGATGTGTTGCTAGACACCGCTCATTGCTTATGATCATAAATGTGATTTATGATCATTGCCAATGTGATAAGAGCCTATTGGGTCGCACACATAAAGCTATTTGGATCATTAGAGTGCATGGGCTAATTATTTGGGTTATGGTTTCACTTTAATTTCGTATTAATAATGGGCCCAAGAGTTGAGCCATTATTAAGCCCGAAATTAAATCCTAATTGGATTAGGGCTTTGAAACCCATTAGGCCTGGAAGTTGAGTCTCACTATAAATACAACTTTTAAGTGAGAAATTCGCAGGTCTCCTTGCCCTAGCCTCCAAAAAGGACAGCCACACTCTTCTCTTGCAATTCCTTGGAGGACGCAAGCTAGCACTGCGAGCGCAAGAGAAACGCATCTGCCAGGACGTGGTGGAAGCGTGGTGATCCCGAGAGGCTCGTGTGGATACCATAGAGAGCTTGAACACGTCAACTGTTCAGGTTTTGTGATTCGACTCTACAGTTGAGTGAGAGATCTCAACCGAAAATTACGTATGAAAATTTTCGAACACCTGGTTTACCCCGTTTTACTTGGATCCTGGAGGGTTTCGGTTAAATTCCGCTATGCTGTTTGGATCCCGAAACCCAACATGAAGTATCCAAGCAATAGCTCTAGTTTGCTTCCAATTGCTTCCCTTTGCCATCAATTTCAATCAATTCCAGGTTTGAATGTGTGGTGGCTATGGACGAAGTGTGGCTGTGTTCTTAAGCTGGAGGAGGATGAAAATGCGAGAGAGGTAAGTGATTTGGGCACTTAAATGGCCATAAATGAGCTTAAGGGCACAAAATACACTTAACAAGCTTAACCTTGCTTTATGTCAGTTTCCTTCACACTAATTACAGTTTCTTTATCTTAAACTCATTGATACACATGTGCCCAACATTTTGTACTATCTATCAAGTCTTGGCTGCCTCCCCCATAGTGGGATAACCACATAATTCGACCCTTAGACTTAAGTCAAAAGCTTGAACCCTTTAAGGTTTACACTAAGACATTTAGGTCCTTAATGCCATTAGTGTTTCCTTTGTCCAAACTTGTCTTCCAAGAGCAATTTGGTCCTCTGATAGCACTTTCATACCATTCATCTCCTTCCGATAACTCTTCAAGTCTTTTTCTTGAGAGTTTTGCGATTAAGTACCCGAATTTCCAAAACCTTACAAAAAAGTCCATAGGTTGCTTGACAAACAAGCAATCCTTAAGGCTTTTCTTGGGGGCCAAGTTACCAAGTTGGAACACTTTTAAGTAGGTGTTGATCATGTCTTTTACCCCCCACACTTCAATCACTATGATGAGAATTACACAATATAATGGTTTTTAGGCATTATGATACACTTGTAATTCTCCTTCTTCTGTGACGTGATAACATGATATGCTAAGGTAGACATAACACGTATGGTGACACATCCATCCTTGGCCTCTGCCCAGGAAGCCCTGTGAGAGCTGGTCTCATGGTTGTTGCAATTGGCTAGTTACATATGTGCACGGATTAAAATCCCATGATACTAGTTGATTATCCTAGAATATGCAAGATGCATGCTCTTCATGCTTTGACTTGGATTAATAAAAACATAAAGCATTAACTTGGCCAAGTAATTTCTACAAAAAATAAGTACAAATAGCCAAAGCATACAAAATCAACATTTATGTGAATTTACTACACATAACAATTCGTGGGAGCATTCATACATAAAGTAGACTAATGCCCTCACCCAAGATCAACCCTAGAGTCTAGGACTCTTCATAACATAGACTATGGAGGCAACTAGAGTACTGTATATATACAAGCCTCAACTGAGATCTTCTTTAACTAACTCCCACCTTGGATGTGAATCCCAGTGGCGAGTCTCAAAATCCCTTTGTCCAAGTGCTACTAGGCTTTGCAGCCAAAGGAATGCTCTAGTTAGTATTGTTACTTGACCAACAAACTACTCAAGCATACTCATGTAGACTAGAATCACAAGGATTCTCAAGTGCAATACCTATGCACAAAAAGTCACTACTGCAATAATCCTCAATGGTTATCCAGCCCAACAACTTCTGAATCTGCACAACATAACTAGGGAGTGAGAACATAACAATCTCAGGAAGGGGTCTTCAGTGTACCTATAAGAAAATTACTAAAGACACCACATATGATAACATATGTAACCTGCTATGAGCTCATACAACCTGAAGGTCTAATATATGCATATGATTAGGTCCCTTGAGACCTCTCCTTACACTTTTCCTTAAACTACAAGGCATTGCCTTGCCTACTAGCAAGCTGTGCTTGCCAGCCTAACTAGTGATAAATCACCAGTTGAACCTCTCCCTTAGTATGTTATGTAGGGGCATTATGGTGAGACTATTGTAGACTAGGTCATCTAGACCTTGTAGACTAGGTGGACTAAGGTTTCACCTTGCAACCTCGTGCCTACGGCATGGCTAGGCCGCCAAGGGTTCTAAACCTTTCACCCGAGCTAATGGTACTTAGTTATGCTCATTTGCAACTAGTTTCCTTGCTTATGGATCAAGCAACCATAAAATCTTTCAAACCTTAAGGAAACACTTGAGTCTTGAGGTGCTTTTAGAAGTCTCGGAGTACCCCCGGTATACTTAGGCCCCAAGGCACCCTATGAACTCCCTTAGGTTTCACCTCGATCACCCTAGCAAAATGTGATAAATTCTACCATCTTGCCTGCGGCAACGTGTAGCCACAGTTGGTAACATTAAAACCACATTTGCATAATTTACGACGCGTCACGAACTAATGCATGAAATTATGGTGGCTAAGGCTAGGTTGCCAAACGTTGTAAAATTGGCACGCATTTTACTGCTATGAACTTTGGACACTTAGCAAACATAGTAAACATGCTTGGAAAGCCTCCAAATTTCACACACACATAGACCATGTTGCATAGAACATAACCAACTAGCACAAGCCAATCTATGATGTCTTGTAACATCATCCAAATCCTCTAAAACCTTATAGTCCACCATAATTCAACCAAATCCTCTAACTAATGTTATTGCTAGAATCGCTCAAATTCTTCAAGCAAACTCATGTCAATAGCATTAATTGGTCTTCAAGTCATAACTCCCTTACCTCAACTAGTGCAAGTAACAAGCAATGAATCAACCTCTCTTCCAATCTACTAAGCTCACGCAAAGTACTGCCTAAGTTCCAACACAAAAACATAGACACCAAACATCAAAACCTTGCTTCCTAACCAAAACCCAAGCTCCAAGACTAACCAAATAACATGAATTCAATCAAGAACACATTGGTTACCTCATATAAAAAATAGGGGATGTGAGAAAACACACTTCCAAGCTCCAAATGCATGGTTTAATGCTTGAAATGAGCTCCTAGCATTAATTGGTTATATACTCTTGATATACTCTTCTTGGCACCAAGAAATGTTGATTTCAAGGTTGAATTGGGAGCAAAATAAGAGTGAGAAGGTTGGAATCAAGATTATGGTAGCCATAGCCTCACTTTCCCCTTCTTAAACCCTCACTTAACCTCTAAGCCACCAAAGCGTTAAGCTTAATACAATTAAACCCCCATCTTTTGGAACTTAGTTATTCTTGGTTAAATTCTTGTTTATTTCTTCCAAGTTTGGGTTAAGGTTGAAACTTAAGCTATAAAAACTCATTTTAACTATGCAAGACCACACTCAGCTATTTAGGATGCAAAATTACCATTTTTCCCTTGAACCTCATTTAGTGCCTTAACTTCCTCGGAACATAGTGAACTTTGCTAAACTTCTCTTTTCTTGCTATGTAAACTTGAAACTAGGTTCCAACTTAATTTAGAACACTATACCTTCCTCAGGAGCACCTGCTATTAGGAGGTCCATAACAGAAAATGACATAGAGCAAGGTTAAGCTTGTTTAAGTGTGTTTTGTGCCTTTAAGCTCATTTCAGCCCATTTAAGTGGCCAATTCACTTATTTCCTCCCCCATATTTAACCCACACAGTCACCACCCTCCTCCACACTTCTTACATAACTCCTCCATAGCCACCATGCCTCCAAGATTAAAATTGAAGGCAAAAGAAAGCGAAAAAGGGTAATTGGAAGCTATGTGGTGCTAAGACTTGAGTGCATCTAGGATCAAGCTCCAATTTCTGCATACACTCAAGGTCAGGATTCTCTTGCTCTCATGGGTTGTTTTCTATAAATTTCAAGTAACCATGGAGCTAGGGCTAAGGTTGGAAGAGAGCCATGAGCTTGATGAACCAAGCTTAGTGAGGGGAGTGCACTTATTGAAGTTTTGTGACCTAGTGTGAAGTGCACAAAGATGGCAGTGAAATGAGGGTTTCTAGAGCCCAAAGTTAGTGCTAACTAGTGTTAAAATTCTCCTAAGACCAAGCATTAGCTTGAGGAAGGCTGCCATAGTGATTTGGTTATGTTTATTACATGTTTTATGGACTAATCTATGGTTATTGTTGCTGCCGCATACATGTGTTTGTTGTTTGTGTTTGACTGCTGCATTTGGTTCCTATATCTTGTATATATGCATTGTGGTTTTTGTATTTTAGTGTCTTTGGAAGCAGCTTTTGATGATGGTCACATCACCTATTGAGTCTAAGTGTTACCTTTACTAAGTTTCTCAATAAAACATACTCCTTTCAATTCTGTCATTTCAGGTACAGCAAAAAAATCATATTCACACGAACATTTGTGGTTTTAGTTTTGATCTGAAATTTTAGGTACATGAATGTCCATATGTCCAGTTGTGAGCTGGAATGTTTGGTGAGTTTAGGAGCACATTTGCAATTTTTAATGGTGGTACGTATTGTGTTATGCAGTAGCTATCCAGTATCCTATTTCTGGAGTCCATTGTATCTCAGGCACTCCTGTAACTTAGGGTGCGTATTTAGCTGAGTTAAGACCATTGTGTAGAGCATATGTGCAAGTACATGTAGTATACATAAAAAGAGACAAGTCTGTGAAAGTTTGAGTAATGTTTTGACTATGTAAGTGATGTGGTGCAAAGTGGCCTAAGTGTGAATGATGTGCTGCTTACTTGTAAATTCTATTTTGACCAAATAAAGTTGTTAAAAGCAAGGGAATGTAATTCCTATTTGTAACAGACTTGTATGGGATAGCTTCGGAGGGGTTTCCCCTTGTGAATGAAGTGTTTGCACATTTATGAAATTTTGTATGGGCAAAATGGTCATAAAGTGACAAGAATTTCCACTTTACACTGAAAGTTCTCTATCTCCCTGTGCAGAGGAAATGTTTGTATGAAATTTTGACCACACCTAATGAACATATTTATAAATTTGGAGCCCTGTAGCCAAAGATATGACATTGCAAAGTTGGCTAAGTTACTATTCATTTGGTCAGAATTTTGTAACCAACTTAAAAAATCCATAACTTGGTCCATAGGTGGGCTATTGATGTAAAACAAAATTCCTTAGTTCACTCTAAGTCTCTACTTGATAATGGAGCAAAGAAAATAGAGAGTTATATGGCTAGAATGATATAGTTTATTAGTGAAAGTTATAGGTGCAGTAGCTAGTCACTAGAACTTGACAACTTTTGTTACCCACTCCGGGGTAGTCCAATTATGGTGCCAAAATTGTGCGTTTAGACTCCTAGGATTGGTAATGTTCTGTAGGCCTTCAGAACACTACGCTTTGTGTGCATGCCCAAGTGACCTTCTTGGGCACTATGTAAACACATGCATATTGGTCCAACCATCACACACATATTCACATTTCATGCACACTATGAAAGCAAAGAAGGAAAACAATAGCACAAGTCTTAATCTTCGCTACCACACATTAGGCAATCTTGTTAAGTTCTAGTGACCAGCTACTGCACCTGTAACTTCCACTAATAAACTGTATCATTCTAGCCACATAACCCCCTATTTTATTTGCTCCATTACCAATTAGAGTCTTAGATAAAACCAATGAATTTTTTTTTACATCAATAACCCACCGATGGACCAAGTTATGGATTTTTTAAGTTGGTTACAAAATTCTGACCAAATGAATAGTAACTCAGCCAACTTTGCAACATCATATCTTTGGCTACAGGGCTCTAATTCCAGAAAGTAAAAATTTTAGTTAATCCTCTAGATGTCCTCTAGGTGTGGTCAAAATTTCATTCCGAGATTCACTCTACACAGGGAGATATTAAACTTTAGGTCCAAAGTCAAAATTCTGGCAACTTTTGGACCATGTTGCCCATACAATTTTTCCAAACCATGCAAACACTTCATTCACAAGGAGAAAGCCCTCCAAGGCTATCCCATATATATCCATTACACATAGGAATTAGATTCCCTTTCTTTTAAAAACTTTATGTAGTCAAAACAGAATTTACAAGTAAGCAGCCCATCATTCACACTTAGGCAGCTTTGCACCACATCACTTACATAGCCAAAACATTACTCAAATGTTCACATACTTGTCTCATTTTACATACACTACATGTACATGCATACATGCACTACAATATGGTCTTAACTCAGCTAAATAAACATCATAGGTTACATGAGTGCCTGAGACACAATGGACTCCAGAAACAGGATGCTGGACAGCTGCTGCACAACACAATAAGTACCACCATTAGAAATACCAGATGTGCTCCTAAAATCACCAAAATTTCCAGATCATAACTAGACATATGTGAGTTCATGTACCTGAAATTTCAGATTAAAACTCAAACCACGAAGGTTAGTTTGATGGTGATCTTTCAGCTGGACCTGAAATGACAGAATTGAGTGGAGTAAGGTTCATTCAGAAACTTAGTAAGGGTAGCACTTGGATTCAATAGGCAATGTAGCCATCATTAAAACCTTCATCCAAAGAGACTTAAACACAAAAACCACAATGTATACATATAAGATATAGCAACCAAATGCAGCAGCCAAACACAAACAACAAACACATGAAATGTGGCAGCAACATATACCATAGGTTAGTACATAAAACACATAATAAACATAACCAAATCACTATGGCAGCCCTCCTCAAGCTAATGGTTAGTCTTAGGAGGATTTCAATAGTAGTTAGTACTAACTTTGGGATCTAGAAACCTTCATTTTACTTCCATCTTTGTGCACTTCACACAAGGTCACAAAACCTTCAATAAGTGCACTCCCCTCACTAAGCTTGGTTCATCAAGCTCATGACTTCCTTCCAAGCTTAGCCCTAGCTCCATGGATGTTTGAAAATTGTAGAAAACAGTCCATGAGAGCAAGAGAACCGTTACCAAAGTGGGTAGGCCAAAAATCAAGCTTGATCCCTGAAGTATCCAAGAAATAGCTCTAGTTTGCTTCCAATTGCTTCCTTTTGCCTTCAATTTCAATCAATTGCAAGTTTAGAGGTGTGGTTGCTATGGAGGAAGTATGGCTGTATTATTGGGCTGGGGGAGGACAAAAATGAGAGAGGGATAAGTGATTTGGGCACTTAAATGGCCTTAAATGAGTTTAAGGGCACAAAACACACTTAACAAGCTTAACCTTGCTTTATGTCATTTTCTTTCTCACTAATTATGGCTTCTTTGTCTTAAACTCATTGGTACAAATGTGCCCAACATTTTTGACTAATTATCAAGTCTTGGCTGCCTCCCCCATGGTGGGATAACCCCACAATTTCACCCTTAGACTTAAGTCAAAAGCTTGAACACCTTAAGGTTTACACTAGGACATTTAGGTCCTTATTGCCTTTAGTGTTTCCTTTGTCCAAACTTGTCTTCCATGAGTAATTTGGTCCTCCAATAGCACTTTAATACCATTTATATCCCTTCCATGACTCTCCAAGTCTTTTTCTTGAGAGTTTTGCAATTGAGTACCCGAATTGCCAAAACCTTACAAAAAAGTCCATAGGTTGCTTGACAAACAAGCAATCCTTTAGGCTTTTCTTGGGGGCCAAGTTACTAGGTTGGAACACTTTTAAGGAGGTGTTGATCATGTCTTTTACCCCTCACACTTCAATCACTATGGCGAGAATTACACAATATAATGGTTTTTAGCCATTATGACACACTTGTAATTCTCCCATTTTGTAAGGTGGTAACATATTTTGACAAATCACAATAAATAAGTATATTTCTATCCTAATTATTCCAACTTTATTTTCCTAGTGCATTGATCAAATTTCACCTACTGTTCATTTATTCAAATCTCTAACATATAGTATTTATGTGATTAGTTATATATAATACTCATTATTGCAAAAAAATATAAACTACAACCTGATGCCTGGTGGCATCCTCGTCATATGACATGCTGGCCTGAAGAAGAGACTTCCGATATGAACGTGCCTGAAACACTCAGAAGAACCAAGCTTAGGAGCTCCCAGAAATGTGTTTCTGGCGGAGGAGCCTATGACGCCCAAGTCAGTGTTTTTGAGAGTGGTAGTAGTAGAGAGCAGAGAGTGAGGAAAATAGCAAGAGTTCTGTGTCCTTCCTTACCAAGGTCCTTCCTAAATATTTATAGGAGGGTGGATGGAGGAGGCCGTTCGACACAGCCTGTTCAGATTGTGACACGTGTTCAGATAGATTTGATCCGTACCCTCGAAGATAGGTATCTCCTGTTGGCTGTAGGCCGTTTCGGCCAGAGGGCAGGGGCATGTGCGAGGTCTCTCTGCCAGAGACTCCTTAACCGTTTTTTGTCGTATCTCCGCAAGACCCCTTCACAGTATAAGGCTCCTTCGGATTAGGAGGCCCCCTTCGGCTCAATATAGCCACCAAGGGCAATTAGGAGAGGCATTTTCAGCAGGGTGGGGCACCTTCAGAAGACGCTCTTCCTGACCGAGGATGGGGATATACTTTCGCAAACTTGGTGAGTTCGCTATTCCGAAGGTGGTAGTTTATAGGTTTTCCGAGGTCAGTTTTGTTACCAACCGAGGGTAGTTGTCGTTCACCGAGGTTGGTGCTAGGTCTCTCGCAAGGGTGGTTTTTGGCTAGGCGATCTGGAGATCTCGGTTCTAAGTTGATGTTCTTCCCGAGGATGGTAAGGGTTCCCTTTTTCCTGAGGTTGGTCACTCAGGTTTCCTAAGGGTGGTGCGTGTCAGGTCACTTTGGGAATTCAAGAAGGGTTAATAGCCCTTTGGCTATCACAACCTAAATAAATTAATTAAAAAAAATTTAGCTAGGCTACATCTCTAACCTTAACAGAGTAATTTAGCCTCTCATACTAGATTCATTAATCACAGTCAATAATACCAAAAACTAAGAGAAAGTCGTAAAAGACTCGCCAAGATCAATTAGAAAATAACAAAATAAAGAAAAGAAAAGAACCAAACTTTCCTTATTTGGTGCGGCACCTCTTTCTCCAGGAACTAGAGTTCGCTCCCCCTTCCGTGTTTCGCAAGTTGCCCTGTCTTGGTTTGCTTTTTTTTTTTGTTGCTTTTCTTCTACTTGCGATCAATCTCTTTCTTCGCTTCTGCTCCGATTCATCCTCTTCTTCCCTGTTTGCAATTTTCCTCTCCTTCTCATACGCCTGTGCTCCTCTCTTTTTATAGTTGACGGTTCTTAACGCTTAGGATTCCAAATAGCTAAAATATCCTTAACTTAAAATATAACATAATATTACAGGACAAGTATTTCAACCAACTAAAGGAGAGAATCTCTACCAATCTCCAGCTGCACCTCTTGTTTTATAATTTCTTGCAATTTAATTATGTTACTCGCTAAAAATCTTATGAACTCATTTAACAAGCTTTTTAATCTAAACCAAATTAAAGTTATACAAGTGAAGGTGATACATCACTTAATTATAATAAAATTAACTTAAAATAGGTGATAGCCGAAGGGCTATCGCTCCCGAAGAACCTCACATGAGCGCGCCACTTCTGGTCAAAGCAGACATGACAAAACCCCAGCAAAGAGAGGACTACAATGCCCTCAGACAAGGCGGATAGGCGCAACCGCTCGAAAAACCCATGGGACCAACTTCGGTTAGAAGGAGTCACCACCTTTCCCGAAGTTGACCTCGCACTGACCTCACATGGCCAAAACCACCTCCGTATACTCTTTGGGCCACCCTCGAGGCGCGCTCACGAAGTGCCACATCAGGTACCCAAGCCTAACCTTAGGAAAGTCCAACCGAAGGTGCCTCGTACAAACAGGGGACCTCCTCCAGAGGAACTCACCTTTCTGAACGAGCTTTATACCTCGAAGGAGTTCGGTCCATCGAAAAGGCCACGTAGGTGTACGACGAAAAAGCTGAGGAGTCTCTGACACACCGTACTCGTACAGCCCCCGACACGCCGCCCCCAGACACGCTCTGACACGCCGCCCTTGTACTCCACTAGGCTCTCGGCTAGGCGGCCTATGGTCGGCTAGAAGCTCCCCCTCTCCCCGAAGGTACGGACCGTATCTAACCGAACACGTGATACAATCAGGGTAGGCTATGGGAAACGAGCTTCTCCTATTCACCTCCCTATAAATATTCAGGAAACGCTCCAGGTATGGGGATCCTACTCCAAGGAAAAATCTCTCCCTTCCTTATTTATCTCTGGTACTAACTTGGGCGTCGAAGAGTCCTCCCCCGGAAAAACACTTCGAGGAGTTCTTAACCCTTGTTTTTCTGAGTCCTTGCAGTCCTTCTCCCATCGGGGGTTCCTCATCCAGGCGTTCGCCCACCGGAAGTTCCTACTCCAGGCTCACCATGTTGCACAACGATGATGTCGAAGGGCATCATTTGGCGCCATCTATGGGAACCCTTTCCCATATCACCGTCGTAGAGACTTGGCATTCAAAAGACAAGGGGCTCCTGAAGTCCACCTCTGTACCGGATGCTCAGCTGGCGACCCAACAGCCCACTGCAGAAACTTCTACGCTGAAAGACGACCGCCTTCCAACAGTGATGATGGGCTTCTTGCGAGACTTCCAGCGCTTCATGATTGCTGAAATGACTCAACAGCTCGACCAGAGGTGGCCCCAGCCTCCACCGGTCCGAAGGGCCTCCCCCTCGGCAACGTGCCGAGAGAGAAGCCCGGGGTCCACCCACCAGAGTTCCAGGAGTAAGGGCTCTCATGACACATCATCGATGGAGGACGTGCCCCCTAGGGCACGACCCACTAGAGAAAGGGCCCAAAAAGAAATTAGGACCTCCTGTTAATGGAGTCCGTGCCTATATCGAAGGTCCCAGTCTTCTCGCCGCTGAAGTTACTCTCTGAAAGGGAGGAGAAGTTCACCAATGCCGGCGACCATCAGTTAGCAAGGGGAAGCTAACACAACTACCCTTATGGAAAAGATCCTTGGAAGACTAGAAAAGGTTAAGAACCGGATCTCCCAAAAGCCAGTCAGGTCGAGATTGTCCGACACTTATATCGGAGAAGAGTCACCCTTCGTACGGGAAGTGTTGGAGGCACCTATGCAAAGAGACTTTTGGGTGCCACGTTTGGAAACCTACGACAGGCGTAGTGACCCCCAAGCACACTTGACAAAGTAGAAGCGAAGCATGGTGCTCCACGGCGCAGATGACACCACCCTTTGCAAATGTTCCGCGGTGACCCTCTCCGGTCCAGCAACGGCGTGCTATAACTCCCTGGCCCATGGGACCTTGCTTAGTTTCCAAGAGCTGTCTACTGCCTTCACCCAATAGTTCATTGGCAGCAGGCCAACAACCAATATGCCAGTACAAATGTTCGACATAGCACAGCGAAGTAGGGAAACCATTTGCGACTACATCGAAAGGTTCAACCTAGAAGCACTGAGTGTACCCCACTTTCGGCCCAAGATTCGCATCCTCGCAATGATAAGAGGACTTCAGAGAGACTCCCAACTCTTTTATGAGTTCTCCAAGGACCCCCCCCCAGACACTCTTGGGGAGTTCTATAGAAGGGCCGAACAGCATGTGGCGGCCGAGGAACTCAGAATGGCAGGGCCTAAGGTGGAACACCGTCGGCCCGAAGGACTAAGCCACCAGCCTCATCACCAAAATGAGGTTGGAGGAAGGCCCCGAAAACAAAGGGGTAAAAGGCCAATGACATTCACTCCCCTAAACGCCACGAGGGCCAGCATTCTCATGGCCTTAGAAAGGCAAAGGTCTACAGTTCCAAGGCCAAAGGCCATGACTTCGGAAAATAAGAAGAACATGAAGAAGTTTTGCCAATTCCACCAAGATCATGCAAACGACACTGAAGACTGCTTCCAGCTAAGGAAGTACATCGAGTCCCTAATAAAGCAGGGCCAGCTTCGCCGGTACATGTGGATGCCTTCTCCGAAAGGAAGAAAGGAAGAACAAAGAAGGGAGGATGAGGGGGACTATGATTCCGACAGATGTTGGGACCGAAGTCCTCGAAAGAATCCGCCACCATCATAGGGGTCATCCAAACCATCACTACAGGGATACCCTCGGCTGAGAGGAAAAGAAAGATGTGAGGAATCTCCGTAATGGAGTATGGGAACTCACCAAACAGACTCGTTCACAGAGATGGATCCATAGTGAAGTTCCCCCATGATGACCCACTCTTTGTCATGACAAGGATAGAGAGTTGAGACGTCAAAAGAGCACTCCTGGATGATGGCTCCAACACCGACATCATCTTCTTGCACCTACTACCTAAATTAGGCATCTCAAAAGGCAACCTCAACACAGTCAATTCCCCCACCTTTGGGGTTGGGGCATCCGAGCTCCCAATCCTCGGATACATCGACCTATCCCTAATGCTAAAAGGGACCTCGCCTTAGAGTCAGGAGGAATTGTTTGCCTCCGTTATGACTAGATTCATTGTCATTGATGTTCCCTCATTATACAATGCCATCCTAGGAAGGCAAACTCAAGGCAATCTCCACATCCGCCCGAATGGAAAGTACTTAACAGTCACCTTCGCAACTAAAGAAGGAGATGCAGAGATCTTTATTGACTAAACCGAAGTCAATAGGGTCTTCACCAAGGCTAGAAAAGCCCGGCAAAGGTCCAGGTACAGACTTTCGCTACTGAAAGAGCAATCATGACAGGCGAAGAAACGGCAAGGGAGGGAATAGAAGAGTTGGAAAAAGTAGAAATAGAAAATATAGAGCTGATCCCCAGTCGGACCACCTGAGAAGGGAAAAAATTGGCTTGTACCTTTTTTGTTAATGAACAAAGATCTATTCGCCTACTCTCCGAAAGACATGCCTGGGGTCGACCTAAGCAAAATTCACCATAGTCTTAAAGTACGCCCTGACGCTAGGCCGGTTCGGCAGAAAAAATAGAACCTATCGGCTCATTAGAACTCCTTTGTTAAAACCGAGGTTAAGTGCCTGATTGAGGCAGGGGTAATAAGAGAAGTTAAATACCCCGAATGGCTTAGCAACGTGGTTATCGCCATAAAAGAAGGGAGTGAAAAGCTCCGAATGTGCATCAATTTTTGGAACCTGAATGATGCCTGTCCAAAGGACTCCTAACTTTTGCCAGCCATAGACCAGTTGGTGGATTCAACCACTGAATACGGTCTTCTCAGTTTCCTCGATGCTTTCAGCGGGTATCAGCAAATTCAAATAAACCCTGGAGATGAAGAAAAGACCGCCTTCATCACTGAAGTTGGTACCTACTACTACGTCAGAGTGCCCTTCGGCCTTAAGAATGCAGTGGCTACCTATCAACGGTTGATGAATAAAGTGTTCGACTCCCAGATCAGGAGGAACATGGAAGTGTATGTCGATGATATGATAGTTAAGAGCAGAATGCCTGGTAATCATATCTTGGACTTAGACAAAACCTTCCAACCACTTTGGGAGTTCGGCATTCGCCTTAACGCCGAGAAGTGTGTGTTTGGAGTGAGCGTAGGTAAGTTCCTCGGGTTCATGGTGCCAGAATGGGGAATAGACGCCAACCCCGAAAATGTCAAAGCCTTGTTAGGATTCCGAACACCTGCAACCACTAAAGATATACAAAGGCTTGCCGGAAAAATCACTTCCCTTAGTAGATTCATTTCCAGATACGACGACCGATGTCGACCATTCTTCAACGTGCTTACCAAAGTAACCAAAAGTGGAGGCAATCCCGAAACCGAGGAGCACCCTTGGAACCAAGAATGTTAAAAAGCTTGGGATGAGCTTAAAAGCTACCTAACCCCATTGCCAACACTTCGGCAACCTTAGGAAAGAGAGCCTCTCCTCCTCTACCTTGCCATCACTGAAAAAATTGTGAGTTTAGTCCTAGTGAAGGAAGAAGTTAGAAGGCAGTGGCCGATATATTATGTAAGCAAGTCCCTGCATGGCGCCGAGGTAATGTACCCATTGCTCCAAAAAGCCATTTACACCTTAGTGCTCGCGGGTAGGAGGCTACGGCCCTGCTTTCAAGGACACCCCATCATTGTCCGAAGCAACCTACCTCTACGTGACATAATGAAAAAAGTAGAGCATTCAGGAAGGCTGTCAAAATGGTGTATCGAGCTCGGAGAGTATGACATCACTTACGAGCCAAGACGGGCAATAAAAGCCCAGGCATTGGCAGATTTTATCGTCAAAATTCTAGAAATCGAGGATGCTGAAGCTACCTCGGAAGATTTGATAAGGACTGAAATAGAGTGGAAACTCTTTGTCGATGGAGCCCCATGCGCCGGGCACCAAGGCACTGAAGTGGTTCTTCGGGGGCCGAAGGTATGGAAGCCATCAAAGCCATCAAATTCGGTTTTAATGTCACCAATAACATCGCCGAATATGAGGCCCTCATAGCAGGACTAAAACTGGCCAGAAAGGTTGGTGTAAAAAACCTTACGGCCCACAGCGACTCACAGCTAGTAGTCCGGCAAATGAAAGGAGATTATGCTGCAAAGAATACAACCTTGGCAAAGTATCATGACCTTGTCAAGAAGCTCATTAAAGAGTTTGACTCGGTACAAATAGAAAACATGCCTAAAAGAGATAATGGTCAAGCTGATACCTTGGCCAAATCCAAGGAACCCACCGAGGTGCTAAAGCAACCAAGCACAGAATTAATGTGCGTAGCAACCTCGGGTGAAGGATGGCAAGATTCCATCAAGAAATATTTGGCAACTTCGGCACTCCCCGAAGATCCTACTAAGGGCACAAAAGTGTGAAAACGCTCTGGCAGATATTTCCTCATCGGGGATGAACTATACAGACAAGGGTATGCAAGTTCCCTGCAGAGGTGCATAAGTGAAAAGGATGTCAGGACAGTCCTCGAAGAAGTTCGTGAAGGGGCTTGCGGTTCCCACATAGGAACAGACGCCCTCGCCGGAGTATTACTTCGTCAAGGTTACTTTTGGCCTACCCTAAGAAAGGATGCAAGGCAATTTATCCGAAAATGTGACAATTGCCAAAGGCACGCCAACATCCAGAGGCTACCCTCGGAGAAAATAACTAGCAAATTACCCTTGCCCCTTCGCCGTCTGGGGTATTGACCTCATCGGACCTCTCCCAAGTGCCCCCGGTGGGGTGAAATTCTGCATAGTTACAGTCGACTACTTCACTAAGTGGATCAAAGTGGAACCTTTGGCATCAATCTCGGTGAAGGATACCCAATAGTTCATTTAGAAGAACATCATATGCCGATTTGGCATACCAAGGGTAATAGTGGCTGACAATGGTACCAAGTTTACTAACAGAGGGTTCCGAGAATTCGTGGCTAACCTCGGCATAAAACTATATTTCGCCCCAATAGCCCATCCTCAAAGTAATCGGCAAGTCGAGGTATCCAATAGGACAGTAAAAGATGGCTTGAAGAATAGGCTAAGGGAGGCAAAAGGGAAATGGCCAGGGGAACTCCCAAGTGTATTATGGAGCTATCAAACAACTCCCCGAAAGGCCACGGGAGAAACTCCTTTCTTGCTCGTGTTCAGGATAGAAGCCATTATTCCCATTGAGGTCATATGGTATTCAATAAGGATACAGGTGTTCGACGAAGGAGGAAAAACCTTGGCTTGAGGGCAAAACTAGACCTCATCGAAGAACACCGCGAAATGGACGAAGGCGGAAGGCTTTCCATGAAAGAGTAGCCGATGCTACTAACTTGCGTGTGAAGAAAAAAGAAATCAAGAAGGGGGACCTCGTCCTCCGAAAGGCCAAGTTCGAGCTACGAAGGCCATCAGATGGGGTACTTCGGGCAAACTAGGGGGGACCTTATCTGGTCCTCGACGAAGTCCGCCCAAGGGTCTATAAATTAGGCGATGCCGAGCGAGTAGAGTTGAAAAACACTTGGCATTCAGATTCTTTGAAAAAATTCTACACTTCAAAATTTTTTCCAAAAAAAGCTTGTGGTTACTCCTCCCCGAAATCACCAATAAAAATGAGGTTTATAAACTGAATATGGTCACATTGCTAAAATGGGTTTTTAGCACATTGAATTTTTTCCGAAGGTGGTAGTTCCTTAGCAAAGCCTAAAACTCGGCGGAATGTGTTCGGAAAAGTTAAAATAGTCCACATATTAGGAAAATCTAGCTAAAGGAAGAACAGTACAATGTTTCCCGAAGGCATGATTACGGACATGGATGTTTGCTGAAAATGCACACATAGAATTATACAAACTTCTGAAGAGCCATGATCAAAGCAAAGAACGGGAACTTAGGAAAAAAATTTCATTCATAGTTCTGAGGCAATATTACAAAAGAGTAGATTACAAGAAAAAGAAAGAAGAAAAAGCCTATTGAGCCGGAGTGTCTGGAACCTCTTTGGCATTGGTATGTTTCTCTTCGACGGGAGCATCCGAAGGCGCGGGCACAACAAGAGGGAGGTTGAGGAACTCCAGCTTCGACCACGTCCACCTGGGCTCTTTAGGAAAATCCAAAGCGGCCAGGAAGGAAAGGTCAAGTTCGGGGTGCTGAGAAAGGACTTGGTGCCGCTCCAAACAAAAACCGTCTTGATAAGTCACCTTCATCATTTGGTTGGATTGGTCCTTCTCGGCACTCAGAGTTGACAGCTCGGCTGTAAGCTCAGCAACCTCCATCTCAAGTTTCTTCTTCTTCTTTTTCTTGGCCTTCTTCTTCAACGAATCGACCTTAGCTTGAAGATCGGCGTTCAAAGCACGCGCCTTCGCAAGGTTCTCAGCATCTTCTGTCTTTTCCTTTTGAAGAGCTTCGTTCTCCAAAGAGAGAACAACACACTTTGTGCCTAGGTCCTCAACCTTGGCCGAAAAGTCGAGAATGAGCTCCTTCTTGCTCTTCCGAAGCTCGGTCCGAAGATTCTCCATGTCTTCACTTGCAACCTTGCTTAGTTCGCCGCACTTGAGGACATATTTGGCGCAAAACTCCTTCGCCTGCCTCAGACAATTCTTGGATTGAGAGCGACCCTCATTCTACTTTGCCGCCCAAGCTCAGAAGTATCCGCTGTATGCCAGGAGCTGCAGAAAAGAATGTCACGAGTAAAGGTCAAAGGACAACAAAAATTTAGAAGAAAATTTTCTAAGTTCCCAAAGAAAGAGAAAGAAAATTCACCTGGGCACCGTGTTCTCTCATCCTCGTCGTGAGGATCTCCTTATTCGGGCATTCAGCGAAGAGTGACTTCAAGGTGGCGTTCGTCAGAACACCCCTCGCCATGTAGGGAGCCATCAACTGGCTGTCCTTGGAGAACAAGTTCATGTCCTCCGTGAAAGTCCAGAAGGGCTCCCTTGGTACTTGGTCCTTCGGGATATGGCCATCCTGAAGGCCCTTCTTCCGGGCATGAGCTTCCACCTAGGGAGCAGGTGTCACCTCCTCTGCAAGATCACACTGAAGTTCCATCAGTACGTTGTCCCTTAGCCATCCATCTATAAGATCGTAGATACCAAAAACACTAACATTCATAGACAAACAACTAAGGAACAAACCTGGTGGAACCTCGGTAACGACATCCTCAGTCTCGCCCACTTTGTGGACTTTGCCGGGAATGTACTTGCCCTTCCTTCTCCTGCTCTCCTTAAGCTCTTGAGCCGAAGTTCCTCCGACTGAAGTCTCAGTAGCTATATCTAGACTCAAAGCAGTCTCAAGGGCGGTAGGATCCAAAGGTGGATTAGTGTAGGCAGGAGACCGGGCAGGCGACTAGTCCTGCACTTCAACAATGTCTTCGGGGGAGGAGGAAGGGCGTCCACCTTTGTTTTCTTCACCTTGGACAGCCCTCCGCTGGTCTTCTTCCTTTTCGCAGGCGCTTTCCTCAGCGTCTGCTCCCCCGCATCTGATCACCCATCTCTGTAAAAGGAAAAAAACATCAGTGTAAGTCCAATAGGAACACATGTAAGCAACACCCGGAAGATAACTTACCCTCGGCAAAAGCCTCGTACGAGATCTCGCACCGAAAAAGCATCACCAGCCATGCTTTCTACCCCGGGAGAACAGGCACGGGCAGGTTCGGGTCAAACTTGTGCTCATGGGTCACCCCCAATTCCCGAAAGACCTCTTTGGTCATGAGGTCCTACTTAATGGGAAAGGGGTACAAGGAACGCAGAAGGACCTCAAGGTCCTAATCTGCAACCGCTCGAATGCGTCGGTCGAACTCATCAAATTCAGCCGCCGACCCCGTGGTCAATAGCTTCCGAGGGTCAACAACGTCAGTCTTCAGAACCCCCGAAGCCCATTTGGTCAAACGTAGCTCCATCTTTCGGGAACTGACAGAAAGAAGAACTTTTTCTGCCACCCCCGCCAGCTATCCTTCGTGCCGAAGGTTAAGGTGAATTTCTTGCTCCCGGACCCTCGGGGAAGCAAGAAGTAGAAGCCACCCTTCGGGACCGGGTGGAGTTTATACTATTGCATGAAGAAACGAAAATGGGGCTTTATCTTAAAAACCCCACACATACAAAGAAAGGCCTTGAAATAAGAATAAGAGTTTGGAGGGAGCTGGTTCACAGCAATCCTGTGGAACCTGCAGAACTCGCACACCATGTGCAGAGGGGGATATCGAAGATCGGCCTTCAATTGGGCTTGGTAAACAGTGATCTCATCGGAATGGGCCATGTAACAGTACATGACCGGGGAAGGTAACCTCGGGACGGCGTAAGTGAGGAGGTAGAATTTTGCTATCCACTTCGTCATTTTCTCCGAAGTAGTGCAGCATGGATGTGACTCAAGGGGGAGAAAGCTCTCGAGAATAGGGTAGATGATCATCAGTGGAGCAGGGTTCGACATTTCTCAATAAAGAAGAGAGGTAACGTCAGGGAACCTAAAGAAAGAAAAAATAAAACTTCGGAACGAATGACTTCGGAAGGAAAAAAGAACTTCGGAAAGAAAAAACCCATTGAAAGCTTTGCCGAAATTGGGATTCCTGGACGCCATCATGAAAGGTTGTCAGAAATCGCTCCACAGCTAGAACCGCCACTAGAAGGAGAAAAAGACAAGAGAGAAATTCTAGAGCAAATGAGAGCAAAAGAAAAGAGTATGAAGGTCTGAGGCAAAAGGGGTTTATATAGGCCGAAGGGGGCAGGCAAAACACAATCATTATTACTCCTCAAAGGTGAAGAGACGCAATTAATGTAACCGACGTAACGGTCTACCATTCACCGGCAGCCACGTGTAAGCCATCGCGAGGAACGAGGGCACGTCCATGACAACTGGCAGACCTATATAACCCTAACCGAAGTAATGTGCCCGCATACAAGTGAAGATGAAACGAGTCACTGACAGAAAAGTAAGTGTAAGTACGTGCCCCAGATAGTAACCTTGGGGGAGGAGCCAGGGACACCACTCAAACACCTGGGAAACTACCTTGGTAGGGCACATTAGTTCGCCATATTCCATCCTGGGGAGAAGGAGGCTCCGGATAGAAGCCAATCATGGCAACAAGACCAAGCATCGTTTACCACAAGAAAGGTTCCCGGAACTCCACAAACCAAAGAAACATATTTAGTTTTCTGATGGAAGGCATGTGATAGCCGAAGGGCTATCACCCCCAAAGAACCTCACATGAGCGCGCCACTTCTGGTCAAGGTAGACACGACAAAACCCCGGTAAAGAGAGGACTGCAGCACCCTCAGACAAGCCAGATAGGCGCTACCGCTCGGGAAACCCATGGGACCAACTTCGGTCAGAAGGAGTCACCGCCTTTCCCGAAGGTGACCTCGCGCCGACCTCACATGGCCAAAACCACCTCCGTATACTCTCTAGGCCACCCTCAGGGCGCGCTCATGAAGTGCCACATTAGGTACCCAAGCCTATCCTCGGGAAAGTCCAATCGAAGGTGCCTCGTACAAACAGGGGACCCCCTCCAGAGGAACTCACCTTCCCGAACGAGCTGTATACCTTGAAGGAGTTCGGTCCACCGAAAAGGCCACGTAGGTGTGTGACGAAACAGCTGAGGAGTCTCTGACGCACAATACTCGTACAGCCCCCGACACGCCGCCATTACACACGCTCTGACACGCTGCCCTTGTACTGCGCTAGGCTCCTGGCCAAGTGGCCTATGGTCGGCCAGAAGGTCCCCTTCTCCCCAAAGGTACGAATCGTATCTGACCGAACACGTGTCACGATCTAGGAAGGTTGTGGGAAATGAGCTTTTCCTGTTCACCTCCCTATAAATATTCAGGAAAATTCACGGTAGGGATGACAAAAGAGTAGGTCGGGTCAAGTTTAGGTCTGGTCATTCAAGTTCAAGTTTAATTGGGTTAGCATATATTTGTGTCCAAATCGAGTTTAGGTCAAGTTATTTGGGTTCGAATTGATTTCGGGTTCGGGTTAGGACAGGCCGGGTTTATTTCAGTTCGGATCCAATCAGATCAGGTTATCGAGTCTTAGATCAGATTCAACTTTATTGTCAAATTTACTCGGTTCACTTATGCATAAGTCGAAATGGCTGAATCGATTCAATTTTTTTTGTTTAATTTTGAATAAAACTTAATTTAACTTGACAAAAAAATAATATAAAATTTATGAAGGAATATTAATATATAATTTCTTTCACAAAATACTCCATCTGTGCCAAGTTTTTTCTAACATTCACTATCCAATAGCTAATCTATAATTTTTTATTTTCAACATTTTAGTATATAAATGAAAATTGATTATATTAAATGATAAATAAAGACCTATAGTTTCTAAATATATACTTTTTAGATTTTTTTTTCTGAAAAATAATCTCCATCTGTCTCATTTTCTTGACTCTATTTAATTTTTTTCACTAGTTTGACTAGAATTTATTCATATTATTATTTATTTAAAAATTTCAAAAAACATATTTAAAAATTATAGTTCTTGATTTATCATTCATGTATAAAATTTATTTATCTATTTATTAAAATGTGGAAAAAAAATTATAGCTTAGTTGTTAAAATATGAATGGTGCAAAGAATTTATGATAGATGTAGGAACATGAATAAATTGAATTCTAATTATTCAAAGAAGTCAAATATTTCAAAGAATATGGGATGAAAGAAGTACTATAATTTCTAAAACCTAATTATTCTCATATCTCTTTCACCATTTCACTAATCGTTTCTTATAGCTCTTACTTACTAGCTCTACAATGCAAAACAGCTCAATAGATTAGGAGAAACTCATTCACGTATGTTAAATCATAATTTTTCTAAGGTATTTGATGATTATATAGTTTATGTTGATTTAAGTTAAAATCGGCTCTTATCAGATTTAGTCATCAAATCATTTTGGGTACAGTTCAGGTCGGGTTTATATTCGGGGTTTTATTTCAATTAGGTTCAGGTTCAAGATGAGTTTGGTACATTCAGTTTTGGGTTGTGGATTTTTCGGGTCAAATTGGGTCAGGTCAGGCTTGGGTTCGGATGGGTCAGATTAGGTCTTTGAGTCGAATCAAATTTTTCAATTCCTAGTTCACAGATTAGGATGTTGTGATCTCACTCTCAAAAAAACCAAAAGAATAATGTTTCATTCGACCAATTCTTATATTGAGAGAAGAACAAGGTTGACTGTGTCAAAAGATACCGCAAACGACTAGTGCAATATTTCCTGGGTACAAGTAAATTTATATCAGAAATATTTATAGACATGCAATTTAAATTCAAGGAACCATTCATCAAACCATGCTTCTGTTGGGTTTCGGGAGCCAAACAAGCGCAGCGGAATTTAACCGAAACCCTCCGGGATCCAAGTGAAACGGGGTAAATCGGGTGTTCGAAAATTTTCATACCTAATTTTTGGTTGAGATCTCTCACCCAACTGTACAGTCGAATCACAAAACCTGAACAATTGCGTGTTCAAGCTCTCTATGGTATCCACACGAGCCTCTCAGGATCACCACGCTTCCACTATGTCCCGGCAGATGCGTTTCGCTTGCGCTCCCAGTGCTAACTTGCGTCCTCTAAGGAATTGCAAGAAAAGAGTGCGGCTGTCATTTTGGGAGGCTAGGGCAGGGAGCTACGAATTTCTCACTAAAAGTTGTATTTATAGTGAGACTCAACTTCCAGGCCTAATGGGTTTCAAAGCCCTAATCCAACTAGGCTTTAATTTCGGGCTTAATAATGGCTCAACTGTTGGGCCCATTATTAAAATGAAATTATTGTGAAACCATCACCCAAATAATTAGCCCATGCAATCTAATGATCCAAATGGCTCTAAGTGGGCGACCTAATAGGCTCTTACCACATTGGCAATGATCATAAATCACATTTATGATCATAAGCAATGAGTGGTGTCTAGCAACAAATCATAGCTACCCAAGTGACAAGATTGTTGGTGATTTGACTAAACCTTTATGATCATCACCGATATATGCCATTATCCTTTTGTCCAAGATATCAAGTGTCAGGACCACCATTCAGTACTTGGCTAAGACCAAGAAAAATGAGAAACATACAATTAAATACAAGAGGGACTCAATTGAACATGGTAATAGTGATGTGAATGCAAGACTACAAAACTGTGTGCCTTAAATGCACTTAAATGGAAGACTATGTTGAGTTTGGCAAGAAATAAAGTTGGAGGACTGCATTGCACACTTAAACTAATGATGCAAGTGAAACTACAAACAAGGAATGGACAAAACCAGCCATGCAATTTTGTATGAGGGCTAGTGTGGAATTAGGCCATTTTTATGGACTTTAAGTCCAAGGCCGGCCATGAAGAAATAATAAACAATGGGAGTTGGCTAGTGGAGGCATTATAATATTAAGTTAGTGGAGGAAGAAAAATAATAGTTTATGGGGAATGAATAGTTTATTATGTTAGTGGAGGATTTGATTTGTTTAATGGGATTTTGTGGGAATGTTGGCAGGCCATCTTAAGCACCTCAACATTCCTTGGACTTGGCATTTACCTTCATTTGCATGCTTGGAGAGCTCTTGGCGGAAACACCATCTTCTTCCTTGTTCGTCAATGTTCTTCACTTGTTCTTGAGAGTTCTTGGCCGAAACTTGAGTGCTCTTGAGAGTTCATGTAAATTCCTAGCCAAAATCATCAAGATGTCTTGTTATTCATGAAGATTGAAGCTTGTTCTTAAGGAATCAAAGTTTGGCCGAATATGTTCTTGCCATGTTCATGAAGTTTCCTTGAAGTTGCATGGTGTTCAAAAAGGTGGAAGTGCAAAACAGAATTTTAGAGCTTTGTTCTTGAGGTAACAACTCAAGGTTACTTGAATCCATGGTATATTTTTCATGAACAAGTGTTTATGATGATTAAATGAAGGTTGTATTGTGTTAGGCAACCTTGGATTGAAAGTTTGAAGGTTAGCCATCAAAGAACACAACATGGCCGAATGATGTTCATGAATGTTCTTGTGTGTTCTTGGTGAGTTCATGGTGTTCTTGGCCTAGAATTGGTGAATTCATGAGATTACTTTAGTGTTATGTGTGTAACTCAGGATATTTATGTCCATGGCCAAAAATGAAAGGTTGTTTGGACTTGGAGATTGAAGCTTGGAAGGAAGCATTCAAGCTTGTGTTGGTGAAATCTAGGCACCATTGAACTTGAAGTTTAAAGCTTGGTTTTGAAGAAATCCAAGCAAGGCCTAATTTACTCAAGCTCAAAAGTGTGGTAAGGATTCATGTATTACTTGGTTTTTTGGTACTTTTTCCATGAGCAAGTAATTAGAGCTACTAAGTGATGGTCAAGATATACTATATGATCTTAGTATGCTTGAAGGGCTATGGTGGAACTAATGGTTCTATGGTTAATTAGCTAATCAATAATGGCAAGTGTTGAAGTCCACAGTGGGTTTGTCCAATCTACCATGTACTTGGAGCTCAAGGGGAATGAAGAATGAATTGGAAAAGAAATTGTGTGCAAATGCACATGGACACTTGGTAGTGGCCTTTGGCTGAATATGGAATGTGGTGTTTGTGTGAGTTTGTGTGCTTTTGTTGATTGATTGTGCATGCTAACCAACTTATTATTGATATATGTTGAATATAGGCTTTGGCCAAATTGTATTTTCTATGTCTTTGTGTCTTTGGATGTAGGTACATGCTTGATTATAGAGGTTAAGCTTAAGCTTAACTAAATAGACTCCTTTGGAGATGTAGTGAATCCTTACTGAGTTGTAAAACTCACTACCCTTATTGGTTGATTTTTCAGGAAAGCGTAAAGAGCTTGAGTAGTTGTGCTTGTGTTTGGACTTCTTGGTTCTGAGTACCAAGTTTGCTTGTTGTCCAAGGTATGTGTGCCAACTTAATCTTGGCTTGAAAATGTGCATATATATCCAAGTCTTATGTAGGCCGAATTTAATGGCTTAAGTTTTGAAGGAGCTTAGCTGTGGGACTTATGCTAGGAGGTGATGGTTGTGAGGACCTATGGCTTTTGAGGTTGTGTGTACTTTGGAGACCATTAGTTTGGTCATTTGGACTTGTACCTATAGTGCACCCTTTTACAGTACCTTTGAGCATTATGGGTAGTTTGTGTCTTTATGGGTTGAGTTTTGGACTTGTAAGTTTGGACTATTTTGCTTCCTTGGCATGTTGCCATGTAGTTGATGCTGGGTTGCTAGACTTGTGCACTATGGGTCTTGGAAGGCCTTTTGTATGCTGGACTTATGTTGGTTGCCTGTGTGCCAAGTTTCCTTGGCTTTATGACTATGAGCATGTTGTTATGAAATTGGAATCCTTGTGTACTATACTTAGCCGAATGCTCATGAACATTTATGTATTTGTTTTCAAGCTTGAAAGTGGATATGGGCTTCTTTGTTGCCATGCATATGACTAGTACACTTGATGTACACACAAGTTAAGCACTTAAAGGAAAAAAGTGCAAGTATTGCTTGTTTTGCAAGTTAATGAGTTGCGCTTTGCCTAAGCTGCAAGTAACTAAACAAAAATTAATCAAGCCTCATGGGCCACCTCCCGAGCCCATAAAAAGAATGCCCAAACTCTACCTAAAGAAAGTTGGCTAATTAAACTCTGATAACAACACTTAGAAACCTAAGTGTCCTTGACTTTCTGTAGTGGATGGTGAGTGGTACTAAGCGTGCATGGGTTGGGCCCTGTGTGGGGTGTGACATTAAGATTAAGCATGAGACATGGAATGTGTCATTCTTGTATCACCTAATCTTTGGTTTCTTGATTACCGAGTAGACAAACTTAAACTGATGACATTGATATCGTATATCAACACATCCAAGCATCACCATGCAATTTTTCTAAGTCTCACTCTATCAAGGGGCCCGAAGATATCACTCCCGTTACATAGGAGGGACAAATCCCATCTTGATCATACAAATCCCTCCGCATGATATGTGACATACCTAATGACCTCCTTCAAGTTCACTCAGTTACGAGCAACAAAGGAAAGTATCAAAGTATGTGACTCACATGTAGGGAACCTTGATGATCTTAGGTCGAAAGACTATATATACCATGATCTCTATGAGAATCACTTATGACCCTCATATAACGATCCATGTAATGTTCTCATGGTGGGTCGGTCCAGTACATAAGTTCTACAACTTGTACCCATATGCAGACTACATATCTCATATTAGACTCCACATATGCTAGTCGTTATATATTATTGCAACCCGCTCCACAATAATACTAGACTAGGGAAATTTGAGAATATCATTATTCTAGGGTTATAATTATGTTTCTTAAGTTACGCAGAAACAAAACAACAAACATAATTGCTGGATTAATGCATTAATAAAATATCATGACTCAATGTGCAAAAATACAATCATCTCATGATTGGCCTTTTGGGCACAACACTAACACGCCCGTCATGACTGGTTTTTCATTAACCAAAGTTTGTACTTGGACCTTTGCTGGGCTTCGTCTGGCCTTCATGAAGACCCTCCTGACTTCGGTTTGGTCAATGAAGATTTCTGCATCTCCTTCTTTGGTTGCGAAGGTGACTGTTAGGTTTCTTAGATCCGGGCGGATGTGGAGATTGCCTTGGGTCTGCCTTCTGAGGATAGCATTGTAAGCTGAGGGAACATCGATGACAATGAATCCTGTCATAACGAAGGCGATCAGCTCCTCCTGATCTTGGGGTGAGGTCCCTTTCAACATTAGGGGCAGATCGATGTATCTGAGGACTAGAAGCCCGGATGGCCCAACTCCGAAGGCGGGGGAATTGACTGTGTTAAGATCATCTTTTGAAATGCCTAATATAGGCAGTTGGTGTGAAAAGATGACGTCAGTGTTGGAGCCGTCGTCAAGGAGTACTCTTTTGACGTCCCAGTTTTCTATCCTTGCCAGGACAAGGAGTGGGTCGTCGTGGGGGAACTTTACTATAGACCCGTCTCTGCGAATAAGTTTGCTTGGCGAGTTCCCGTACTCCATTACGGAGATTTCTCTTATATTTCTCTTCCTCTCAGCTGAGGGTATTCCGGTAGTGATGGTTTGGATGACCCCTACTGGTGGTGGCAGATTTTTTCAAGGGTTTTGGTCCCGACGTCTGTCGGAATCATAGTCCTCCTTGTCCCCCCTCCTTTGTTCCTTCTTTCTTCCTTTCGGAGAATGCATTTGCAAGTACCGTCGAAGTTGGCCCTGCTTTATCAGGGATTCAACGTATTTCCTTAGCTGAAAGCAATCTTCGGTGTCATGGCCGTGATCTCAGTGAAATTGGCAGAATTTCTTCATGTTCTTCTCATTTTCCGAGGCCATGGCCTTTGGCCTTGGGACTATAACTCCCTGCCTTTCTAGTGCCATAAGGATGCTAGCCCTTGTGGCGTTGAGGGGAGCGAATGTCATTGGTCTCTTACCCCTTGATTTTCGAGGCCTTCCCTCCTCATTCTGGCATCGAGGCTGGTGGTGGAGTCCTTTGGGGCGTGGGTGCTCCCCCTTTGGCCCTCCCATTCTAAGCTCCTCGGCGATCATGTGCTGTTCAGCCGTTCTATAGAACTCCCCAAGGGTGTCTGGAGGGTCCATGGAGAACTCATAAAAGAGTTGGGAGTCCCTCCGAAGTTCTCTTATCATTGCGAGGATGCAAATTTCCGGTCGAAAATCGGGTACACTTAGCGCCTCTCTGCTGAACCTTTCGACGTAGTCGCGAATGGTCTCCCCACTTCGTTGTATTATGTCGAACATCTATACCGGCATCTTGGCTATTGGCCTACTGCCAATGAACTACTGAGTAAAGGCAGTTGATAGCTCCTGGAAACTTAGCAAGGTCCCGTGGGGCAGAGAGTTGTACCATGCTGTTGCTGGCTTGGAGAGGGTTACCTCAAAACATTTGCAAAGAGTAGCGTCATCTGCGCCGTGGAGCACCATGCTTCGCTTATACTTTGTCAGGTGCGCCTGAAGGTCACTATGCCCATCGTAGGTTTCCAGGCATGGTACCCTAAAATCACTAGGTATGGGCGCCTTCACCACCTCCTGCACAAAGGCTGACTCTTCTCCGGCATAAGTGTTGGACAGCCTCGACCAGACTAGCTTTCAGGAGATTTGCCTCTCAACTTTTTCCAGTCTTCCGAGGATCCTCTCCATAAGGAGAGCTGTGTTAGCCTCTCCTTGTTGCCTGGTGGTCGTCGGCAATGGCGAACTTCTTCTCCTTCTCAAAGAGTAACTTCGACGATGAGGGGACTGAGACCCTCGGCTCAGAGATGAGCTCCGCCGATAGGTGGCCCTAGTTTCTTTTGGGGCTCCTTCTCTAGTGGGTAGCACCCTAGAGGGCACATCCTCCATGGAGGATGCATTGAGGAAGTCCCCACTCCTGGAACTCTGGTGGGTGGACCTCGAACTTCTCTCTCGGCATGCTGCCGAGGGAGAGGTCCTTCGGGTCGGGGGAGGTTGGGGCCACCTTTGCTCGAGCTGCTAAGTCATTTCAGCGACGATGGAGCGCTGGAAATCTCGTAAGAAGCCCATCGTCACTGTCACGGGGCGGTCATCCTCGGGTGCAGAAGTTTCTGCCGTGGGTTGGTTGGTCGCCGGCTAAGCCTCAGGCGTAGAACAGGATTTCGGAAGCACTTTGTCCTTCGAGCGTTGAGTTTCTACGACGGCGACGTGGGAGGGAGTTCCCATAGACGGCGCCAAATGATGGTGTTCGGTATCATCATTGTGGAACATAGTGGATCTAGAGCAGAAACTTCCGATAACAGGACGGCAGAGGGGAGAAGCTTCGATGGCTAAGAAGCTACAAGGATCCAGCAAAAAAAAGCGTTAGGAGCTCCCCAGAGTGTTTTTCCAGGGAGCAATCTCCGATGCCCAAGTCAGTATTTGAAAGTGGGAGATAAGTAGAAAGCAAGAATATTTTGATTTGAAGGCCCTATTTACCTGAGCGTTTCCTGAATATTTATAGGGGGATGAATAGAAGAAGTCCGTTTACCACAGGTCGGCCAGATCGTGACACGTGTTCGGTCGGATACGATCTGTACCTTCGGAGAGAGGGGGAACTTCTTAGGTGACCATAGGCCGCCCGGCCGAAAGCCTAAGTAGCACAAGGGTGGTGTGTCAGAGCGTGTATGGGCGCGACATGTCAGGGGTCGTACGAGTACGGTGTGTCAGAGACTCCTTAGCTGTTTGGTCGTACGCCCACTGGCCTTTTTGGGTGACCAAACTCCTTCAGGGCATAGAGCTTGTTCGGGTGGGTCTTTCTTTATACGAGACACCTTTGGCTGGGCCCTTCCGAGGTTAGGCTCGGGTTTCTGTCAATGGTACTTTGTGAACGTCTCCCGAAGGTGGCCCAAGAAGTATCTGAAGGAGGCCTTGGCCATGTGAGGTTGGCGCAAAGTTACCCTTCGGAGCGATGATGACTTCTCTTGACCAAAGTTGGTCCCACAAGGTCCCTGAAGGTAACGCCTATTCCGCTTGTCCGAGGATGTTTGAGGCTCTCTCCAAGCGTAGCTGTGGTCATTTGTTCCGACCGGAGGTGATGCGTTATCCGAGGATGGCGCTTACATGTGAGGTCCTTCAAGGGCGATTGCCCTTCGGCTATCACATATCCTTTACATAACTCTCTAAAGCTCTTTCTTGAGAGTTTTGCAATTAAGTACCTGAATTTCCAAAACCTTACAAAAAAGTCCATAGGTTACTTGACAAATAAGAAATCCTTAAGCCTTTTCTTGGGAGCCAAGTTACCAACTTAAAACACTTTTAAGGAGGTATTGATCATGCCCTTTACCCTTCACACTTCAATCACTATGGTGAGAATTATACAATATAGTGGTTTTTCATCATTATGTCACACTTTGTAATTCTTCCATTTTTTTGAGGTGGTAATACAAGTTAGGCTATTAAGTTCATTTGGCTGTTCTTCTCCATGTTTCAAGATGCCTATGTATTTCCTGCTTAAGGCATCAACTAATTTATTAGCCTTACCTTCAGTGTACTTAATGGTACTGTTGAAGTCTTTAAGATATTCAAGATATCTTCTTTGTCTCATATTCAAATCCTTTTTAGTGAAGAGATACTTGAGACATTTATGATCAGTGAAGATTTGAAACTTATTACTCAGGAGGTAATGCCTCCATTGTTTCAAGGCAAAGATCACAACTGTAAGTTCTAGTCATGCACTCAATAGTTTTTCCCATGTGGTCTCAATTGCCTTGATCCATAAGCTACAGTTTGTTTTTCTTACATTAACACACATCCCAATCCAACAATAGATGCATCTGTGTTAACCTCAAAAGGTTTTTGGGATTAGGCAGTATCAGTACAGGAATGGAGGTAAGCTTGTTTTAAAGGCCCTGAAATCTCTCTTAACAATCCCTAGACCATTCAAACTTTTGCCCCTTTCTTGTTTGTTTAGTTAAAAGAGTTGCCATTACTGAAAATTTTGGCACAAATCTTCTATAATAACCAGCTAGACCCAAGAAGCTTCTTATTTCTCTGACATTCTATGCTTGCTTCCACTGTAAGATACCTTCAATTTTTGCTGGGTTTACAGCCATTCTTTTCCCATTATTACATGGCCTAGGAATTCAACTTAATTGGTCTAGAAATGGCATTTATTCAGTTTTCCATCTAATTGTTGTGTCTGTAGCACACCCAGTACTATTCTCAAGTGCTTTTCTTGCTCCATTTTATCCTTGGAATACACCAGGATATCATCTATAAATATCACCACAAAGTGGTCTAAATATGGTTTGAATATTCTTTGCATCAAATCCATATAGAAGGTTGGAGCGTTTGTAAGCCCAAATGGCATTATTGTGTATTCAAAATGCCCATATCTGGTGCTAAAAGCTGCCTTAGGAATGTCTACTTCCTTGACTCTCAGTTGGAAGTACCTTAATCTGAGATCAATCTTTGAGAAAATTGTAGCTCCCTTAAGTTGATCAAATAAGTCATCAATTTTGGGAAGAGGATACTTATTCTTTATAATTATAGCATTGAGCTTTTTGTAGTCAATACATAAACTAAGAGTCCCATCTTTCTTTTTCATAAATAGCATTGGGGCACCCCAAGGAGACACACTAGGCCTAATGAATCTTTTTTCAAGTAGTTCATCTAGTTGCTTTTTCAGCTCATTCATTTCAGGGATTGCCGTCTTGTAAGGTGCATGAAATATAGGAATTGCCTCTAGTAATCTCAAACTCTATCTCCCACATAGGAGGTAGACTTGGTAACTCAGGAGGGAATACTTTTGGGAATTCTTTCAAAGTAAGAATCTTATCTAGTTCAATCTTAGAATCGTTGTCATTCAAACCCATGTACTCTTCTTCAAAAAGTATCAGTATGCAATCCATTACCTTTTCGTGTCTAATATCACATTTTATAAAGTCGTTGAGGGAATATTCTATTGATCCTGGTAGCATCAACTTCCTATCTTGGAAATTTATAATAACATTATTTTCAGCTAACTAGTTCATGCCCAATATCATATCATAACCAATGGTTTCGAGAATGACCAGATTAGCCTTTACTTCTAGCTCATTTAGCCTAATCAAACAGTCTTTCACTATCTGATGCGAAAACATTATTTTATTTCTAGCTATTTTTATCATATCATATACATTTGAGGTAATGTTGTAACCTCTAAATTTAATTCTTTTACCAAATTAGCTGAAATAATGGATATGGAAGCATAAGCTTCATAAAGCACCGAAATGAGCTTCTTAAAAAGGTAAAGGCTACCTTTTAGTGCTTCTTTCCTTTGTTTGCCATGACTGATTACCTCTTCTCCAAGGCCGGTTTCTCCTCTTTTCCTTGATCCTTCCATCTGATAAACCCTCCCAACTGGTGGTTGGGCTTTAGCAGGTAGGGGTTGACCTACCTCTCTCTGTGTCTATTTGCGAGGTTGAGGTATTGCCACCCCTTTTCTTTTTCCTTGTTGGATTCTTGGCCATGGAGCCTTAATTTTTCCAAACACTTTCCTTTCTTCTACCTTAACTAGGCAATCTCTAACCCAGTGGTCTTGGTAGCCACATTTTAAACATCATTCAATGCGTCTATAACATGGTTTAAAACCATGGTACTCCACAATTCTTACTTTGGAGTTCAAACCTTTGAGCTTCTCTAGGCTTCTTTTGTTCTCCGCCCATTTCAGCTTTTCCGAGTCTATCTCTAGATTTCTCCCTTCCACTCTGGTGTCCCATCAATGCCCTTTTAATGTTTCCTGTAATGGGATGCTGAAATTCTTGTTCCAATGTCAAAGCCCTTTAGATAGCTTCATAATAGGTCTTAATGCCAATAGCCCTCAATATTTGCCTCAACTCAGGCTTCAATACCCTGATGAACTTTTTACTTCTCAATTCTTCCTGTCCATCATACTATGGGGCATACCTAATAAGACAACTCAATTTGTGCTCATATTCTTTGATTGACATATTTCCCCTACAGTAAGTCAAACTCTTCTTGTTTCTGATCCTTGATAGCTTCACTAACATACTATTGTTGAAATACCTGAAGAAATTTAGCCCACCTCATGGGTTCCTTCTCCTTTGTGGATTTCCATTCATTTTTGCTCGTACATGCCTTTCGTATTGTCCTCCACCAAAGCTTTGCATTACCTTCAAATTTAAAGGTAACTAGTAGCACATTTTGAGTGGATGTGACTTCCATCCTCTTAAATACTTTCTCTATCTAGTGAATAGAGAATTTAGCTTCTTCTAGATCACCACTGTCCTTAAGCACTGGGGGTTTAAGAGCCATGAAGTCTTTTAGTTGGCTTTCCCTTAGACCTTACTTTCATGATCTTTTTCTTCTTCTTTTAGGAGTCCTAGTTTTTCTCTAAGAAGCCATCACTTTTGAGCTTTCTGAGGCTGGCTCCATTGTTCCAGCATTAGTGCCTAATTGCTCCCCATCTCTGTTCTTAGTATTTCTCTTAATCTCTGATCTTAGTCATCTGCCACTTAGATGTCTTCTATCATCATCAAGCTAAGGCTCTTCTTCTGCAAGCCGAGTTGGCTGCTCTTGTCTTATTGGCTCCTTACTTGGCCTTCTTCTTCTCGTTTCCTCTATTTCCTATTGTTCATTAGCAATATTGCCTCTAGGTGTCTGGGCTTGGCCCCTAGTGAGAGCTTGCATGCCAACTACAAGCTAAGCAATATTAGCCTGCATCATTTCCATCATATGCTCCAATCTCTCCTAATTCTGTATACTGGGTTTAGGCTATGTGGCCCTATTAGGAACTCCTGTTTTGCTTTCAGCTACTTCCTCAATTTCAGGCTATTGATCATGCAACTGATCAACCCTAGTATTAAGCTTTTTCCTCATTCCTCTATTTCTGCCTCTGGCCATTTAGTCCTACAAATATAACAACGATTATGTATCATAGTAGGAACTTGCCTAATAGACCTTTCAGGTCCTAACTTTCTGACAGCCTAATTCATCCCAACCAAACCAACCAATTGCTTTTATTCACTCAATTGATTTTAATCACTCAATTGATTTTCTTAGGGTGAATTAGGTTCTGACTCTCAGGATTCTTAACCCTAACTTTATGGGTTTCATAGGTGATGATCTAGCACAACTTCAATGTAAGACATGTTGATTGGACTCCTGGTAGAACTTCACCTGAGTAATAGCTACAACACTTGAAGAACAAGGGTTAAAAGGTCCCCGAAGTGTTTTTCCAAGGGAAGGATCTCTAACGCCCAAGTCAATATGTGAAATGAGAAGTCTTTTGAGAGTAAAGAGCAGAAAAGAAAGGTACCTCTTGTTATTTACCTCGGAGCCTCCCCCGAGTATTTATAGGAGGCTGGGAGGAGGAGGCCATTATGCCCAACATTAGTAGATCAGGACACGTGTTTGGCCATATTCGGTCCGTACCTTCAGAGAAAGGTGTCTACAGCTGGACATAGGCAGTTATGCTCATAGGGCAGGGGCATGTGTGAGGTTTCTGTCAAAGATCCCTTAATTGTATTTGTTGTTTCTTCTCAAGACCCCTTCGGGGATCAAAGACCCCTTCAAAAAAGGATTTCCTTGAGGGTGACTGGAGAAAGCATATCATATGGGTAGACCATCTTCGAGAGACATTTCTTCTATCGTGAGTGATAGACCTACATTCTCGAGGTTGGTAATGTACAGTCTCAAGGATAGCAGGAAGTCTTTTTCCCATAGTCGATCGTATATATATATATATATCACCAAGAGTGGTGTATAGAATTCTCCCAAGGTTGGTCGTGTATCTTCTGAGGGTCATGCTAGGTATGCCAATGAGAAGGTCACATGGGTGATAATCCTTTGGCTATCAATAGGTGCGAATCTCAAGCTTTTGAACATCTAATAGGTTTTTACTTAGTTCACCCAATTGAAAGAATTTCAATCAGTTGAAATTACTAAGTTCTTTTGTGGGTGCATATGTGGTTTTCATGCAGGTACATAACTTATGTGAATGTTCTGTGTCTTTTAAAGGTTCACTGGGGCCTAATTTGTTAGTGTTGTGCCCAAAAGCCAGTCATGAGATGATTGTATTTTTGCACATTGAGTCATGATATTTTATTAAGGCATTAATCCAGCAATTATGTTTGTTGTTTTGTTCCTGCGTAACTTAACAAACATAATTGTAACCCTAGAATAATGATATTCTTAAAAGTCCCTGGTCTAGTATTATTGTGGAGCGGGTTGCAATAATACATAACGACTAGCATATGTGGAGACTAATATGAGATATGTAGTCTACATATGGGTACAAGTTGGAGAACTTGTGTACTGGACCGACCCACCATGAGAACACTACATGGATCGTTATATGAGTGTCATAAGTGATTCTCATAGTGATCATGGTATATGTAGTCCTTCGACCTAAGATCATCAAGGTTCCCTACATGTGAGTCACATACTTTGATACTTTCCTTTGTTGCTCGTAACTGAGTGAACTTGAAGGAGGTCATTGGGTATGTCACATATCATGCGGAGGGATTTGTATGATCAAGATGGGATTTGTCCCTCCTATGTAACGGGAGTGATATCTTCGGGCCCCTTGATAGAGTGAGACTTAGAGAATGCATGGCCATGCTCGGATGAGTTGATATACGATATCAATGTCATCAGTTTAAGTTGGTCTACTCGGTAATCAAGAAACCAAAGATTGGGCTATACGAGAGTGACACATTCCATGTCTCGTGCTTAGTCTTGATATCTTGGACAAAGGGACAATGGCATATATCGGTGATGATCATAAAGGTTTAGTCGAATCATCGACAATCTTGTCACTTGGGTAGCAATGATGTGTTGCTAGACACCGCTCATTGCTTATGATCATAAATGTGATTTATGATCATTGCCAACGTGGTAAGAGCCTATTGGGTCGCACACATAGAGCTATTTGGATCATTAGAGTGCATGGGCTAATTATTTGGGTTATGGTTTCACTTTAATTTCGTATTAATAATGGGCCCAAGAGTTGAGCCATTATTAAGCCCGAAATTAAATCCTAATTGGATTAGGGCTTTGAAACCCATTAGGCCTGGAAGTTGAGTCTCACTATAAATACAACTTTTAAGTGAGAAATTCGCAGGTCTCCTTGCCCTAGCCTCCAAAAAGGACAGCCACACTCTTCTCTTGCAATTCCTTGGAGGACGCAAGCTAGCACTGCGAGCGCAAGAGAAACACATCTGTCGGGACGTGGTGGAAGCGTGGTGATCCCGAGAGGCTCGTGTGGATACCATAGAGAGCTTGAACACGTCAACTGTTCAGGTTTTGTGATTCAACTCTACAGTTGAGTGAGAGATCTCAACCGAAAATTAGGTATGAAAATTTTCAAACACCCGGTTTACCCCGTTTCACTTGGATCCTGGAGGGTTTCGGTTAAATTCCGCTGCACTGTTTGGCTCCCGAAACCCAACAGTGGTATCAGAGCTACTGGTGAAACCCTAAATCGGGATTGAGTGTTGAATCGCATGATGCTATGTGTTCGGTTGCTTTTCGGCCATGATTAATTAGATTGATTCATGATGCATGAAACCGGAATTCGTAATGAACATATGAGATATATGAAGAAACGACACAAATTGGTTAATGAGATTAACCCGAAATTGAATGGTATGAGATACCTATATGGATTAGGATTCTTGCAATAGTTGCAAAAACCCTAGCTTTGTTCGGATTCGGCCTGTTCGGGCACCGAAAGTAAGGTATTTTTGGTGGCTCGAATGGAGGAGTCTCGGGTGCCTACTTGCTCGAAATAGAAGATTTCGGGCTAAGCAATTGTAAGAAAATTTTTTGCGCCGGGGGGCGCTGCCCCCCACACCCCCCGCAAGGGCGGCTCCCCTTGACCTCGTCCGCTGACCGGTCAGCGGAACCACCGCGGAACCACCGTCCACTGACAGGCCAGCGGGACCGCCATATGCGAAGCGCCACATAAATAAAAACTGGTTAATCAACGCGCAAAAATTGGCATGCATCTTTGTTGAATGAGATTTGACATGATATGCTGATTGGTGTTTGAAGCATGGTGCATGGTTATAGCCCTTGATTGGTTGTACTTGTAAATACGGCCTGCGAGTCGTGCCTTTTCTTATCACTCTCATTGTACATTCTCTTCTCACCTTACTCCCCTCGAATGTAACTCGAGGTTTCTATTATTGATGTAATGGTGCATTATGGGATCATCCAAGGTTGTATGTCTAAGGATCATCCAAGGAGGCATGTCCAAGGAGATGACAACAAAAGGGCAGCCAAGAAAGGAAGATAAGGAGCTTGTGAAGACTCTTTTCTTTTCTTAGGCTTTTATGATATTCTCATTGGCTTGAGAATATCGCATAGTTTGGGCTATAACCATGTCACATTTACTTTCTTGTAAGCATGAGATGCATGTTTTATATTTGTATGTGATGCATGTATAAAACAACCGGAGATAACAAATTGGTGAGATCAAAAGAAAAAAATCCCTCAAACAAATATTAAGTCATTAAATGTGATGCCTTCCAAATGTTGGCACTCGTCAAGACTTTGATCAACATTAGGTGGGTTTGCCAAAGCAAAGCACCTATGTTCATCTTGGTAAGGCGCGATGGGATAATAGTGATATCCAAACTGCTAACTTTGGGTTCGACTTAACTAAGTCATCCTAATAGGATTAGGGACTTAGAGGCATAGAGTTGGGCTTAAGTTCATGAGATGAGCTTGGACAAGTGTTGTTCACCCAACTATCCAAGAGTTGCATAAGATGCAATTGGCAAGGAGTTGCCTACCTAAATAGCTGTAACTTGAGAGAAAAGCCAAAGCTGACTCAGGTTGTGGTCAAATATGGATCTTGGCCCACTAGAATACCTTAGCGCCGAGGTGTTCCGAAATAATATCGAGGGTTATTATTTTGAGGAAAATAGTGGGAGTATCGTTTAATAAAAGTCCTTATTAAATGAATTAAAATACATGACTCTTACACTGCATATTTACTGTTGTAGATAACCATGGCACAAAACACATCGACACTTTCGTTGCGATCGATCCTTGAGAAGGAAAAACTGAATGGGACCAACTTTCTCAAATGGTACCGAAACTTGAGGATAGTCCTCAAGCAAGAGAGAAAGGCTTATGTCCTAGAGCAGCCCATTCCGAATGAGCCTGCTGCCACTGCTCCAAGAGCTGAAAGGGATGCTCACAAGAGGCATTCTGATGATGCTTTGGATGTTGCATGCCTCATGCTTATTACCATGGAATCTGAGCTTCAGAAGCAACATGAGAACATGGGGGCGTTCGATATGATCGAACATCTCAAAATGCTTTTCCAAGAGCAAGCTAGGCATGAGAGGTTTGAGACCTCTAAGGCATTGTTTCAGTGCAAGATGTCTGAGGGAAGTCCCGTGGGTCCTCATGTGCTCAAGATGATTGGGTACATTGAGAATCTTGAGAATTTGGGATTTGCTCTTCAGAAAGAGTTGGCTATCGATGTAGTCTTGCAATCGTTGCCTGAAAGCTACAGTCAGTTCATCATGAACTATAACATGAACGACCTTGACAAGTCCCTCCCTGAATTGCTCAACATGTTGAGAACTGCTGAGCAAAACCTTAAGAAGGCTAAGCCCATTTTGATGGTTCAAAAGGGCAAGGGAAAAGGAAAAGCCAACAAGAAGAAGGATAAAGCTAATGGAAAGTCCAATGCTAATTCTTCTTCAGCTGCATTGAAACCAAAGGGTGGTGTGGCAAAGGAAGGGGAGTGCTTCCATTGTAAGCAACCTGGACACTGGAAGCGCAATTGCAAGCTCTATCTTGAAGAACTTGCTAAGGAAAAGGGAAGTAAGACTTCCACTTCAGGTATTTTTGTTATAGAGGCTAACTTTTCTACTTCCTCATCTTGGGTATTGGATACTGGATGTGGATCTCACATTTGTGCAAATGTGCAGGATCTAAGTAGAAGTAGAAGTAGAAGATTGGCCCGAGGTGAAGTGGACCTACGTGTTGGAAATGGAGCAAGGGTTGCTGCCTTAGCCGTAGGGACTTATGTTCTCACTTTACCTAGTGGATTAGTTTTAGAATTAGACAACTGCTACTTTGTGCCTACTATTAGTAGAAATTTGATTTCTGTTTCTTGTTTGGACAAGAAAGGTTTTTCATTTATAATAAAGGACAAATGTTGTTCTATTTATTTGAATGAAATCTTTTATGGTAGTGCTCAACTTAGCAATGGGTTGTATGTTCTAGACCTCGAAGATCCAATCTATAATGTGAATACCAAGAAGGTCAGATTAAATGATTCAAACCCGACCTATCTCTGGCACTGTCGCTTGGGCCATATAAATGAGACCCGCATATCCAAGCTCCATAAGGATGGACTCTTGGACTCATTTGATTTTGAATCATATGAGACATGTGAGTCATGTTTGTTGGGCAAGATGACCAAAGCCCCATTCACAGGGCAAAGTGAAAGGGCTAATGACTTACTAGGACTCATACATAGTGATGTATGTGGCCCTATGTCTACACAAGCTAGAGGAGGTTTCCAATACTTCATTACTTTCACTGATGACTTCAGCAGATATGGCTATGTGTATCTCATGAGACACAAGTCAGAATCCTTTGAAAAGTTCAAAGAATTCAAGAATGAAGTAGAGAATCAACTCGGGAAAAGTATTAAAGTGCTTCAATCAGATCGAGGTGGAGAGTACTTGGATCGAGAATTCCTTGACTATCTGAAGGAGTGTGGTATAGTATCACAACTCACTCCACCAGGTACACCTCAATGGAATGGTGTATCTGAAAGGAGAAATCGAACTCTGTTAGACATGGTTCGCTCTATGATGAGTCAAGCTGACCTTCCAAACTCCTTTTGGGGACATGCTCTAGAGACAGCCGCTTTTACACTAAACCGAGTTCCATCTAAATCGGTTCAAAAGACACCATATGAGATATGGAGTGGGAGGCGTCCCAATTTGTCTTTTATGAAGATTTGGGGCTGTGACGCTTATGTGAAACGTCAATCCTCTGACAAACTAGGGCCCAAATCTCAAAAATGCCTTTTTGTTGGGTATCCCAAAGAAACAAAGGGTTACTATTTCTACAATCCTTCTGAGCAAAAAGTGTTTGTTGCTCGAACTGGTGTCTTTTTAGAGAAAGAGTTTATCTCTAAAGGAACTAGTGGGAGGAAAGTAGAACTTGAAGAAATTCAAGAACAACAAGGAGACATCGAACCTGAAATGGAACCTGAACAGACACCACAAGATGTTGTGGTTCAAGAGTCTGTTCCTGTAGCACAGAGCCCACGTAGGTCTGGTAGGATTCGGCGTGAGCCTGAGAGATATGGATTTCTCGTGACTCACACTGGTGATGTGATGCTCATGGATCAGGATGAGCCCACAACCTACCAACAAGCTATGTCAGGGCCTGACTCTGAGAAGTGGCTAGTGGCCATGAAATCCGAGATGGAATCCCTGTATGAAAACCAAGTATGGACTTTGGTTGACCCACCTGAAGGGGTAAAACCCATAGGGTGCAAATGGGTTTTCAAGAAGAAAACTGACATGGATGGTAATGTGATTACCTTTAAGGGACGATTGGTTGCAAAAGGTTTCAAGCAAATTCATGGTATTGACTATGATGAAACTTTTTCACCAGTTGCTATGCTTAAATCCATCCGAATTTTGTTTGCTATTGCTGCACACTATGATTATGAGATATGGCAAATGGATGTCAAAACTGCATTCCTAAATGGAAAGCTACTTGAGGATGTGTACATGACACAACCTGAGGGTTTTGTCACTCCTGAGAATGCCAATAAAGTGTGCAAGTTGCAAAGGTCCATTTATGGACTGAAGCAAGCTTCTCGAAGTTGGAATCTTCGTTTTGATGAAGCAATCAAAGAGTTTGGTTTTATCAAAAATGAAGATGAACCTTGTGTCTACAAGAAGGTTAGTGGGAGCGCTATTGTCTTCTTGGTGTTGTATGTAGATGACATACTACTCATCGGGAATGACATTCCTGAGCTACAGTCTGTGAAGACTTGGCTAGGGAAATGTTTCTCTATGAAGGACTTGGGTGAAGCAGCCTATGTGTTAGGCATCAGGATCTATAGAGATAGATCTAGAAAGCTTCTTGGCCTAAGTCAAAGTACATATATTGACAAGGTGCTAAAGAGGTTTAGCATGCAAGATTCCAAGAAAGGATTCTTGCCCATGTCACATGGTATCACTCTTTCTAGATCTCAGTGTCCGAGTACACCTGAGGAGAGAGAGCGCATGAGTAAGATTCCATATGCCTCAGCAATTGGATCTATCATGTATGCCATGATATGTACTCATCCCGATGTCTCATATGCTTTGAGCATGACGAGTAGGTACCAATCGAACCCCGGTGAGAGTCACTGGACAGCTGTTAAGAACATCCTTAAGTACTTACGAAGGACTAAGGATGCATTCTTGGTCTTTGGAGGTGAAGATGAGCTCGTTGTAAGGGGTTACACCGATGCAAGCTTCCAATCCGATAAGGATGATTTTAGATCGCAATCTGGTTATGTGTTTTGTATTGGTGGTGGTGCTGTGAGCTGGAAGAGTTCAAAGCAAGAGACAGTAGCTGACTCTACAACAGAATCTGAGTACATTGCCGCCTCTGATGCTGCGAAGGAGGCAGTTTGGATCAAGAAGTTCATCACTGAACTTGGAGTGGTTCCAAGCATTGCCGACCCGATAGAGCTCTATTGTGACAACAATGGAGCAATCGCACAGGCTAAGGAACCTCGATCTCACCAGCGATCCAAACACATACTCCGACGCTATCATCTCATCAGGGAGATCATCGAGAGGGGTGATGTAAGGATATGCAGGACTTCGACAGATAGCAACATTGCTGATCCACTGACAAAGCCCCTTACGCAGCAGAAGCATGATAGCCATTCTAGGTCCATCGGTATTAGATACATGGATGATTGGCTTTAGTGCAAGTGGGAGATTGTTAGTGTTGTGCCCAAAAGCCAATCATGAGATGATTGTATTTTTGCACATTGAGTCATGATATTTTATTAAGGCATTAATCCAGCAATTATGTTTGTTGTTTTGTTTCTGCGTAACTTAACAAACATAATTGTAACCCTAGAATAATGATATTCTTAAACGTCCCTGGTCTAGTATTATTGTGGAGCGGGTTGCAATAATACATAACGACTAGCATATGTGGAGACTAATATGAGATATGTAGTCTACATATGGGTACAAGTTGGAGAACTTGTGTACTGGACCGACCCACCATGAGAACACTACATGGATCGTTATATGAGTGTCATAAGTGATTCTCATAGTGATCATGGTATATGTAGTCCTTCGACCTAAGATCATCAAGGTTCCCTACATGTGAGTCACATACTTTGATACTTTCCTTTGTTGCTCGTAACTGAGTGAACTTGAAGGAGGTCATTGGGTATGTCACATATCATGCGGAGGGATTTGTATGATCAAGATGGGATTTGTCCCTCCTATGTAACGGGAGTGATATCTTCGGGCCCCTTGATAGAGTGAGACTTAGAAAATGCATGGCCATGCTCGGATGAGTTGATATACGATATCAATGTCATCAGTTTAAGTTGGTCTACTCGGTAATCAAGAAACCAAAGATTGGGCTATACGAGAGTGACACATTCCATGTCTCGTGCTTAGTCTTGATATCTTGGACAAAGGGACAATGGCATATATCGGTGATGATCATAAAGGTTTAGTCGAATCATCGACAATCTTGTCACTTGGGTAGCAATGATGTGTTGCTAGACACCGCTCATTGCTTATGATCATAAATGTGATTTATGATCATTGCCAACGTGGTAAGAGCCTATTGGGTCGCACACATAGAGCTATTTGGATCATTAGAGTGCATGGGCTAATAATTTGGGTTTTGGTTTCACAATAATTTCATATTAATAATGGGCCCAATAGTTGAGCCATTATTAAGCCCGAAATTAAAGCCTAATTGGATTAGGGCTTTGAAACCCATTAGGCCTGGAAGTTGAGTCTCACTATAAATACAACTTTTAAGTGAGAAATTCGCAGGTCTCCTTGCCCTAGCCTCCAAAAAGGACAGCCGCACTCTTCTCTTGCAATTCCTTGGAGGACGCAAGCTAGCACTGCGAGCGCAAGAGAAACGCATCTACCGGGACATGGTGGAAGCGTGGTGATCCCGAGAGGCTCGTGTGGATACCATAGAGAGCCTGAACACGTCAACTGTTCAGGTTTTGTGATTCGACTCTACAGTTGAGTGAGAGATCTCAATCGAAAATTAGGTATGAAAATTTTCGAACACCCGGTTTACCCCGTTTCACTTGGATCCTGGAGGGTTTCGGTTAAATTCCGCTGTGCTGTTTGGCTCCCGAAACCCAACATAATTAATGCCAAACCATACACACACCCAAGCATACAAACATGCATACACTTTAGCTTAACATGTTGCAAACCATGCATGCATCTTTCATACCATACCATACTTGGTGCCTTATGGTTTACTTAGACCAAAACTACATACAAGGCACATGTTATGTTTTATTCTAAGCCCAGTCCCCTTGCCCTCAATATATACAAATATGTACATGCCAAAATTTGCAAATGGGGACTACATGGCCTACAACATATACACCAAAAGTTTCATGTACTAAGTGTTGTCATGCCTGGTACACTTTTTAGTTCAAATTGTTTCTAGGCCAACTGTGACTTTGACCTTCAGTTTGACCTGACACCTAGCCCATAACTGTCTTTAGATCCTCCTCATCCTAGTCCATACCATGATGGAGTGAAAAGAAGAAATGCCCATTGCAGCCATTTAGGCTACAAACACAAAGCACAATCATCAGTCCAGTTTGATGAACTTTCCATGCTTCCTTTTCATGAGCCATAATTTTTAGAGTAATACCTTTTCATACATAGACCTCCCTGGAGGTTCTTTAGCTCTTCAATTCTCCACTTATTTACCTAAGATGGGCAAAAAAGGGCATGAGTACATAGGTATTCAGGGAAAAACCCAATACAACACCTAGTGCTTACACAATGTTTATAACATTGCTATACATATAAACCTCCAATTATGCTTAATAACCTACATCCAAAGCCAAATAAAACACCAAAAGCAAAATATATAAAAGATACACACACACACACACACACACACACACACACACACACATATATATATATAATAGGGGCTTAGCACACACATGCAAATAGAAAATCATACAAACACACACACCATATACACATGGTTTTCTTAACGTTGCAAACATGATTTCTTAGCAAATTCTTTATGTGATCACTTTGATTAGGTTCAATTAACATAGAGCTCCAGGTTAACGGTCAAGTTTGGCCAAACTTGAGCAAAAACCCTATGCTTGTTGAAAGCAAACTAGCTTGCTTACCATAGTGCCTTAAGCACACATAGCCCATTACAAAGCCTCTAGGTTCCTTTGGCATAAACCATCACCCTAGTAACCTTTCCCTTTTTGAAACATAGGACAAAAAGATTCATATGTCCTCACCTACATTCAAAATGCCAGTAAGGAAGCTTGATTACATACCCTTGAATACAATATGAAACCTAGACAACACCATGAGCTCATCTTGCATCAACATGCTTCAGTTTTGGCCCTGTCCTTGTTCTTCCTTGTCTCCTCTCTTTCTAATAGCTCCATGGTGTTTAGGTAGGGGTCTGGTCAGGTAGAAGATGTTAAGAAATTAGAAAGAAAGGAAGAAGAGAACAACTCATGAAGAATGCCAAAGTTGGTATACTAACTTGGCTTTGGTTTTGAACTAGTTTGTGTTTTTGCTTAGTTTGCCATTCCTTTTGCCTTTGCTTCTTTTATTTTCTTTTGGTGGCCTTTGAAAGGCTTAGTACATGGTAATAGGTAGTAAATTGGGTATGAAACTACTTGGATATTGACAGCCAAAGGGCTACGGCCCTCAAAGATCTCTTGATCAGCTATCCAGAAACCACCCTCAGTAAGGACTTAGCCCTAACCTCGGGGCACTCCATCGACACCACCCTCAGAAAGGTGACATGACCAACTTTAGGAAAAGGTGTCTTTCACTGCCTCTGGATTTACCAACCTCAAAAAAGTAGATCTACCATCCTCAGCAGAGGAAAACACCTCCCGAAGGTGACCCACTCTGCCGAAGGGCCATCCCCACTGGCCCTCAAGAAAAATCTCCACCCGAAGGGGTCTTGTACGCGGAAAGGGTCTTACAAGGTTATGACAAAAATGGTTAAGGAGCCTCTAATAGAGAGATCTCACACATGCCCTTGACCTCTGGCCAGAACAGCCTACAGCCAGCTAGTGACACCTACCTCTGAAGGTATGGATCAGATCTGACCGAACACAGGTCATGATCGGGGCCAGCTATGACAAACTGCCTCGTCCCCCCACCCTCCTATAAATACTTGGGAGGGGCCTTGGTAAGGATAGAGAGGACATTCTTTACTCTCTACCCTTTTCCGCCATTCTCAAAAACTTGCTTGGGCGTTGGAGGCTTCTCCCTCGGAAACACATTCCGAGGAGTCTCTAACTCTTATTCTTCAAAGTCTTGCAGACACCTTCACACCAGAAGTCTCTCCTTGAAGGCAGTATGTCATACGATGAGGTTGCTGTGGGGCATCATTTGGCACCGTCTGTGGGAACCTATTCTCAGGTCGCCATTGTTGAGACCCGGCATTCTAAGCACAAAGGACTCCCAAATTCCTAGTTCGTGCGAGAAGCTCCAACAGCGATTGAATAGCCTGCACTAGAGACTTCATTGCTGGAGGACGAATGTCCTCTGACGGTCAGGATGAGCTTACTAAGAGATTTTTAGCGCTCTATTATGGCTGAAATGACTCAACAGATCAACCAAAGGTGGTCACAACCACCTCCTAGGGGAAGGGCACTTTCTCCTAGTGCCCGGCAAGAAAGATGCCCAAGGTTACCTTGCCGGAGCTCCGGGTGCAAGGGTTCTCACGATGGGTCATCAACAGAGAACATACCTTCCAAAGAATGTTACGTTAGAGAAATGATTCCAAAAGAGCCCAGGATGTCCCACCAATAGAGTCCATCCTCGTACGGGAAGTCCCAATCCCCCCGCCAATAAAGTTACTCTCAAAAAAGAAAATGTTGCTCTCCATTACTAGCGACTACCAGGCAATGGGGAGAAGACAGTACTACTACCCTTATGGAGAAGATCCTAGAGAGGTTGGAGAAGGTGGAAAAATAGATTTCTTGGAAACCTGTCTGGTCAAGGTTGTTGAAGACCTTCACCGGAGAAGAATCGCCCTTCATCCGTGCAGTAATAGAAGCACCTATGCCAAGTGACTTCCGAGTTCCGCGTCTGGAAATGTATGATGGGCGCAGTGACCCCTAAACTCATAAATGAAATATAGGCACAGCATGGTGTTGCACGACGCTGATGACGACACCCTCTGCAAGTGCTTCAAAGTCACCACTTCAGGGCTGGCAACTGCGTTGTATAACTCCCTGGCCCCGGAACCATAATGGGTTTCCAGGAGTTATCTGCCGCATTAACCCAGCAATTCATCGGAAGTGGACCGACAGTGAAGATGCCCATCCAAATGTTTGACATAGCTCAAAAGAATGGGGGGACCACTCAGGACTATGTCGAGAGGTTCAACCCAGAAGCCCTGAGTATGCCCGACTTCCACCCCGAAATCTGCAACCTTACCATGATCGGGGGACTTAGGAGAGATTCACAACTCTTCTATGAGTTCTTGAAAGATCCCCCTAATAGCCTTAGAGAATTCTACCGAAGGGCAAAACAACACATAACAGCCGAAGAACTGAGGATGGGAGGGCCGAAGTCTAATCACAATCACTCCAAGGGTTAGTGTCACCAACCTCAGTACCCAACCGAAGGTAGGGGCAGACCTTAGTGTTGGTTTTCGGGATTCAAACAAGCGGAGCAGAATTTAACCGAAACCCTCCAGGATCTAAGTGAAACGGGGTAAACCGGGTGTTCAAAAATTTTCATACCTAATTTTTGGTTGAGATCTCTCACCCAAATGTAGAGTAGAATCACAAAACCTGAATAGTTGACATGTTCAAGGTCTCTATGATATTCACACGAGCCTCTCTAGATCACCACGCTTCCACTATGTCCCAGCAGATACATTTCTCTTGCGCTCGCAGTGCTAACTTCCGTCCTCCAAGGAATTGCAAGAGAAGAGTGCGGCTGTCCTTTTGGAAGGCTAGGGCAAGAAGCTACAAATTTCTCACTAAAATTTGTATTTATAGTGAGACTTAACTTCTAGCCTAATGGGTTTCAAAGGCCTAATCCACTTACGCTTCAATTTTGGGCTTAATAATGGCTCAACTTTTGGGCCCATTATTAATACGAAATTATTGTGAAACCCTAACCCAAATAATTAGCCCATGCACTATGATGATCCAAATAGCTCTATGTGTCCGACGCAATAGACTCTTACCACGTTGGCAATGATCATAAATCACATTTTTGATCATAAGCCATGAGCGGTGTCTAGCAACACATCATTGCTACCTAAGTGACAAGATTGTCGATTCGACTAAACCTTTATGATCATCACCGATATATCCCATTGTCCCTTTGTCCAAGATATCAAGACTAAGCACGACACATGGAATGTGTCACTGTCCTATAGCCCAATCTTTGGTTTCTTTATTACCAAGTAGACCAACTTAAATTGATGGCATTGATATCGTATATCAACTCATCCGAGCATGGCCATGCATTTTTCTAAGTCTCACTCTATCAAGGGGCCCGAAGATATCACTCCCGTTATATAGGAGGGACAAATCTCATCTTGATCATACAAATCCCTCCACATGATATGTGACATACCCAATGACCTCCTTCAAGTTCACTCAATTATGAGCAACAAAGGGAAGTATCAAAGTATATGACTCACATGTAGGGAACCTTGATGATCTTAGGTCGAAGGACTACATATACCATGATCACTATGAGAACCATTTATGACACTTATATAATGATCCATGTAGTGTTCTCATGGTGGGTCGATCCAGTAACAAGTTCTCCAACTTGTACCCATATGTAACTACATATCTCATATTAGACTCCACATATGCCAGTCATTATGTACCATTGAAACCCACTCCACAATAATACTAGACTGGGGACATTTAAGAATATCATTATTCTAGGGTTACAATTATGTTTATTACATTACGCAAAAACAAAACAACAAACATAATTGCTGGATTAATGCCTTAATAAAATATCATGACTTAATGTGCAAAAAATACAATCATCTCATGATTGGCTTTTGGGCACAACACTAACACTCAGAAACAAATGGGGAAGAAACCGATGTCGTTCACTCCCTTCAACACCACAAGGATGAACAAATTGATGGCCTTAGAGAGACAAGGAACTTCGATTTAGAGACTGAAGGCCATGACCTCAGACAACAAAAGGAACATGAAAAAGTTCTACCAGTTCCATTGAGACCAACGGCACGGCACTGAGGACTGCTTCTAGCTGAGAAAGTACATTGAATCTTTAGTCAAGCAGGGGCAACTTCAGATGCGATCCCCCAAAGGAAGAAGGGAAGAATAAAGGAAAGGTGAAGATAAGGACTACAATTCCAACCGATGTCGGAACCGAAGTCCCAAAAAGCATCCACCACCTCCAGCGGGAGTGCTCCAAACAATCACTACTGGTATACCCTCGGCTGAGAGGAAAAGAAAAGTCCAGGAAGTCTCGATGATGGAGTTCGGAAACCCATTGAACAAGATTGTTCAGAAAGATGAGTCTACCGTGAAGTTCCTCCATGATGACCCCTTCCAAGTCATGGCAACGATATGGAGCTAGGACGTCAAGAGAGTGCTCATCAATGATGGCTCCAACGCCGACGGTTTATTCTCCCACTTGTTGCAAAACTTGGGCATCTCAAAAGGCGATCTCAAACCTATTACCTTCCCTAACTCCTAAGTAGGTCCATTCAAACTCCCTGTAGTCGGGTGGATCGATCTACCTGCGATGCTTAGAGGAACTTTGGTTCAAAGCAAGAAAGAGCTCTTTGGCTCCATAATGACAAGGTTCATTGTTATAGATGTCCCTTCTTCATACAATGCCATCCTCAGAAGGTAAACACAAGGAAACCTCCACATTCGTGCAAATGTGAGGTACCTAACAATCAACTTCAGCACGAAGGAAGGGGACGCAGAGATAATCATAGATCAAGCCGAAGTAAGGAAAGTCTTCGTGAAGGCAAGAGAAAGCCCAACGAAGGTTCACGCTTAGACTTCAGGAGAAAAGAGCAAACTCGGTGAAGAGGCAATAGAATGAGAGAAAAATGACTCTGAAAGAATAAAAGCAGAGCATGTAGAGCTTATCTCGGGCCAAAGTACCCGAGTGGGGAAAAAACTGGCCGAAGGTGACAAGGAAAAGCTTGTATCCCTTTTATTAATGAACAATGATTTATTTGACTACTCTCCGAGTGATATGCCTGGGGTGGACCCTGGTATAATCCAACATAGCCTTAAAGTGCGTCTGGAGGTGAAGCTTATTTGACAGAAAAAATGTAGCCTCTCGGCGCATAAGAACAACTTTGTTAAAACCGAAGTCCAATGATTAACGGAGGCGGGCATAATAAGGTCAAGTACCCTGAGTGGCTCAACAATGTTGTTGTTGCCACCAAGGAAGGAAGTGATAAGCTCCGGATGTGTATCAACTTTCGAAACATAAATGACACCCGCCCGAAGGGCTCCTACCCTTTTCCACCAATAAACCTATTGGAAGACTCTACTGCTGAATACGGTTTGCTTAGATTCTTTCACGCCTTTAGTGGATATCACCAAATTTGGATGTGTTGGGTTTCGGGAGCCAAACAGCGCAGTGGAATTTAACCGAAACCCTCCAGGATCCAAGTGAAAACGGGGTAAACCGGGTGTTCGAAAATTTTCATACCTAATTTTCGATTGAGATCTCTCACTCAACTGTAGAGTCGAATCACAAAACCTGAACAGTTGACGTGTTCAGGCTCTCTATGGTATCCACACGAGCCTCTCGGGATCACCACGCTTCCACCATGTCCCGGTAGATGCGTTTCTCTTGCGCTCGCAGTGCTAGCTTGCGTCCTCCAAGGAATTGCAAGAGAAGAGTGCGGCTGTCCTTTTTGGAGGCTAGGGCAAGGAGACCTGCGAATTTCTCACTTAAAAGTTGTATTTATAGTGAGACTCAACTTCCAGGCCTAATGGGTTTCAAAGCCCTAATCCAATTAGGATTTAATTTCGGGCTTAATAATGGCTCAACTTTTGGGCCCATTATTAATACGAAATTAAAGTGAAACCATAACCCAAATAATTAGCCCATGCACTCTAATGATCCAAATAGCTCTATGTGTGTGACCCAATAGGCTCTTATCACGTTGGCAATGATCATAAATCACATTTATGATCATAAGCAATGAGCGGTGTCTAGCAACACATCATTGCTACCCAAGTGACAAGATTGTCGATGATTCGACTAAACCTTTATGATCATCACCGATATATGCCATTGTCCCTTTGTCCAAGATATCAAGACTAAGCACGAGACATGGAATGTGTCACTCTCGTATAGCCCAATCTTTGGTTTCTTGATTACCGAGTAGACTAACTTAAACTGATGACATTGATATCGTATATCAACTCATCCGAGCATGGCCATGCATTTTCTAAGTCTCACTCTATCAAGGGGCCCGAAGATATCACTCCCGTTACATAGGAGGGACAAATCCCATCTTGATCATACAAATCCCTCCGCATGATATGTGACATACCCAATGACCTCCTTCAAGTTCACTCAGTTACGAGCAACAAAGGAAAGTATCAAAGTATGTGACTCACATGTAGGGAACCTTGATGATCTTAGGTCGAAGGACTACATATACCATGATCACTATGAGAATCACTTATGACACTCATATAACGATCCATGTAGTGTTCTCATGGTGGGTCGGTCCAGTACACAAGTTCTCCAACTTGTACCCATATGTAGACTACATATCTCATATTAGTCTCCACATATGCTAGTCGTTATGTATTATTGCAACCTGCTCCACAATAATACTAGACCAGGGACTTTTAAGAATATCATTATTCTAGGGTTACAATTATGTTTGTTAAGTTACGCAGGAACAAAACAACAAACATAATTGCTGGATTAATGCCTTAATAAAATATCATGACTCAATGTGCAAAAATACAATCATCTCATGACTGGCTTTTGGGCACAACACTAACAGGATGAATCCCGAAGATGAGGAAAAAAATCGCCTTCATAACCAAAGTCGGTACCTACTGCTCCATGAGAATGCCCTCTGGCCTTAAAAACGCGGGAGCAACATACAAAAGGCTGATGAACAAGGTATTCAGGTCCCAAATTGGGAGAAATGTGGAAGTATATGTCGATGATATGATAGTCAAAAGCAAACAGCCTAGCAATCATATCGTAGACTTGGAGGAAACATTCAACCAACTTAAAAAATTTGGGATCCATCTTAACCCTGACAAATGTGTGTTCGAGGTGACGACTAGCAAATTCCTCGGGTTTATGGTATTCGAGAGAGGTATCGATGCCAACCCAGAAAAGGTTAAGGCTCTACTAGGATTTTGAACTCCCCCACCAACCAAGGATGTGCAAAGGCTTACTGGGAGAATCACGGCCCTTAGCAGATTCATCTCCAGATACGGGGACTGGTGCCGACCATTCTTCAAAGTGCTCACCAAAGCAGCAAAGAATGAAGGTAACCTCAGCTCCGAGGAACATCCTTGCAATGAAGACTACCAAAAGCCTTGTGATGAACTCAAGAGCTACTTAGCCCACCTGCCAACGCTTCGGCAGCCGATGGGAAAAGAATCTTTCAACCTCTACCTCGTTGTTACCAAAAAGGCCGTGAGTTTGGTACATGTGATGGAAAAGGGAGGAAAATAGTTGCTAGTATACTATGTGAGTAAGTCCCTGCATGGTGCCAATGTTAGGTACCCTCTCCTGCAAAAGGCCATTTGTGCTATAGTATTGGCAAGCAGAAGGCTGCGGCCTTATTTCCAAGGACATCTTATTATTATTCGAAGTAACCTACCTCTTCGGGATGTCATGAGAAAGGTAGATCACTTAGGAAGATTATCAAACTGGTGCATTAAGCTCAGTGAATACGACATCTTCTATGAGCCGAGAAGGGCTATAAAGGCCCAAGCATTGGCAGACTTTATTGTCGAAGTACCAAAGACCAAAGATACTCCCGAGGGCCTCGGTAGTGATGAACCTGAGTGGATGCTCTTCGTCAATGATGCCTCTGGTTCATAACATCAAGGAGCTAGAGTAATTCTACGAGGACCTGAAGGTATGGAAGCATAAAAATCCATCAAATTCTGTTTCAACGTCACCAATAATGTTGCTGAATATGAAGCCCTCATAGCAAGTTTACAGCTGGCAAAAGGAGTTGGTGTAAGAAATCTGAAGGCCCACAGCAATTCTCAGCTGGTGGTCCAACTGATGGTGGGGAACTACGGGGCTAAAGACTTGAACTTGGCAAAATACCATGACCTTGCAAATAGACTTATCCAAGAATTTGATAGGATAAAAATAGAAAATGTACCTTGGTGAGAAAATATGGAGGTAGATACTTTGGCCAAATCAAAAGAGTCCACCAAAGTACTTTGCCAGCCAAGCACAGCAATAATGTGCATAGCAACCTCAAGTATAGGGTGGAAAGATCCTATCATGAAATACCTCACAACTTCGGAACTTCCTAAAGATCATCTTGAATCTGCTAGAGTGTGAAAGCACTCAAGAAGATACTTCCTGATTAGAGAGGAGTTGTACCTGACAAGGGTACGCGAGTTCGTTACAGAGGTGTATCAGCGAAGAGGACATTGAGATGGTCCTCAAAAAAGTCCATAAGGGGGCCTACGGTTCTCACATCGAGACTGATGCCCTTGCCGGGGTACTACTCCACCAAGGATATTTCTGGCCTACCTTAAATAAGGATGTGAGGCAGTTTCTCCAAAAATGCAACGAGTGCCAGAGACACGCCCCCATCCAGACACTACCCTCAGAAGTCATAACTTTGGCAAACTATCCTTGCCCCTTCACTGTTTGGGCTATCGACCTCATTAGGCTTCTCTCGACAGCTCCAGGGTGAGTAAAGTTTTGCGTAGTCGCAGTAGACTATTTCACCAAGTGGATCGAGGCAGAGCCTTTAGCAGTAATATCAACAAAGGACATACAAAGATTTGTCCGGAAGAACATCATATGCAGATTCGGTATACCAAGGGTGATAATAGCTGATAATGGTTCCCAATTCACTGATAAAAGTTTCTAGGAATTCATAACCAACATCGGGATAAAGTTCCACTTTACCCTGGTTGTCCATCCTCAGAGCAGTGGACAAGTTGAAGTGTCTAATAGAATGATAAAAGATGGTTTGAAAAGGAGGTTGAAGGATGCAAAGGGAAAATGGCCAGTAGAACTTCTGAGTGTGTTGTGGAGCTATCGAACAACTCCCAGAAGGGCCATGGGTGAGACACCCTTCTCACTCATCTTCGGTATAGAGGCCATTGTCCCTATCGAGGTCGTACAGCCATCGGTGAAAATACAGGTGTTTGATGAAGAAGGGAACAACCTCAGTTGAAGAACAAGGTTCGATATGATTGACGAGCATAGAGAGATGGCCAAACTCAGAAGAAAAGCTTTTCAGCAGAGAGTAGTCGTTGCCACAAACTTGCATGTCAAGCGTGAAAGAATCAACAAAGGGACCTCATTCTCCGAAAGGCTGAATTCGAAGCCTGAAGACCATCTCATAAAGTACTTTGGGAAAATTGGGATGGACCTTATTTGGTCCTCAAGGATGTTCGGCCAGGAGTCTACAAGCTCGGTCATACCGAAGGTGGAGAATTGAAAAATACATGGCATTCAGACTCTTTGAAAAAATTCTACACTTAGAAAAAATTTCAAGAGAGAAATGTGTGCAGAAGACGTCGAAGGTAGAAAACCAAATGTGTTTGCTTCCGAAGTTGCATAAGAAATATTGTACAATTTTTGTCAAAGATAGTTAATTGAACACTGTTTGTGCCGGAGGAGGGAAACCAAACATAGTTGTTTTCAAACATGGTCATTACCGAGGGAGGAAAACTAAACGTGGTTGTTTCCAAAGATGTATGAGTGAAATTGTGCAATTTTTAACCGAAGGTGAGTGACTGAAAAAGGTTGATGGTGAAGAAAGGGAAGCCGAATGTGGTCATTTAAAAAGATGCATGGTGAAAGGGTCCAATTTTTACCAAAGGTGGTGACCGAACATTGTTGGTCCCAAAAATACTTAAACATTTTTTGAAGGCAAGTCTTCCAAAGAAGCTCCACCAAAGATGCTTGTGAAACCTTCAAAAGAGACTGAAGGCATCGAATGTTGAAACTTGTCCGAAGTCATACCAATCATGGACTTAGCCAAAATTTCAAGCAAGAAAGTTTCAATAAAATTTCATTACAGAAGTACAATGAGTGGATTACAAAAAAAAAAAAAGAAGGCAAATAAGGAGGAGGCTATTGCTTGTCTTGCCCATCTTTGGGGACTCTAGTATCTTTGCCTCATCATTTTCATCCGCAATAACCTCAGTTGCTAGAGGAGGATGGATGGGAAGGTTGAGGAACTCTACCTTCGACCATTCTGAAGATGGTCCTTGGGGAATGTCCAGCGCCCGGAGGAAGGAAAGGTCAAGGTCGGGAAACTTGAGCAGAACTTGGTGGTGACCAAGGCAGAAACCATCCTGATAAGAAGACTTAGTCGCTTTGTCAGACTTATCCTTCTCTTCCTTCAAGTCCTCCAGCTCCTTCTTCAGGACCTCCACCTCCTTCTCCAGCTTCTTCTTGTTAGTGTTGTGCCCAAAAGCTAACCATGAGATGATTGTATTTTTTTCACATTGAGTCATGATATTTCATTAAGGCATTAATCCAACAATTATGTTTGTTGTTTTGTTTTTGCGTAACATAATAAACATAATTGTAACCCTAGAATAATGATATTCTTAAACATCCCTGGTCTAGTATTATTGTGGAGCGGGTTGCAATAATACATAAAGACTAGCATATGTGGAGACTAATATGAGATATGTAGTCTACATATGGGTACAAGTTGGAGAACTTGAGTCTACATATGGGTACAAGTTGGAGAACTTGTGTACTGGACCAACCCACCATGAGAACACTACATGGATCGTTATATGAGTGTCATAAGTGATTCTCATAGTGATCATAATATATGTAGTCCTTCGACCTAAGATCATCAAGGTTCCCTACATGTGAGTCACATACTTTGATACTTCCTTTTGTTGCTCATGACTGAGTGAACTTGAAGGACGTCATTAGGTATGTCACATATCATGCGGAGGGATTTGTATGATTAAGATGGGATTTGTCCCTCCTATGTAATGGAAGTGATATCTTTGGGCCCCTTGATAAAGTGAGACTTAGAAAATGCATGGCCATGCTCGGATGAGTTGATATACGATATCAATGTCATTAGTTTAAGTTGGTCTACTCAGTAATCAAGAAACCAAAGATTGGGCTATACAAGAGTGAAACATTCCATGTCTCGTGCTTAGTCTTGATATCTTAGACAAAGGGACAATGGCATATATCGGTGATGATCATAAAGGTTTGGTCGAATCACCGACAATCTTGTCACTTGGTTAGCAATGATGTGTTGCTAGACACCGCTCATTACTTATGATCATAAATGTGATTTATGATCATTCCCAATGTGGTAAGAGCCTATTGGGTCGCACACATAGAGCTATTTGGATCATTAGAGTGCATGGGCTAATTATTTGGGTTATGGTTTCACAATAATTTCATATTAATAATGGGCCTAAGAGTTGAGCCATTCTTAAGCCCGAAATTAAAGCCTAATTGGATTAGGGCTTTGAAACCCGTTAGGCCCAGAAGTTGAGTCTTACCATAAATACAACTTTTTAGTGAGAAATTCGCAGCTTCTTCCCCTAACCTCCCAAAAGGACAACCGTACTCTTCTCTTACAATTCCTTGAAGGATGCAAGCTACCACTGCGAGTGTAAGAGAAATGAACCTGCCGGGATGTGGTGGAAGCGTGGTGATCCTGAGAGGCTCGTGTGGATGCCATAGAGAGCTTGAACACGTCAACTGTTCAGGTTTTATGATTCGACTCTACAGTTGGGTGAAAGATCTCAACCAAAAATTAGGTGTGAAAATTTTTGAACACCCGGTTTACCCCGTTTCACTTGGATTCTAGAGGGTTTCGGTTAAATTCTGTTGCGCTTGTTTGGCTCCTGAAACCCAATTCTTCTTTTTCTTCTTCTTCTTCTTCTTCTTTTTCTTCTTCTTCTTCTTTTTCTTCTTCTTCTTCTTCAACCTATCAACCTTGGTCAGGAGCTCAGCGTTGAGCCCCAGTGTCTTCATAAGGTCGGCAACGGCTTCCTCCTTCTCCTTTTGGAAGGCTTCATTCACCAAAGTCACAGCCACTGCCCTCGACCCGAGGTCCGTCACCTTGGAAGAAAAGTCTTCCAAAAGCTCATTCTGGCTCTTCAGCACCTCTTTCCGAAGGCTGGCCAAGTCATCCTTTGCAATTTTATTAAGCTTGCCATACTTGATGACTGAGTTGGCAAAAAGTTCCTTGGCTTTCGCCAAGTTCTCCTTCAACTGAGTTCGGACCGAAGATTGTTTCGCTACCTAAGCTCGAAAGAATCCACTGTATGCTAAGAGCTACAAAAGGAAAGACTCCGAATAATGGTCAAAAGGAGGAAAAGCTCAGAAAAATTCTAAGTCCTAAAGGTTTTAATGTTTTCCTAGGCAACATGTTCGCTCATCCTCAAGGTGATGACCTTGTCATTCGGACACTCTTCTGTTAGGGACTGGAAGGTGGCATTAGTCATAATGCCCTTCGCCATCTGAAAAGCCATCTTCTGGCCATCCTCAGAGAACAAGTCCATCTCTTTCAGGAGAGTCTAGAAGGGCTCTTTCGAAACCTTGTCCCTTGGGATTTTTACATCCCGAAGGGCATTCTTCCGAGCATGCTAAGCCACCCACTGACCCGGTGCTTGCTCCTCTGCAAAGTCACGCCGAAGTTCCATTAAAATGTTATCCCTTAGCCATTCATCTACAAGGTCTAAAATACCAAAAATGCCAAAACTCATAGATAAATGACTAAGGAACAAACCTGGGGGCAGCACGGGGTCATCAGTGTCGGTATTGATGCCCATCGGCATCTTCAGTATATGACATAGTGAGACTGGGAGGGACTTCCAGATCATGGAGGAACGCCTGAACGAGAGACTACCGGAGAGAGATTGCCTGAAACACTCAAAGAATAAAGGTTAGGAGGTCCCCGAAGTATTTTTCAGGGGAGGAGACTTCGACGCCCAAGCCAGTATTTTGAGAGACAGGAAGTAGTAAGAATGTGAAAAATGTATACCCCCCTGCCGAGGCCCCTTCCTTAATATATATAGGAGGGTGTAGTGGAGATGCCTGCCTGACGTGACCCGCTCAGATTATGACACGTGTTTGGTCGGATGTAATTTGTACCTTTGGGCGTGAGGACCACTAGCCAGCTATAGGCCGTCCTGGCCAGAGGTCAGGGCCGGGGTAGGTCTGCGTGACAGGACGTGTGCGGCGACGGCATGTCAGAGCATGTATGTGGGCAGCGTATTGTGTACGAGGGCGGCATGTGAGAGGCTCCTTAATTGTTTCTGCCGTACTCCTGAGATCCCTTCGGTAGAAGAAAGCTCTTCAGAATAGGAGGGTTTTCTTCTGAGATCATTTTAGTAATCCGGGAATCCCCTCATCATGGATGGTCCCCTTCGGGGGCGTTCTCCCTTGCCGAAGGTGGTAAGTCTTTCTCTTCCAAAGCCGGTTCGATCACCTTACCAAGGATGGCAATGCACCGTATTCCCGATGTCGGTACTGTCGTTTCCAAGAGTGATGATTGATCATCAAGGTTGGATGTTCAAGGGGCCAGACCCCCATTTTTTCCAAAGTTGGTGCTCGCATTCTTTGTGGGTGATGCTCGACTTTCCGAGGGTGGTGTTTTGCCCGAGCTTATGGGTTTAAAGGGCAATAGCACTTCGGCTATCACATGCCCCCCCTCAAAAAGTCGAAGTGAGGACTTCAGCTCGTAGAATCTCTATGGACACCTTACAAGACTCAGAGTGGGACATCGTACAAGGAGACACTTTGCCACTTAAAGGCCTGGCTTCCTAGTCGAGGAGTCATTACTTGCCCTCTGGTTAGTCCCTTGGTGTTCTCGAGGTGCGCACTCTCTTTATTTTTACTTTTTCTATTGCAGGTCAGTGGACCATCATGCCTCGTAACCAGGAGCGTCAGTTGGGTAGGCGTGCCTAGGCTTTTGTGGTGTCAGAAAGTATGCCCTCGTTTCATGTGTTGGATGACACGTGGCGCGCGATGACTGGGGGCGGTTGTGTTGATTGCATCAGCCACGTCTTTTCACCTTCGAGGGGTAATTATGGTGATGATTCACCTTCGCAGAGTAGTTATGACGATGATTCAGTTACCCTTCTTCAGTCTATATAAGCCTTCCTTCCCCTCATGGCCCTCATTTTCTTTCCTTTGCCTCTGTCTTGTTCTCGTGTTTTTTTGAGCTCTTATTTCTCTTTTGTGGCGGTGCAAGCGGTGGAGCGATTTCCGGCAACCATTTATGACGGCATCGTCTAATCCCGACTTTGGCAAATGTTTTGGTAGGTTTCCCTTCTAGGGGTCCTTTGGTCTCTTCAGTTTCTATTTTTTCTAGTCCCCAAGGCTTTTTTCTTTTTTCCCGAAGTCGTCTGACTCTCTTTTCGGAATTCATTTTCTCATGCCGAACATGTCTTCCCCCCCCACATGTCCATCCAAGCTATTCCTGAGAACTGGCAACCTCTCATGCCTCACCCATGTTGTTCCACTTCGGAAAAATTAGTGAAGTGGATAACTAAATTCTTTCTTCCCTCTTATGCCACTACTAGGCTATCCCATCCCAGCCACTTCAGCTTCATGAACGACGGTGACTCGGTTACCATTTTCCAGGCCCAACTGAAGGCCGAACTTTGGTTTCCTCCGCCGAAGATGACTTGCAACTTTTGCCAATTCCATGGCATAGCCGTGAATTAGCTTCCGCCCAACTCTTATTGTTACTTTAATGCTTTTCTCTGCATGTGTGGGATTTTCAAGGTAGAAACCCACTTCATCATTTTCATGCAGTACTACAAGCTCTATTCAGTCCCGAAGGGTGGCTTCTATTTCATGCTGCCTCGGGGATCTGGGCGAAAAAAATATATCTTCGCCTTCGGTACTAGAGATAGTTGGTGAGGGTGGCAAAGGAAGTTCTTCTTCCTGAAAGTGGTAGAGGCATGGCCACATACGCCGACAAGGTGGGCCTGGGGTAAGCTGGAGACGGACATCATTGATCCCAAGAAGTTGCTAACTCCTGAGTTGGCAGCGAGGTTTGAGGACTTCGACGGCCGTATCCGAGCTATCGTCGACTGGGATGCAGAGGTCCCACCGCGCTCCTTGTATCCCTTCCCCATTAAGTGGAACCATATGACCGAGGAGGTTCTTCGAGAGCTAGGGGTACTCAAGGAGCATAAGACGGACCTCAGCATGCCAGCTCCTGCCGCTGACGGGAAGAAGTCCTTGCTGGTGATTCTCCTTCGGGGGGAGCTCTCTTACGAAGCCCTTTTTGAGAGTAAGTTACATTCCAATTTTCGGTATAAGTATCCCTTTGGACTTACACTGATATTTTCTAGCTTTTTCAGAGATGGGCGATCAGTCAGCCACTTTCTACAAATCCCTCTTCCTCGGTCAAGCCGAGAACAGGGAACAGACGAAGAAGGCGGCCCCGAAGCGGTGAAAGACATCTAAGGGCGGGCCATCTTCGACTAAGAAGGCGAAGAAGGACCTCCTTCCCCCACCTCCGGAGGACATCGTGGAGGCAGGGAATCAGCCCAAGGTCCAGGCCGTCCTGCCACCGGAGCTTGTCGTTAGCTCCAATGCCCGGAGTCCCACCACTTCGGCGGACCTTTTAGGTCTTCGGCCGGAGGCCCTTTTGCTGAGGAACTTGAGGAGCGTAGAAAAAGCAAGGGTAAACACGTCCCTGCCAAAGTGGAGGAGGTTCAGGACTCCGATGATGATGTCACCGAGGTGCCGCCAGGTTTGTCCCTTAGACATTTTTAGAACTCTCAAACTTATAGATATATGGCTAAGGGACAATGTCCTAATGGAACTGTGTCATGACTTTGCAGAGGAATTGGCACCCTCGGCGTGGATGGTGGAGCATGCCCGGAAGCGGGCCCTTCGAGACTCTCATATCCCGAAGGATAAGGTCCCGAGGGAGCCTTTCTGTTCTTTTACGGAGGACATGAATTTGTTCTCCGAAGATGGCCAACAAATGGCTCCTCAAACGGCATAGGGCGTGCTCACCCAGGCCACCTTCAAATTCGTGGCCAAAGAGTGCGCGAACGAGGAGATCCTCGCCGTGAAGATGTCCAAGCACGTTGCCCAGGTACTCTTCAAACCCCTTATTTTTTTCTCCCAACTTTTCTAGGTGTTTGGCTTTCCTTGTGAAACTTTACCGAATGTCCTCCCCCCTCCCCTTTTTTTTTGCAGCTCTTAGTGTATAGCGGATACTTTTGAGCTTGGGCAGCAAAACAATCTTCGGTCCGAATTTGGACCGAAGAGCATCAAGAGAAGACCAAGGTGTTTTGCGCCAACTCGGTCATCAAGAATGCCAAGTTGAATAGAATTGCCAAAGAGGAGGTTGCCAAACTTCGGGAGGAACTTTTGAAGGGCCAAGATGAGCTCTTGAAGGATTTCTCCAAGAAAATGTCTGACCTCGGTGCGAAGGTCGTCGAGCTTACTTCTACCAACGAGGCTTATCGAAAGGAGAAGGAAGAAGATTCTGCTATCCTGATGAAGGCCCTCGCCAACAACACCGATCTTTAGGCTAAGGTTAAGGCCCTGAAGAAGGAGACAAAGAAGAAGAAGAAGATGATGAAGCTGGAGAAGGAGGTCACCGATTTGCAGAATAAGGTGGAAGACTTGTCTATTGAGAAAGACAAGGCTAATCAGGTGACTAAAGTTGCCTTTCAGGAACGCTTCTGTCTGGCTCGACACCAAGTTTTGGCAAAATATCTAGGCCTCGACCTCTCCTTCTTGGCTGCCTTGAACATCCCCAAAGGGCCTCACTAGACTTGGTCAAAGATTGAGCTCCTCAACTTACCATTTGCCCTTCCTCCGGTGCCGAAGGTCACGGAAAAAGATGTTGGGGATGGAGCATCTCATGACGCCGGGGTCCCTTAGTTGTCTAGGGCTTTACTTTGTCTTCTTCATTTTTCTTTGTAATCTTCTTCTTGTAATCTCCTATGTAAAAAGGCCTTCTCAATGACATTTTTCCTTGCTTTAAAATTTGGCTAAGTCCCTAAGCAATAATTTTTGTTTCCAAGGGTTGTCTTGACCACTTTCGGTCTAGGACCCTTGTGATACGATCAAAGAAGGCACAACCAAGGATGGCAAGGATCCATTGAAGAAAAGTAGTGGACCATTGACAAGGAAGAAGGCTAAGGAGCTCACTAGTGCACTTCAAGCTCGGATGTTGACAGATTGGTGATGTTCTGGTAGAAAAATCATATCTTGAGCTAAAAAGATCAGAAATGAGTAATTATTGATTCATTCGAAATCTAACATCTGGAGATAAAAATCATATGAATACCATCAAACCCAGTTTGCATGTTAAGGAGGTCAAATTTAGCTTCAAAGTTGCGATTTGTGAGTTATCGCTAGTTCAGAAGCAGTTGCAGTATTTTGGGCATATCTTTGGCTTTAGATGTCCATTTTATGTGGTTCACACGTCATTTCAAAGATAAGAAATATATCTACAACTTTCATTGTTTTCATTTTGAGAAATCATGGCTACATCAAGTTCAAATTTCAGCTTGAAGTTGAGGACACAAGCAGGAACCACCTGAGAAGACTATTTTGGGGTTTTTACGGCCAATCTTATTTTGTAACGTATTTTATTTTATGTTCCTATTTATTTGCATTATTTAGGATTTTATTTAGGCCATGGAACTAATTTAGGTCTCTTAGGATAAATGGAATTCGCTGCACACCTTAAACATGTGTTAAAAGGGTGTAGGAATCCTAGTTTGACTAGGTTTTCTTGAGTCCTTTGTAACTAGGTTTCCTAGGTGACTTGGGCTGTGAATTTTGCCCAGATTTTTACCCTAGTTTAGGCCTATATAAAAGCACATATTCTGGATGTAAACACACAGATTAATGCCGAAATAATATTGCTCTTTGGAGAGGTTTTCTCTTTGGTTCTTTGTGGACTACCTTGGTGCACAAGTGTGCTTGTGTTCTTGGTGTTCTTATACTTCTCGTTTCTAGTCACAGGTTGATTAGGGGTGGGGGTCTTCAAACCCAGTCTCTTTGATGTCTTGTGGAGCTTGAAAAACATCTTGGGCGCGTTTCATGGTCTTTATACCATCGGGGTTCGCATCAGTTGGTATCAGAGCCACAAGTTCCATTGAAGGACATATCTTGTGTTCTTGTTTATCTTCGGTTTTCTTTCAATTTTTTTCCAGTAATTTCATGTCTTAATCCTCTGTTTTAATCCTTTTTCTTCTTGTTTCAGGTCTGTCCTTTTTATTCCATCCTTGTTCAAGTCCGAAAATCACAAAAACAACAAAAAGAAGTCAATCCGTGTTGTCTAGTTTTCTCGGTTTCAAATTGTTTGTCCCTAGTTATTTCTTATCTTTCTGTTTTGTGTCCAGCCCTATTAATCTCTCTTGTTTTCATTGTTTCCAGCATCCTAGAGTCAAGAAAACACCAAAAAAAAAGAAGGATCCAAATTCAGGAAGTTTCGGTATCAAAAGTTGTTTCAAAATTGTGCAAGTTTCAATAGTTTCTTGTTTTGGCCGAATAGAAAACTGACTTTTTGTCTTTGGCAGCAAGGAATTTCAAGGAGAACATTTGTTTAGCATCAAAACAGCAAGCAAAAAAGAGAAAAAAAAGAGAAAAAAAGGGGGAAGAAAAAGAAAAAGAAAGGAAAAGGAAAGAGCTTGCAAAAAGGAAGTTTTTCACAAAGTGTTGAAAGTTTTTGTGCCCAAAACCTATCCCATTGTTTTTCCAGCCAAAAAGCTTTCTTTGTGGTTCTTGTGATCATCCATTGCAAGGGCTTCTTAGAGTCTTTTAAAGCTTGTTTAGCCCACCTCTTTTGGAGTCAAAATAGTTCTTCAAAATTTCAAGTTTTCTTGTGTGCTTTGAGGATAGTTTTCTTAGAACTTTTGAGAACTCTTTGAATAGCAATATCTCACTAACAAATTGAGTGTTTTGAGTGTTCATCTTTTGAGTGAAACACGTGAGGTGAGTGTTTGTGAGGATCTTTGTTATTTTCAGGAGTATGGAGGGCCAGGAGGATAGGAGGATGGAAGTGAGACACAATGAGGAGCCAACCATGAGAGAATTTCAAGAAACTCTCAATAGACTTGTGGGGAGGATTGAGGACATTGATTTGAGGTTGCCAAGGAGACCAAATCCCATCTTGCAACCAAGGAGAGGTCCAAGGAGAGAAGAACCTGAGGAGGAAGAAAGAGTTTGGCATGACCATGGGTTTCCAAGGAGGTGTGAGCCAAGGGAGGACAACAATCTCAACTCCATCAAGCTTACCATTCCATCCTTCCAAGGGAGGAATGATCCCGATGCATATTGGGAGTGGGAGCAAAAGATTGAGATGGTGTTTGATTGCCATCATTACTCCGAGGAAAAGAAGGTTAAATTGGCTACCATAAAGTTCACTAATTATGCTCTTGTATGGTGGAATCAGGATGTTATTTCTAGGAGAAGGAATGAGGAGGAGCCCATACACACATGGAGAGCCCTTAAAGCCTTAATGAGGAGGAGATTTGTGCCCAGCTCCTACTATAGAGATCAACGCCTAAAGCTTCAAAAGCTAGTGCAAGGCCAAAGGAGTGTGGAGGACTACCATAAAGACTTGGAGATAACCTTGACCCGAGCCAACATCATTGAGGATGAAGAGACCACCATTGCTAGATTCATTAATGGTCTCAATCCTGAGATTGCCAACAAAGTGGAAATGGTGCCTTATTTCAACATGGAGGATTTGCTTCATTATGCCACCAAGGCCGAAAGGATCATCAAAAGGTCCAAGGCATCCAAGATGTGTCAAGGAGGAATTTCCACATGGAGAGGAGCATGGAGCAAGGATGTGAGAGAAGTACCCAAGCCAAAAGTGGAGGCCACAAAAGGAGACTTGTCTCAACCTCAACAAGAAAAGTCAATCATGCTTGTACCACTTTCACCACAACAAGTCTTGGAGGATCAAAGAAAACTTCAAAGTGAGGTTGAGAGAAAAGAAAAAGAGGGGAAAGTTGAGGGCAAGAGTGATGAGGGGAAAGCCGAGAGAACAATCGAGAGATTAAGTGAGAAGAGTGAACATGAGGGAAAGAAGAGTGGAGAGTTCCCGAGAGAAGAAATTGAGTGGGAAGTTGAGAGAAGACAAGAGTGCAATGAACCCAAGCCGAGTGAAGAGAGAAAGACCTACAGAGAAGCCATACTTTCAACTAACATAACAAAGTCTTTTTCTAGTGTTGTGTTGTCTTCTTTTCAGGAATTAAGTGAATATGAACTTCAAGAATCAAGTGAGTTGCTGCCCATCCAAGAAGTTGGTGTTCCCAATATTCCAAGTCATGTACCATGCATCAAACCAACAAAGGAGGTTGAAAAGGAACAATTTGAGGTAAGTTCAAGTGATTTCATATGCAAAAGTTTGCCTAACATTGTTTCTTATCCTATGGTTCAAGGGGATGAAATTGTTGCAACTCCACCCAAAGTGATTGAGTGCAAAGGTGAAAATTTTGTGGTTCCAAAGGAAGATACTTGGAGACTAAGTCCAACCACTGTAATGTATTTCTTCCTAACACCTAGATATGATGTAGTTTTGCATGAAAATCTCAAACAATGTGTGTTTGCTTGCAATGTTATTTTGACAAATGGTTTTCATGAAACTAGATTAAGAGAAGGAAGTAAGCATGAAACGTTGACAAAATATGGTTTTAGAGCTTCTAATTCTTCAGTTTTGTCAAATGCTCTTTGGAATTGCTTGAGTTTCTCTAAAGAAAAATCTGTTTTGGTGTCTTTTGTTTTTGAATTTGTTTGTTTTGCATCCATTTCACATTGTTTTGTTTTGTCTCAAGTTAAATCTACTTCTTTGGAATTTTTCATGCATAAATTAGCTCATACACATACATTACATACTTCTTTGATTGCCATTCATGTTCAGCCCATTTTTGTGTGTCAATCTTTAATTTCCAGCAAGCATTTCTTTATCTTGACACATGCATTACACAAACTTTTGAGCATTGATATTTTTGCTTTATGTCCAAACCTGAAAGTTTTTATTTTGAGTGAAAATTCTGGTTTTAAATTCAGCCTTTTAAGGAGGTATGTTGAGTCCTTTGTTTTGTGTCACATCCCATTCACAAATTTCATGCATTGTTGTGCATATACATGCAAAAATAAGTTTGCTACTGAATTGGTTTCACTTAATCCTATCTACTCCAATCTTGTTTCATTTAAAATGCTTAGGATTTTTGTGAAATTCATGCATCATTGTTTTGTTATTAGTTTAGGCCACATTGTGTTCAATTCTTGTTTGTTTGAATGGCCTATGCAAACTATTGTCTTGACATGCATAACTTGTGTTTTTCATAACCATAACACTTGTGTGAGTTTAGGTCCATTTGTTTTGAGTGCATACAGCATCCCTAAGGTAAATTATTCCTACACTTTTACTTGTTGTGAGAGTAATGTTTTTGAGATGGCAAAGGCAATGAAAGTGATGCCTAGAGTTAAGATGAAAATTGTGCAAACTTTCAGATTTTTTGTGCTAATTGCTTCTAACTTTGTTTTTGACCCTGGAGGTATCAAAATTATCATTGCATTTGGATATTGGTTCAGGTTTTTCACAAGATTAAAGCTCCATACACAAGCATTCCATGCTATTGGTGCTTATGTGAAAGGTAAGTGCTTATGTGTTGATTATTTCATTGTTATTGATTCAATTCCCTTTTCTAATGCAGGTTTTGATTCGAGGACGAATCCTTCTAAGGAGGGGGGAGCTGATATGATCAAAGAAGGCACAACCAAGGATGGCAAGGATCCATTGAAGACCATAAAGAAAGGAAGTAGTCACTAGTGCACCATTGACAAGGAATGGAGAATGGCTAAATTTTTCAAGGAGCTCACTAGTGCACTTCAAGCTGATGAAGCTTGGATGTTGACAGATTGGCGATGTTCTGGTAGAAAAATCATATCTTGAGCTAAACAGATCAGAATTGAGTGATTCTTGATTCATTGGAAAGCTAACATCTGGAGCTACAAATCATATGCAGACCATGAAACCCAGTTTTCACGTTAAGGAGGTCCAATTTAGCTTCAAAGTCGCGATTTATGAGTTATCGCTGGTTCAGAAGCAGTTGCAGTATTTTGGGCATATCTTTGGCTTTAGATGTCCGTTTTGTGTGGTTCAGGTGTCATTTCAAAGATAAGAAAGAGATCTACAACTTTCATGCTTTGCATTTTGAGAAATCATGGCTGCATCAAGTTCGAATTTCAGCTTGAAGTTGAAGACACAAGCAGGAACCACCTGAGAAGACTATTTTGGGGTTTTTATGGCCAATCTTGTTTTGTAACGTATTTTATTTTATTTTCCTATTTATTTACATTATTTAGGATGTTATTTAGGCCATGGAAGTGATTTAGGTCACTTAGGATAAATGGAATTCACTGCACACCTTAAACATGTGTTAAAAGGGTGTAGGAATCCTAGTTTGACTAGGTTTTCTTGAGTCCTTTGTAACTAGGTTTCCTAGGTGACTTGGGCTGTGAATTTTGCCCAGATTTTTACCCTAGTTTAGGCCTATATAAAGGCACATATTTTGGATGTACGCAAAGATTATTGCCGAAATAATATTGCTCTTTGGAGAGGTTTTCTCTTTGGTTCTTTGTGGACTACCTTGGCGCACAAGTGTGCTTGTGTTCTTGGAGTTCTATACTTCTCGTTTCTAGTCACAGATTGATTAGGGGTGGGGGTCTTCAAACCCAGTCTCTTTGGTGTCTTGTGGAGCTTGAAAAACATCTTGGGCACATTTCATGGTCATTATACCATCGGGGTTCGCATCACCTTGGGAAGATATTTTTCGCTCTTTTTATCGACTGTCTTCAGGAAAATTTCTAGCTGTACAATTTCCTGACAAGATTCTAAGCGTAGAATTTCTTCAAGGCATCCGAATGCCATGTATTTTTCATTTCTCCACCTTCGGTATCACCGAGCTTATAGACTCCTTTCCGAACCTCGTCAAGGACCAAATAAGGCCTTTCCCAGTTTGCCTGAAGTACCCTGTGAGACATTCTTCAGGGTTCAAACTCAGCCTTTCGGAGAATGAGGTGTCCCTTTCTGATTCTCTTTTGCCTAACGCGCAAGTTCACAGCCATAGCCACTCTTTGCTGAAAGGCTTTCCTTCTAAGTTCGGCCACTTCTCTGTGTTCGTTAATTAGGTCGAGCATAGTTCTTAATCCAAGGTCATTCCCTTCCTCGTCGAACACTTGTACCCTAATCGATGGCTGGACTACCTCGATAGGAATAATGGCCTCTATGCCGAAGATGAGCGAGAAAGGCGTCTCACCCGTGGCCCTTCAGGATGTTGTCCGATAGCTCCATAGCACACTAGGAAGTTCTCCTGGCCATTTTCCCTTTGCTTCCCTCAATCTCTTTTTTAGACCATCTTTTATGGTTCTGTTAGATACCGCTACCTGTCCGTTGCTCTGAGGATGAGCTACCGAGGGGGAGTGCATTTTTATCCTAAGGTCAATGATAATTCTTGGAATCCCTTGTCAAGAAATTGGGAACCATTGTTGGCCACTATCGCCCTTGGTATGCCACATCTGCACACAATGTTCTTCCAAACGAATTTTTGTATGTCCTTTGCCGAAATGGTTGCCAGGGGCTCTGCCTCGACCCGTTTAGTGAAGTAATCCACTGCAACCACACAAAACTTCACTCCTCCAGGTGCAGTCAGGAGTGGCCTGATGAGGTCAATGCCCCATACTGCAAAGGGACAGGGGTAGTTAGCCGAGGTTATCAATTTCGAGGGTAACCTCTAGGCGTTGGCGTGTCTTTGGCAATTATCACATTTCTGGACAAACTGCCTTGCGTCCTTTCTTAGGATGGGCCAGAAGTACCCCTGGTGGAGTATTACTCCTGCCAAGGCGTCAGTTCCAATGTGGGAACCACAGGCCCCCACGTGGACTTCTTGGAGGACTATCTCAATGTCCTCTTCACTGACAAACCTTTGTAGTGGACTTGCATACCCCTGTTGGTACAACCGATTTGGAAATATCGTCTGGAGCGTCTTCACACTTTTGCTGCTTCGTGAGGGTCATCGGCAAGCTCTGAGGTCATAAGATACCTCTTTATGGGATTTTTCCATCCTCTTTCTGAGGTTGATATGTTCATTATTGCTATGCTCGGGTGGCTCAATACTTCAGTGGACTTTCTTGAATTGGCCAGACTATCTGCTTCAACATTGCCTCGGTGAGGCAAGTTCTCAATGTGCACTATGTCAAACTCCTGAATGAGCTTTGATACGAGCTCATGATATTTTGCCAAAGTTGGGTCATTCGCGGTATAGTCCCCTGCCATCTGTCAGACCACTAGCTGAGAATCGCTGTGGGCCTTTAGGTTTCTGACACCAATTTTTTTAGCAATGCGTAACCCTGCTATGAGAGCTTCATATTCTGCCATATTGTTGGTGCCGTTAAACCCGAATTTGATGGCTTTCATGACCTCCATACCCTCGGGACTGCGAATGATTACTCCAACTCCCTAGTGCTCGGAGCCAGTGGCCCAATCTACAAACAGAGTCTAATCCGGTTCATTTTTCCGGAGGTCTAGTTGACTTTCTTCGGCAATGGGTACTTCGACGATGAAATCTGCCATGGCTTGAGATTTTATTGCCTTCCTCGGCCCATAGGTGATATCGTACTTGCCGAGCTCTATGCACCACTTGGAAAGCCTTCCCGAGTGGTCTACCCTCTTCATGATATCTCGAAAAGGCAGTTTACTTCAGACAATAATGGGGTGGCCTTGGAAATACGATCATAGCCTTCTGCTTGCAAGTATCAGGGCATAAATAGCCTTTTATAGTAAAGGGTACCTGACTTCGGCACCATGCAGAGACTTGCTCACATAATATACTGGCCATTGCTCTGCCCCCTCTTCCTTCACGAGGATCGAACTTAGCGCCTTTTCAGTAACGGTGAGGTATCGTATGAGGGGTTCCCTTTCCGTGGCTGCCGGAATGTTGGCAGGTGAGTCAGGTAGACCTTAAGCTCTTCCCAGGCCTTTTGGCAGTCTTTGTTCCAAGGATGTGGCTCGCTCCCGAGGTCACCACCATTTTTCGCCACCTTAGTTAGGACCTTGAAGAATGGTCGGCAGCGATCCCCATATCTGGAGATGAATCTACTAAGGGATGTGATTCTCCCAGTGAGTCTTTACACATCCTTTGTCGTCATGGGAGTTCAAAATCTTAGAAGGGCCTTGACCTTTTTTGGATTGGTGTCAATACTTCTTTCTGATACCATAAATCCAAGGAACTTACCCGCATTCACACCAAACACACATTTTTCAGGGCTGAGACGGATTCCGAAGATCCTCAGCTGGCGAAATGTCTCCTCCAAGTCTGAGATGTGACCGCTAGGAAGTTTGCTCTTAACTATTATATCATCGACATAGACTCCCATGTTCCTCCCTATTTGGGAGCTAAAGACCCCGTTCATTAACCTCTGGTAGGTGGCTCCTGCATTCTTAAGCCCGAACGGCATTCTGATGTAGCAGTATGTACCAACTTTGGTGATGAAGGCGGTTGTTTCCTCGACTTTGGGGTCCATCCTGATTTGGTGATACCCACTGAAGGCGTCCAGGAAACTTAAGAGGCCATACTCGGCGGTTGAGTCCACCAACTGGTCTATTGGTGGTAGTGGATATGAATCTTTAAGGCAAACATCATTCATGTTTTTGAAGTCGATGCACATTCGGAGTTTGTCACTCCCTTCCTTTGTGGGGATTACCACGTTACTAAGCCATTCAAGGTATTTGACTTCCCTTATTACGCCGGCCTCCATTAACCATTGGACTTCGGATTTTACAAAGCTGTTCTTATGTGTCAAAAAGTTTCTTCTCTTTTGGCGCATAGATTATGCTGAATTATACGAGCGTCCACCCCAGGCATGTCCTTCGACGAGTAGGCAAACAGATCTTTGTTCATTAACAAAAAAGATACAAGTTTTTCCTTATCACCTTTAACAACTTTTTTCCCTATTAAGGTATTTCGCCCTAGGACAAGTTCTATATCTTCTGTTTCTATTCTCTCAGGGTCTTCTATTTCTTCTTTCTTTTCCTCTCCTGCGAGTGCGGACTTTGCTCCCGTAATCCGTGCGCAGCTCTTCGCTGGGGCCTTTCTTACTTTGACAAACAGCTTTCTCACTTCCCCTTGGTCGATGAAGATCTCAGCATCTCCATCTTTTGTGGCGAAGGTGACAGTCAGGTATTTCACATCTGGGCAAATGTGAAGGTTTCCTTGCGTCTGTCTTCCAAGGATGGAATTATACAATGAATGGACATTTATGATGATGAACCATGTCATTATGGAGGCATAGAGCTCATCCCTGTTCTACAGTGAAGTTCCTCTTAACATCAGGGCAAGGTCAGTCCATCCGAGGACAGGGAGTTCGGACGGACCTACTCCGAAAGTAGGAGAAGTGACGGGCTTGAGATCGCCCCTTGGGATACCCAAACTCGGCAGTAGATGGGAGAACAAGACGTCAGCATTAGAACCATCGTCAAGGAGTACTTTCTTGACGTCCCAACTCTTTATCCTTGCTATGACCAGAAGGGGGTCGTCATGAGGGAATATTATGGTAGATCCATCTTTCCGAATAAGCTTTTTTGATAGGTTACCATATTCCATCACCGAGATCTCCCTGGCTTTTCTTTTCCTTTCTGCCGAGGGAAGTCCTGTGGTGATTGTCTGTATTATTCCTGCCGGAGATGGTGGATGTCTACTGGGACTTCGGTTCCAGCATTTGTCGGAGTCATATTCCTCATCATCTCCTTTCCTCTCTTCTTCCCTCTTTCCTTTTGGGGAGGGCATCCGTAGGTAATGTCGAAGTTGGCCCTGCTTTATCAGGGACTCTATGTACTTCCTCAACTGGAAGCAATCCTCAGTTTCATGCCCATGATCCCGATGAAACTGGTAAAACTTTTTCATGTTCTTTTTGTTGTCCGAGGTCATGGCCTTCGGTCGTTGAATCTGAGTTCCCTGCCTTTCCATGGCCATGAGAATGTTCGTCCTTATGGTGTTTAAGGAGTAAAAGTCAACAGCTTCTTCCCTCTCAGCTTCCAAGGTCGACCCCCTGATTCGGTTGGGTAGCGAGTTTGTCGGCTTGACCCCTTGCTACAGACGTGATCGAGCTTTGGGCCTCCCATCCTCAACTCTTCAGCAGTCATATGCTGCTTCGCCTTTCGGTAAAATTCACCGAGGGTATCTGGGGGTCCTTTGAGAATTCGTAGAACAACTATGAGTCTCTCCGAAGTCCCCGTATCATGGCGAGGATAGGTATCTCCGGCCTGAAGTCTGGCATGCTTAGGGCTTCTCGATTGAACCTTTAGACATAGTCGAAAATAGTTTCTCCATTCTTCTACGCTATGTCGAACATTTGAACTGGCATCTTTGCCATCGGTCTGCTTCTGATGAATTGCTGCGTGACGACAGCAGACAACTTTTGGAATCCCACGATGGTTCCAGGGGCTAACAAGTTATACCATGCTGTTGCCGGTCCAGAGAGGGTGACCCCCAAGCATTTGAACAAGGTGGCATCATCGGCACCGTGCAACACCATGCTATGCCTGTATTTGGTTAGGTTAGCCTGGGGATCACTTCGGCCATTGTAGGCTTCCAAACGAGGTACCCGAAAGTCACTCGGCATAGGTGCTTTGACTACTATTCGGGTAAACGGCAATTCATCTCCATTGAAGGTTTCTGACAACCTAGACCAGACGAGTTTCTGAGCTACCTGTCTTTCCACCCTCTCTAACCTCTTTAAGATTTTTTCCATGAGGAGTGTGGCGTTGGGCTCTTCTTCTTGCTGCCTGGAGGCCTCCAGTAATGGAGAGTGACACCTCCTTTTTTGAGAGTAACTTCGGCGCCGAGGGGATTGCGATTTCTCTTCTGGTGAAGAACTCATTCGGCGTGGAGTCTTGGGCCGTTTGGACCCCGTTTCTCCTGCAGGTCAAACCTTAGGGGGTATGTTTTCTGTCGAGGACTCATCACGTTGGTCCCCGGTTCCCTAACTCTGGTGAGTTGACTTCGGGCTTCTCTCCTAATGAGGTGCTGGTGAAAGGGGCCTTCGGTCTGGAGGTAGCTGTGGCCACCTTCGGTCCAGTTGCTATGTCATTTCAGCCACAACGGAGCGCTGAAAATCATGCAGGAAGCTCATGGTAACGGTTAGAGGACGCTCATCCTCTGGCAAGGAAGTCCCTACAACAGGTTGCTCGGTTGCCGGTTGAACCTCTGGCGCGGAAGGGGATTTCAGAAGCCCGATGTCCTTAGAACGCCGAGTCTCAACAATGGCCACTTGGGAGTGCTTTCCCACAGATGGTGCCAGATGATGCCCATCGGCATCTTCACTGTATGACATGGTGAGACTGGGAAAGACTTCCAGATGACGAAGGAATGCCTAAACGAAAGACTACTGAGGAGAGATTGCCTGAAACACTCAAAGAATAAAGGTTAGGAGGTCCCCGGAGTATTTTTCTGAGGAGGAGCCTCCAACACCCAAGTCAGTATTTTGAGAGATAGGAAGTAGTAAGAATGTGAAAAATGTATCCCCCCCTGCTGAGGCCTATTCCTTAATATATATAGGAGTGTGTAGTGGAGATGCCTACCTGACGTGACCTGCTCAGATTATGACACGTGTTCGGTCGGATGTAATATGTACCTTTGCGCATGGGGACCTCTAGCCGACTACAAGCCGTCCTGGCCAGAGGTCAGGGTCGGGGTAGGTCTGCATGATAGGACGTGTGCAGCGGCAGCGTGTCAGAGCGTGTATGTGGGTGGCGTGTTGTGTACAAGGGCGGCATGTCTGTGGCTCATTAATTATTTCTGTCGCACTCCTAAGATCCCTTCGGTAAAAAAGGGCTTTTCAGAACATGAGGGTTTTCTTCTGAGATCGTTTTAGTAATCCAGGAGTCCCCTCGTCACGGATGGTCCCATTCGGGGGCGTTCTCCCCTACCGAAATTGGTGAATGTTTCTCTTCCGAAGCCGGTTTGATCACCTTACCGAGGATGGTGATGCACCATATTCCCAAGGTAGATACTGTCATTTCCAGGGGTGATGATGGATCACCGAGGTCGAATGTTCAAGGGGCCAGACCCGCATTTTTTCCAAAGTCGGTGCTCACATTCCTTGTGGGTGATGCTCGACTTTTCGATGGTGGTGCTTTGCCCAAGCTTATGGGTTTAAAGGGCAATAGCACTTCACCTATCAGGTATCACTGACATCAAGGACTTCGGTGAGGACCCCTTTGCCCTTCTTCCTTCAGCGTTCCTCCAGTTCTTCGACCGAAAGCTCCTCGACTAAAGTCCCCAACATCTCAACAGTCGCATTGGGACTTAATGGGGTCTAGTGGACGACAGGCCTCGAAGGTGGGTCAGCATGCACAGGGTTTTGCTTGAGGACCTCTACCTCGCCTTTGGGTGGAGGAGGAAGGGAATCCTCTTTGGCTTTCTTCAACTTTGATGCCAAAGACGGTCTGACCGGTGCTTTCTTCCTCTTTGGCACTTTCTTCTTCTACTGCTCCCCTTCCTTGGCCTAACCGAGGAAGAGACTCTTGTAGAATGCTGTAGATTTATCACACATTAGTGTAAGTATGGAAGGGCATAAGTAACAAAACTGGAAATGGGCTTACTCTCTTGAACTGCCGAGTACATTAGTTCGCCCTGAATGAGGATGACCCACCACGCTTTCTTCCCATTAACCAAGGGCTTGGGCATGCCTTTGTTAGTGACATGCTCCTTGATTACCCCAAGTTGCCGAAGAACCTCTTTGATCATGAAACTCCATCTGATGGGGAAAGGCTAGAGAGAACGAGGAGGGACCTCAAGATCCCAATCCGTTACCACCTAAATACGGCTGTCAAACTCCTCAAACTGGGACTCTAGCTCTAAGGCTAAGAGCTTTCTTGGGTCTACTACATTGATATCAAGAGTCCCCAAAGTCCATTTGGTCAGCATGTCCTTTCACTACTCAACCACCTTCAGAAAAAAGAACTTCTTCTGCCACTCTCACCAATTATCCTTTGTTCCGAAGGTGAACGTATATTTCTTGCTCCCAAATCCCCAAGGGAGCAAGAAGTAGAATCTGCCCCTTAGAACAGAGTGGAGTTTGTATTATTGCATGAAAAATTAAAGTGGGGTTCTATGCCGAAGACCCCACACATGCAAAGAAAAGCATTAAAGTAGGAGTAAAAGTTCGGGGGAAGTTGGTTGACGGCTACGCCCTGGAATTGGCAAAAGTTGCAAACCGTCTTCAGAGGGGGGTAACAAAGTCCCACCTTCAGTTGAGCCCTGATGATGGTAACCTCATCTGAATGAGTAGCATAGCTAGGCATACCAGGACTAGGTAGCCTGGTGACGACATAGGAAGGGAGAAAAAATTTAGCCGACCACTTTTTCACTTTCTCTGAAGTGGCACAGCTCGGATGAGAGTTAAGTGGGAGCCAACTCTTAGGAATAGAATGAGCTTCTATATGGTAACAAGACATGTTCAGGGACAGAGGAATCTAACCTCAAAAAGGAAAAAAGAAAGGAATTGAAATAAAAAAAAAAATGAGAAGAAAACTTCGGAAGGTGACCCACCTACTTTGGGAAGAAGACAAGGACTTTAGAAATGACCACAACTCACTGGAAATCACTCTGCTGCTAGCACAACCACCAAAGAAAGATGAAAGAGGAGAGGAAATCAGAAAGCAAAAGAAATGGAAATTAAGATGGAAAACTCTAAAGGAAGAGAGGTTTATATAGACTGAAGGAGGCAGGCGAAGTGTTGCCATAATGACCCTTCGTAGGCAAAGGGACGTAACTGACGTAACAGACATGACCGTTCCCCAGTCACCTAGTGACACATGTCACCCAACGCGAGAAACCAAGGCACGCCTTCTGACATTAGCAAACCTATGTAAGCCTAGCCCAAAATCATGCGACTTCCTAGTCAGAAGATGCGACGATTCATTAGCAGGCAATACAAGATAAGAAAATCAGAGGGGGAATATTTTCCCATCCAAAGATACAACTTCGGGAACACCGATAGCTGGGTCAAAATCAAGGAGTCCCATTTGATGCTGAACAAATTGCTTTAGCCTAAAGAGGCATCTTGAACCGAAAAGGTGCCCACTTTGAAGAAGGTTACTTCGGTCAGATGTTAGCTATGCAAACGGGGACGACTGTCACCCCCAGTAAAGATCTCCATGCCATGCTCTCAAAGGCTCAACGCCAAAGACACAACTTCGGCTTTCCGAGGGGGGCATGTGATAGCCGAAGGGCTACAGCCCTCAAAGATCTCTTGATCAGCTATCCAGAAACCACCCTTGGTAAGGACTTAGCATGACCTCGGGGTACTCGATCAACACCACCCTCGGAAGGGTGACATGAACAACTTCAGGAAAAGTGTCTTTCACCAACTGTGGATTTACCAACATCAGAAAAGTAGATCTACCATCCTGGGGTGACACACTCTGCCGAAGGGCCTTCCCCACTGGCCCTCAGGAAAATTCTCCCCCTGAAAGGGTCTTACGAGGATATGACAAAAATGGTGAAGGAGCCTCTAACAAAGAGACCTCACACACGCCCTTGACCTATGCCTAAAACAACTTATGGCTAGCTAGTGATGCCTACCTCCAAAGGTACGGATCGGATCTGGCTGAACACGTGTCATGATCGGGCCAGCTATGAGAAACGACCTCCTCCTTCCTCCCTCCTATAAATACTTAGGAGGGACCTTGGTAAGGACACAGAGGAAATTCTTTACTCTCCACTACTCTTTTCTGCCATTCTCAAATACTGACTTGGGCATTGGAGGCTCCTTCCCCGGAAACACATTTTGGGGACTCTCTAGCCCTTATTCTTCTAAGCCTTGCAGACACCTTCACACCGCAAGTCTCTCCTTCAAGCCAGCATGTCATATGACGAGGATGCCACCAAGCATCAGATATAACTAGGAAACAACCTTTAAGGAATAAAGAACAAAGATGGCCGAATGACCTGATTACCAAGACTGTTGACTAATTTAGTCTTCTTTTTGTTTTGCTTTTATTTTGATTCCTTGCAAGTCCTCAGCTAGACTTTGTGAGCTCAAGAAGTTGCCAGGAAATAGCTAAAAAGATGTATTAAATAGCCTTTGAAGACTATAAATCCAAAGATAGCAGAATTATTCAAGCTGCCATGGAAATTTAGACTACTTTTGGTCAAATATTCTCCCAAGTAGCTCAATTTCTTTGAGACTTTGTTTTGTCTTGCTTTGGTCTTCAAGTGACACATTTTAAGCTCCCACTTTGCCAATTTATTTGGTCACTTAACTCCTCAAACTTTGCATTGTACATAAGATAATGTATTTTAGAGCACTTTAGTGTTCCTTCAAGTGTCTCCATGCTTTTTTATGCTTTCTACCTTCTCTTAGCCCACATTGTAGTCCACATTCTTATTTGAATGATGAGTATCACTCTCATACAGTGCCATTAAAAACATTAGGCTTTAGAGCCTTTAGAAGCACATAATTGCACACAAAATGCACTTAACAGTGTTCTAGTGCATCCTAGTGTGTCCTTGTCATTTCTTTTGAATACATCAAAATTTTGAGTTCATGTGACTGCCCTCATTGGTATCCCAACCCTAGACATTGAGATCACACAATGTCCCTTAGTGTTTTGCGCTTTAGAGTTCTCATATTCACACAAGTGCACACTAAAGAGTGGAGAAAAGTCACATTTTGTGTCTATCTTAGAACAAATTATTTCTTTGGCTTCTTGACCAAAATTTCCTTCAAATTTAAGCCCCCTTCCTCAAAATGGGTTTTGGGGCTTAAGCCAAGCCTTAGTTGGCACACAACCATTCCACTTTTCATTGGATTCCTTTGAGCATACTTATAGTACATTTAAGGCATTCTCATAAGAGGTTTGTTCATACTTGTGACTTGCATTGTGCATTGTCCATATACCCACACAATGTACATCATGTGTACATTTCATTACAGCCTATGACCTATGCAAATCACAGGCATCATAGTGAACACTTGTTATAGTCATCTTTCTTTGCTTGTTTGACTCAGTTTTCATGGGTTATATGGCTCTATTCATGGCTGAAACTAGGAACAATGAGATCAAAACCTAGTTTAAGTTGTTCAAGAAGGAAATTGTGCTGGGAGAATTAGTTCTTGGCTTAGATTAGTGAAGAACAATATTTTCTTTACTAGCAAGCTTCTAAGTGGCTCAGTTACTTTGGAGGTTAGTACATTTGGTGTGTTCTTACGTGAGGGACAGATTCTATTGGATTTTTAAGCTTTATTGATGGATTTGCTTGTGTTAGCTTACAAATCTAGCATAGACTTGGATTACTGCTTCTTGCTAAGTAATCTCCTGTTCTATTCTATAAGGGTTATATTTGATGCCCAATGTTGTGTCTCTAGCTTGATTAGGTGCTTAAATTAGCATGTCAAATATGTTAGCTAGCTTCTCTTTATGAAAATAACTGACCTAGAGGTGAGTAAACCCTAAGTTCTTGGAAAGCACTTGGATGTTCATTTGAATGTCCTTTGGGTCTTCAAGATCTCTATTGATGTCCCTTTGGCATGGTTTATAGTTACTTGTAGTGCCTTAGAGGCTAAAGTAGAATTCTTCTGTGGCATGTGTGTGCGGCTGTGTGCTTTTTTTGTGGTGGATATATGTGCTGACCCATTAGCTTAGTCTTTATTTCATGCATGTATATATGTGTTGGTGTTGTCTTCTAGCTTTATAGAATTACGGGTTAGCTTGATTCTTATCTACCCTACCTAAGTTTGTAGGAAACTCAAAGCCTTTCTATTTTGCTAGCAAGAAAAGGGTCAATAGATTAACCACCTCTTACTATAGGGGTTTTGTTTAATCCTTGGGCCTAGGTAAGTCAGCACTACTTTGTTATAGTTGTTACTTGCTGTTGGAATTCTTGGCACACCAAGATCCTTTTAAGATAGGATTTGAGCTCATTGAGCTAACTCTAGCTTGAACAGCTATCTAAGGCAGCTAAAAGTAGCTCCCTTTAGCTCAAGTCAGCTCACTTCAGCTATAAGTAGCTCAAAGTAGCTGGACTTCAGCTCAAGTTAGCTCAAGTCAGCTCAAGTCAGCTCACTTCAGCTTTTGGTAGCTGAATGTAGCTGGACTTCAGCTCAAGTCAGCTCACTTCAGCTATAAGTAGCTCAAAGTAGCAGGACTTCAGCTCAAGTTAGCTCAAGTCAGCTCAAGTCAGCTCACTTCAGCTTTTGGTAGCTGAATGTAGCTGGACTTCAGTTCACTTCAGCTGAGAGCAGCTAACTCCAGCTCTAAGGTCAGCTCTAGGAGCTGGACCTCAGTTCATGGTGCTTGGTTGGAGCTCAAAGGAGCTCAATGGTGCATAAGTAGTATAGTGAGCTAGCTTTGTGCCAGCTCACCTTGCTTTTAGCTCAAAACCACCAAGAGACACATCTTTTGTGTAAAGGTATGTCTCTTCATCAAAAGAGATGACTATTGGCTAAAAGAACATGTCCTTTCATCCAAAGGAAGTGTTCCTTGAGTGAATAGACATGTATATTCGCCCATGAGGTGGTTGGGGTGGTTATTGCACCAAGAATGATGTCTTTTGACATCAAGAGACATGTATATTTGCCCATAAGGTAGTTATGGGGTGGTTATAGGCCAAAGGAAGTGTTCCTTGGCTAAAAGACATGTATTTTCGCCATAAGGTAGTTATGGGGTGGTTATAGGCCAAAGGAAGTGTTCCTTGGCTAAAAGACATGTATTTTCGCCACCATACATGACCCTTAGCCAAAGGAAGTGTTCTTTGGCTTAAAAGACACCTTTCTTGGTGTAAAGGTGTGCCTTTTGGTCATCTATAAATAGCCTTTAGAGGCCAGCCATTTTAAGCACGAATTTGGCACTCCATTTGCTCCATTTTCTTGAGAGAAAATTATTCTCCTCCTATTTCCTTTAGAGGCCGAAATATTAAACACTTTTTGAGAGCATTGTGGGTGGATTTACATAGAGATTGTTCATCTCTATTTCAAGCTTCAAGGTGCTCCTCTAAGATCAAGTTCTCCCTCAAGTTTTCGCCAAAGATAACCAAGAAGAAAGGTGCACATCTTTTCTTGGTTTAGTAGCATGTTAGGTTTCATTTCTTATGTATGTTCTTAGTAGCATGCTAGGATTTATTTAACACAACATGTATATGATCTTGATATGTTATATAACATGTTATGCATGCCTATATCCATGTTGAATTCAAATGAACAAATATGCATGTGGCATATACAAGAAGAAAGATAACATAAAAGTATGTTATCATAAGATCCTGAAATCTTCAATTGGTATCAGAGCCTAGGTCATGAATATGTATATGTTGCATGTAGTGAGCATGATTTAGGATCATACATATGTGTATGATTGTGATAAAGCTAATGAATGATATGTGTATGAAGCAATGAAGACATGTTTGTGTATTTCTGATTGAATGCTATATGTTAGTGTTGTGCCCAAAAAGCCAATCATGAGATGATTGTATTTTTACACATTGAGTCATGATATTTTATTTAGGCATTAATCCAGCAATTTTGCTTGTTGTTTTGTTTCTGCGTAACGTAATAAACACAATTGTAACCCTAGAATAATGATATTCTTAAACGTCCCTAGTCTAGTATTATTGTGGAGCGGGTTGCAATAATACATAAAGACTAGCATATGTGGAGACTAATATGAGATATGTAGTCTACATATGGGTACAGGTTGGAGAACTTGTGTACTGGACCGACCCACCATGAGAACACTTCATGGATCGTTATATGAGTGTCATAAGTGATTCTCATAATGATCATGGTATATGTAGTCCTTCGACCTAAGATCATCAAGGTTCCCTACATGTGAGTCACATACTCTGATACTTTTCCTTTGTTGCTCGTAACTGAGTGAACTTGAAGAAGGTCATTGGGTATGTCACATATCATGCGGAGGGATTTGTACGATCAAGATGGGATTTGTCCATCCTATGTAACGAGAGTGATATCTTCGGGCCCCTTGATAGAGTGAGACTTAGAAAATGCATGGCCATGCTCCGATGAGTTGATATACGATATCAATGTCATCAGTTTAAGTTGGTCTACTCAGTAATCAAGAAACCAAAGATTGGACTATACGAGAGTGACACATTCCATGTCTCATGCTTAGTCTTGATATCTTGGACAAAGGGACAGTGGCATATATCGGTGATGATCATAAAGGTTTAGTCGATTCATCGACAATCTTGTCACTTGGGTAGCAATGATGTGTTGCTAGACACCGCTCATTGCTTATGATCATAAATGTGATTTATGATCATTGCCAACATGGCAAGAGCCTATTGGGTCGCACACATAGAGCTATTTGGATCATTAGAGTGCATGGGCTAATTATTTGGGTTATGGTTTCACTTTAATTTCGTATTAATAATGGGCCAAGGAGTTGAGCCATTATTAAGCCCAAAATTAAATCCTAATTGGATTAGGGTTTTGAAACCCATTAGGCCTGGAAGTTGAGTCTCACTATAAATACAACTTTTAAGTGAGAAATTCATAGGTCTCCTTGCCCTAGCCTCCCAAAAGGACAGCCGCACTCTTCTCTTGCAATTCCTTGGAGGATGCAAGCTAGCACTGTGAGCGCAAGAGAAACGCATCTGCCGGGACGTGGTGGAAGCATGGTGATCCCGAGAGGCTCGTGTGGATACCATAAAGAGCCTGAACACGTCAACTGTTCAGGTTTTATGATTCGACTCTACAGTTGAGTGAGAGATCTCAACCGAAAATTAGGTATGAAATTTTCGAACACCCGGTTTACCCCGTTACACTTGGATCCTGGAGGGTTTCGGTTAAATTCTGCCGCGCTGTTTGGTTCCCGAAACCTTTATGATCATTGCTACCCAAGTGACAAGATTGTCGATGATTCAACTAAACCTTTATGATCATCATCGATATATGCCATTGTCCCTTTGTCCAAGATATCAAGACTAAGCACGAGACATGGAATGTGTCACTCTCGTATAGCCCAATCTTTAGTTTCTTGATTACCGAGTAGACCAACTTAAACTGATGATGTTGATATCGTATATCAACTCATCCGAGCATGGCCATGCATTTTTCTAAGTCTTACTCTATCAAGGGGCCTGAAGATATCACTCCCGTTACATAGAAGGGACAAATCCCATCTTGATCATGCAAATCCCTCCGCATGATATGTGACATACACAATGACCTCCTTCAAGTTCACTCAGTTACGAGCAACAAAGGAAAGTATCAAAGTATGTGACTCACATGTAGGGAACCTTAATGATCTTATGTCGAAGGACTACATATACCATGATCACTATGAGAATCACTTATGACACTCATATAACGATCCATGTAGTGTTCTCATGGTGGGTCGGTCCAGTACATAAGTTCTCCAACTTGTACCCATATGCAGACTACATATCTCATATTAGTCTCCACATATGCTAGTCGTTATTTATTATTGCAACCCGTTCCACAATAATACTAGACTAGGGACGTTAAAGAATATCATTATTCTAAGGTTACAATTATGTTTGTTAAGTTACGCAGAAATAAAACAACAAACATAATTGCTGGATTAATGCCTTAATAAAATATCATGACTCAATGTAAAAAATAGAATCATCTCATGATTGGCCTTTTGGGCACAACACTAACAGAAATGTGGGTTAGGGATAGTTAAGTGAGTTTGAGTTAGGATAGCATCTGACACCTATGAGGGCACCTAGCAGTATCTTCAGCATTAAGGCTCCTGCTAAAGCATCTAGGTTGTCTACCAAGTTGTCTAGATGTAGTCTAGGTGTCTAAGGTGCGATGTAATAGAGCCGCCCACTCTGGCCTACTGCCCTAAGATTGTTAGGAATTTATGAAATTCCCAATTCAGGGTACTTGATAGTTCATTATTCTATTTATTCTCATCATGTTTCTGTACTGACTAAAGGAAGAACTTGAGGTGTAGAATTCAGTTGATTAACATAAGGTGTATATCTTAGTAGTTCATGTTCTGTGTACTTAATTGTGTTACGTACCTCTAGCAACATGTTGGTTAGTTACATATTTTGGTTTGTGATTTCATGTATATGGAATGAATAATGCATATAGGGTTATTACTTGTAGAAAATTTGTGTATGGCTTTGGCTAGTTTTTAAATGTTTAAGTGCAATATTACTAACATTTTAAAGTCCATTTATGTTTAATTTCATGCCAATGCTACTCATGGATTATATTTTTCTAGTAACTAGGTTAGTAAGCTTAGGTCATGTGCATGGTTTTTATCACAACCAAAAGATGAACAATTGCAAACCAAAACTCACAAATTTCATAAAATCGTAGCAATCTTGGAGCAACAGCCACAATAGGTGGCAACAAGTTGTTACACGAGCAGCTAGAGCTTGGTATTTGCCTGGAGGAATAAGGAGGTGACCTCTCATTGCTAGTGCCAATTTCATTTTCCATGCCTTAGAGAATCCTTCCTTCAATTCCCCTCACTTTTTCAAAATTGCTATTACACAACCCATATTCCCACTCAAAGTAGCTTACATGGGCCTATCTGATACTCATGTGTAAAACCCCCATTCCTCATGTTGGATAAATGTGGGAATTGTTATGTGGATATATAAACTCAAGTTTCAGAACATAAGCACTTAAGACTTATCCTCTGCACAAAGTATAGCCCACGTGATGTGGGCAATTGTTTCTTTGAATAATTATGGACTTGAGCCATCACAGATTATGTTAGAGTTGGCACTGGGCTGCAACAATATGACATACTAGGAGTACACCTACATCATCTACCATGCTTCACTCTAGACTAGAGAGGTTACTTAGCTAGGGGACCAAGTAATCTGAGAGATCGAACAAGGATATTGTGTAAATAAGTAGGGAGTTTGTAACAACACATATCCCACACTAGAGAAATATGAGAAGTGTTATGCGAATATATAGACTTAACTTCAAAAACATAAGCACCGAGCACTTATCCTTTTCTCAAAGGATGGTCGATGTGGTGTGCAGGTCCTCCGTTGACCAATTTTTTACTTAAGTCATTATATTGGAGAAATGTAGGAAGTATTATATGAATATATAAACTCAGGTGCTTAACATAAGTACCTAATGCTTATTCTTTTCACAAAGGATAGCCCATGGGGTATGGACAGGTGTTTCATTTACCAATTATAGACTTGAGTTGTTACACACAAAGGAGCTCATCTTGTTGAGTCATTGGTTAGGGAAAAGAAAGAACTTCTTGGAAAAGCTTATTCATAGAGACTCATTCCAACATTATCAGTAGCCCACGTTTGTCAGGGAAAAGAAATAGCTTCTCAAAGTGGTTATTGTTTGAGACCCCCCTATACTTGTGTCAGCAACACTAGATAAGTGCTATCACCTGCAGTATTCTTAATCAAGGAGGGCGAGGTGGTGCCAGAAAAGGCAAAAAGGTAACTATTGTTCCGACACCCCTAAGAATCCCTTATGACAACAAAGCCAAAGAATCAATTTCACCAATAAAGGATTAGAATAAGGTGAAAAAAAACTAACCTAGGATTGATGGCAGGATAATGAAACTAGAAAAAGCCTCTATTATTGGTTTGATCCCTCCCAAGTGACAAACAATGATGAAGTCATTTATTTAAATGAAAGAGATAGACGTCAATTAAGAATGAGGATCTCATATAACTTACTGAAGAACAAGAGGGTGGAGAGGAAACCTAAGGCCCACTTGGAGTTGAACAGGGTAAATGGTAATGTAGCCTTTCTTGAAGATATGGACTTAATGCTTGTGTAAGGGCATGGTAGCTCCAAATCCCATTAGCTAGTACTTAATTTTGGTAGTGATTCTCATCGATTGCAGGCCGAGGGCACTCAACATTGATGCCACCTCATTAAGATTTAGGAAAAGTACTCAAATTTTCCCTTTGCACTCATTGATTTCTAGGGAAAACTTTCCTCCTTCCCCTATGGAGGCACCAACACCCAGTAGCTAATTTATGAGCCATCTCAGAAAAGGAAATAAACCACCATCAATGGTGCTGGCAGCAGCTATCCACTAGCTGGGGGGAGGAGAAAGAATTATTGGTTAAAGTTACAAGATAGAGCAAGGTTGCCTTAGGCGAGTAATGAAGCGATTGAGTGTGATTAATGTAGTGTAGGAAACCTTGACAAACAGTAAAAAACAAGTAGATAGGCAATGAGAATTTAAGAGTTTTTGTTGCAAAGAATAGTGAAAGTGGTGAAGGGAAAGGATTTCTTCATGCCCCCCATCTTGAAGTTCAACAGCCATCACCATATAAGGTGGGAACCAAGTGAGTAGAGAAGGGCCACATAGCCCTCAATTTTTAGAAAGACCACCTACTGTTAGTCTTGTGCCCAAAAGCCAGTCATGAGATGATTGTATTTTTGCACATTGAGTCATGATATTTTATTAAGGCATTAATCCAGCAATTATGTTTGTTGTTTTGTTCCTGCGTAACTTAACAAACATAATTGTAACCCTAGAATAATGATATTCTTAAAAGTCCCTGGTCTAGTATTATTGTGGAGCGGGTTGCAATAATACATAACGACTAGCATATGTGGAGACTAATATGAGATATGTAGTCTACATATGGGTACAAGTTGGAGAACTTGTGTACTGGACCGACCCACCATGAGAACACTACATGGATCGTTATATGAGTGTCATAAGTGATTCCCATAGTGATCAGGGTATATGTAGTCCTTCGACCTAAGATCATCAAGGTTCCCTACATGTGAGTCACATACTTTGATACTTTCCTTTGTTGCTCGTAACTGAGTGAACTTGAAGGAGGTCATTGGGTATGTCACATATCATGCGGAGGGATTTGTATGATCAAGATGGGATTTGTCCCTCCTATGTAACGGGAGTGATATCTTCGGGCCCCTTGATAGAGTGAGACTTAGAAAATGCATGGCCATGCTCGGATGAGTTGATATACGATATCAATGTCATCAGTTTAAGTTAGTCTACTCGGTAATCAAGAAACCAAAGATTGGGCTATACGAGAGTGACACATTCCATGTCTCGTGCTTAGTCTTGATATCTTGGACAAAGGGACAATGGCATATATCGGTGATGATCATAAAGGTATAGTCGAATCATCGACAATCTTGTCACTTGGGTAGCAATGATGTGTTGCTAGACACCGCTCATTGCTTATGATCATAAATGTGATTTATGATCATTGCCAACGTGATAAGAGCCTATTGGGTCGCACACATAGAGCATTTTGGATCATTAGAGTGCATGGGCTAATTATTTGGGTTATGGTTTCACTTTAATTTCGTATTAATAATGGGCCCAAAAGTTGAGCCATTATTAAGCCCGAAATTAAATCCTAATTGGATTAGGGCTTTGAAACCTATTAGGCCTGGAAGTTGAGTCTCACTATAAATACAACTTTTAAGTGAGAAATTCGCAGGTCTCCTTGCCCTAGCCTCCAAAAAGGACAGCCACACTCTTCTCTTGCAATTCCTTGGAGGACGCAAGCTAGCACTGCGAGCGCAAGAGAAACGCATCTACCGGGACGTGGTGGAAGCGTGGTGATCCCGAGAGGCTCGTGTGGATACCATAGAGAGCCTGAACACGTCAACTGTTCAGGTTTTGTGATTCGACTCTACAGTTGAGTGAGAGATCTCAATTGAAAATTAGGTATGAAAATTTTCGAACACCCGATTTACCCCGTTTCACTTGGATCCTGGAGGGTTTCGGTTAAATTCCGCTGTGCTGTTTGGCTCCCGAAACCCAACACCTACATGGTGTTATGACAAGACATGTATTCAATAGAAGTTGTTTCATCTAGCATCCTTTGGAAAAAAGTTGTTTCATGGTTAATTCGCCTAAACAAATCTAGGAACCCATCACCATTTTTTTAAACGGAGGATATGTTGATATCATATTGGCCCATGTTTGAGCTCATTATTGACAAGTTTGAAGGCTCAGTGATAGCTGAAGTGCCTATCACCCTTCAAACCCGCAGGCTCGGGTAAGGCACCGCCCTTGGAAAGGAAAGCACCGACTTCGAAAAGGAGGGTGTTCGGTGCCTCTTACACCCGACCTCGGTAATTCTTCATCATCCCTGGAGACGACAGTACCAACCTCGGGAAAACGGTCCATCATCACCCTCGGTAAGGCAACCGAATCACCTTCGGCAAGGAAGGACGTCCCCGAACGGGACTACGCTTGGCGAGGATATTCCTGGACTACTGAAGTGATCTCGGGAGATAGTTCTCCTACTCCGAAGAGCTCTCTTCTACCGAAGGGACCTCGGGAGTACGGCAGAAGCAATTAAGGAGCCTTTGTCACATCCCCGACATGCCGCCCCCAGACACGCTCTGACACACCGCCCTTAGAGACGCTCTGGCATGCCGCCCTCGCGTAGCCTAGGCTCCTGGCCAGGCGGCCTATGGCCGGCTAAAGGTTCCCCTTCTCCCCGAAGGTACGGATTGCATCTGACCGGACACGTGTCATAATCTGAGCCGGACATGTCAAACGAACTTCTACTGTTCACCTCCCTATAAATATTCGGTAAGCATCCCAGGTAAAGGGGCTGGACTCCAAGGGGAAATCTCTCGACTTTCTACTTACCCTCCATTGCCAAACGCTAACTTGGGCGTCGGAAGCTCCTCCCCGGAAAAACATTCCGGGGACCCCTAACTCCTTTTTTTCTGAGTCTTTGCAGCCCTCCTCCCGCAGGAGCTTCCTCACCCAGGCATTCTCTCACCGGCAGTCTTTGCTCCAGGCTCACCATGTCACACAACGACGATGCCGGAGGGCATCACTCAGATTATATGGAATGATAGTGGGAGTTAAAACCAAGAAAGGTATTTAATAAAAAATGATTCTTAGAAGGAATTGAATCGCTCATTAACTACACTTGGAGAATGCCTAGGTTGGAACTCTTGTCTGTAAAAGGAAACTTTCACAACACATTTAAGGTACATATAAAAAATCCTGCTTTCTGTAGCTGTTTCATCCAATTTCATTGAGCTAATTTGATGTTCGAGAATTTTTCTTGGAGACAAATCTCCAAAACTTTTTCACAATATCTTTGATGCATGTATTGTGATCTCTATTTAGAACCCAATGATTCAGTTCTATTTATCAATTCCTTTGATAATTTTTGCTATCATAACTCTCTCAAGATATACCATACGTCTTACTGATGCTGATGATTAGTGCACTTTTAATCAATCTTTCTAACGTATATCTAAATCCAAAGTCCACTTGCGAAGTTATAGAAATAAGAGAAGTAGTCAAGCTAGATGGCTCAGTTGACCCTTTTCCCTTTTTTGTGGTTTTTCGTTTTGGAGTCCAACAATCATATCAAGTCTCGACTTTACCGAGGAATACAGAGTTGAGACTAGTCGAAAACGATTACCTCCCAATAAAACTTTTTGAATTTGTCATGGCAAGTTATTTGATTATTTGATCAATAGATATGTCGTTGGTTGGTAATATTTCTTTGATCCGTAAAGAAAACACTTTATTGATAAAATGGGAAAAGAGAAAACAACATATATTTTTAGCGGAGGAAAAGAAGAAGATTGCGTTTTGGGTTTGTTTGTATCTAAATTGGCCAGATTTTGGTGATCAAAATTAACGGAGGAAAATAATTAAAATAAAAAACGAACAGCTTTACCATTTTCTCATATCAAAATTGTGTTAAGAAATCGCCTTTTCACAGTTCAAATTTAACTCACATTTTCATTACTTTATTTATGTTTATTTATGTTTGTATCATGACTATGGTGTGAAGTTTCAAACTCTAAGGTGCAAGTAATTATGAGCGTTTCGGTGAAGAACAAAGAGTACACGAAGAATAATCCTTATGACCTCCAATTCTATACATAGAGTACTGGAGAAACAGCTGCGATCACGAATGAGTCAACCTTTCTTTTTGCTTTTTTCTTTGTTTTCTGGTTTTCGCTAAATGTTTTGTTTTTATGTTACGCTTTGTTTTTTTTTTTTTTTTTTTTTTTTTTTTGTTTTTTGGCTTTTAATATATATCCTCGTGATCTGTGATTGAAGTAGATAATTTAACGCCCAAACAGAGGGGAAAAAAAAAAGAAGAAGTTAATTCTTTGAAAGAAAATTTAGTTCAATGACATATGTAATATGGCAAATGAAACGGGTTTGAGCATTAAATATGACTTTCCTTTTCCAGAGTTGGTACTAGTTGCTTTCTTTGAACATACTAAGATTAATTTTATTTTAGAAGGTGAAATAACATACTCACTCCATCTCAGTAATTTTGTTGCATATTTTTTTTAATATTTTTAAATTTTTATAATATTTTTATATTTAATAATTTACTTTATCATATTATCATTCAAAATATTATTTTAATGTCCTTTTTTCAGAGATAAAGCTAAAAAAAATTTTAGTAGGACAATTAAAATAAATTTCATGCACTTTTTAATAAGTAGAATCATCATATAAAATTCTATGGGTTATAATGAATATTTTTTAAAACAATATATACCAATTCTATACTTTTTTTCAAAATTCAATGGTAGCAATCAATCCTACATGATGCTGCCCTGCACTTTTCCTATTTTCTTAATTTAAGTGCAAATTTTAAGAACAAAAATGAAAAGAACACAATTTTTTTCTATTTCCTTAATCTCCGCGATAATTAAATTGAATAACATTGGTGAAACGGAAGGGTTCACACTAGTTACTCTTGTCTGCAAAATAGGTGGAATGCAAAATAAAATGCATTCCGTTCTTTTTCGCAAGGAAAAATGAACTTCGACTCCTATACAAAATTTTTAAAAAAATAGAAGCAAAACCAAATTTGATGTTCACAACATGGTTATCAAAATCCTAACTTAAGTCTTAGAAACTTACATTTCTACGACTCTAGAAACAAAAAACATTTCAAGTCTTAGTAGAAACTTTTATGTAGATAGAAACGGGTAGAATCCTAACTTTAATCTTACAAACTTAGAAATTTTACGACTTTACGTTTCTATGTTATTATATCAAATTTCTTGAAATTGGGCTAAAAAATAAAAGCAAGCAAAAAAATATATTAATTTATTACCGAATTCAATCCTTATACAATCAAAGTAAACTAATTTAGATTAAAGTAAAAAAATAAATAAAGATAACCGAAAAAAATAAAAATCATCTGTTGTTTTTTTTTCCTCAGGCTCCTAGTATCGCGTGATTACTCTTCTTCACTATGATTTTAATAATCCTACTTATTAAATTTATGTAAATGTGGTTGTAGTCAAAGAAAATACCAATGATGATACAAATATTTGCATAAATGAGTTTAACATATTAAATGATAAAACTAAAAAACAAGAAGAAGAATATATGAATTTAGAAGATAATATTATTGATCCTATCATTGATCATAATGTTTCTTGTGTTCCATTAGATAATTGACATGTTTTCAACTTTTAATTTATGAATTATGAATTTAAATTTTTTTTTGTATTATATGTTCATACCATGACATTTTTATGATATTAAAATATTAGTAAGTGATAAAAATTATATAATATGGACTTCCTGAAATAATTTAGATGACTTTATTTTTTTATCTTTTTCTTAATTTTTTTTATAGAATCTTACGATTTTACGACTCTTTACCGCTTTATAATTGTAGAAAAATCAAAACAACTGTAGGTGAAAATCTGACTTTAACAACCTTCGTTCACAAATAGAATTGTTTTGTTATGTAAATGTTGGTGTTTACAAGTAAAATATATCCCGCAATTCTGAATAAGCATGACGATAGGCCTGGGCAGCCCTACGCACTCCCCACGACGAGACAAATTCTTTCGCGTGCCAAATGTGAAATCTCCCCTGTTATCCCACTGGTTGGCGCACAACCCTTTTTACTTACCACCGATAGATAACACTTAACCAATTTAAAATTATCTGAAACGTGAATTCTACCATGTGTTAGGTAATAATTTTTAAAAATAAATTATTATAAATTATTTTAATATATAATTATTATTCACTTGTATATTAAACAAAATTTTATATTTAAAAAAATTTAAAACCATCTTTAAATGTGTTTTTTAAAAAATAGTTATTTCTTATTAGTTTTTCATTCTCTTACCTGTATACAAAAGAATTTCATACAAAATTAATTACTTTCTAATAACATTTTATTGAATTGATTATTTTTTATATATATATTTAGAAGCATCATACAAGCATGCAGAGAGGAAGTATGGGGGTCAGAGTTCGGACCCTAGACCTCTCTGATTTCCCTCAAAACCTTTAGCCATTAGGCCAAATGGCTAATGATTATTCAACTGACTATTAATTAGATAGAGTATTAACATTTAAATACTATTGGTTCTAGAATAAAAACAATGCGCCTTTTGTTTCGCAAAAAATGTCCTTTTAACATTTTTTACTAAAATTTGACTTAAGTATATTTATATTAATTTTTATTGAAAATTTTTTTGAAAAATTATATTTACAAACTAGAGTCTTTGAAATACTATTTTCATATAAAAATTTTATATTTCTATAAGAAATTTTAAAAGAAGGAAAATAATGAATTAATTGTTGTAAATAGTAAAGGGAACAAGCTCTGTTAAATGGATGGAGTAATTATTTTTAGTGAAAACAATGAGTTAAGACAAAAAAAAACTATAAACATGAAAATTGTTATGGAACTTAATTTTAATTGGTGTCCAGAGCATGTAGTGGATGCCTAAGACCCGTAAAGATGAGTTGATCTAAAATTAAAGACAAGGGTTTGGAGCCCCAGAGCAAGGGCTTGAAAGACAAGGGTTAGGAGCCAGTGGGTGTTCGCTAGTTATCTTCTACAACCATTACCTAATTTTAGTTTGTGAAATCTAGAGAGTGGTATATTTGTATGCTTGCAGGTTTGATTTCTCTTGAGGTTGTTTTTCTTTGGTATAGTGCTCCTTGTTTACTCTAGTTGGTGTCTTCAAGTGTTGGAGCGAGCATCTAGATTGTTGAAGTCAACATGGGCTATTTGGAACACTTCCATACAACCCCGTTTAATAGTAAAGGTCTTCAAAATTGTTTGTTGGTAAAGATAATTGATCATCAGCAGTTTTGTGTTCCTTTATACAACATTTTCTTGATGTTTGATGGAAAATGAATGGGAGGGTGTTTTTCTTAGGGAATGTAGGATTTGATAGGCTCATCTTATAGTTCACTTTGCTGGGAGATATGGTGGAAATCTACAAACTTGGGTTCTAGAATATTGAAGGAGCTTTGGTATTGGTTAATATACTCTAACTACATATGTCTTACGATGATTATGAGTTTGGTTTGGTTTCTGTTTGAGTGCAAATTCATCTACTACCACTAGCATTCATGACGGAAAACATGGTAATGTACCTAGGTGGTAAACTGGGCTTGGTATAAGAAATTGATATACATCCTCATGTTCTTTATCATTGGAACTATCTACATGTGAAGGTTACTTTAGCAATTAATGAATCATTGCTCCCTCGCCTATTCTTAAAGGATTCAATTGGCAGTCAGTCTGGTGCAAGGAAATATTTAAAAATTCCATGTTATGTTATAGGGTAGGTCATTCTCAACACTAATGCTCATTCTCCCATCTAAAAATGCATGAAGTGCTATCGAACAGCTTTGGTGGTTTGGATAAGCCACCTTTAGAATCGAAAGGGAAAGTGGTTGTAGATGACCTTTTCTTTTCAAAGCAAGATTCACACTTGATGCCATGTTTTGAGGTTGGAATCAATTGTGATTCTAACTTCTATTTTGCTAGGCATTCTAATGGTTTAGATTTTTCTATTAGTAATTCTGAACCTATTGACCTTTGCATTGATTGAAAGACTTTGGAGATTCCAGTTCAAGGATTGGGGTATCTAGTTTACAATAAAAACCTTTGGTGCAAGCAAAGGAAATAGGGTTTATAGGTGTAAAAGACAATCTAGAATGTAACTTAGCTTCACAAAAGCAAGCAACAAATGAGTCATCAAAGGTTCAAATTTACAAAGTTGAACAATTGACTAGTAACAAGTGCTCTTTTGATACCATGTTATTGCTTGAAAATGTAATCCACCAAGGTATAGAAGAATATAATACACCTACCTTTAAGCGGTTGAGGGTTCACTTTTTTCAAGAAATGGTTTCCTCTCCAATAGTTCCTAGCATTACCCAAGAGTCAAACATCATGATGTTATTGAAGCACAAGTGGGACCAACACCTTGACAATCAATATGATTATTTCAATAAAAAATGAGCTAGATTTGATACATTGCTTTTAAACTTTGATTGGGCGGCCTTAACCAATAAAGATGGTCGAACTTCAAACAAACTTGCTGTTAGTAATAATTATAAATTGATTTTGAGCTTCATACCTAAGTTAAAGGCTGACAGATTTACCAAATGGGAATGTCTTGGTTGTTCGAGCTGAGCTGTGCATTGGAAAAAAAACACTCTAGTACGTGGGTTTTGGGTGGTTGACCCTCTTCAACCTCAAAGTAGCCATGTGGTCGTAAGCTTGAATTGTCATGGAGTGTGCCAACCACAACAGTTCACAATGTGAAAGGCCTAGCATACAAACATCAACCAAATCTGTTTTTTTTTATGTAGACAAAAGCCAAAGGATTGGAGCTAATGAGAAGCTTGAATTTAGAGGCTATGCACAAGTAGCTTATGTGGATGCCATAGATAGTAAAGGGGTTTTTGGGTTGGCTTGAAAAGCCATATTGCTTACTCAGCCTTGAAATCATGGCAGCATCTTCTTTTGTTGAAGGTCCAGGATGATTTTGGGATTAAATGGATCCTTAGTCTTGTTTAAGGTAATACAGTTTTGCATCTTGTTTGCACTACCTAGAATGATATTAAATTGGCCATAAGACGCTATACATTGTCAATTCTACTAATAGGGGATTTTAATCAAGTTCAAAGCTTAGACAAAAAAACTTGCAGGAATGCCTAGCTGATGGGCCAAATTTTCTAAAAGATTTTGGTTTAGATTTAGCTCTAGTTCCTCTTCAATGCCATGGACCAAGATTTACCTAGAAAAATGGTTGTTGATGAGAGGATGCAGCCATTTTGCAATTATAGATTGGCTACATTTCTATCTTAATGTAGTTTGTTATAATTTATTTATTTAAGCAGCTGATCAAGCTCCTATCTTGCTTGTTACAAAACTTGAGACAAGTTTTATCACATGCCATTGAGGTTTAAAGGCTATTGGCTAAGGTACCATCAATGTGAAAAAATTCTTTGAGATATTTAAAACCAAAATGTTTCAGGTTCATTAATGTATCAATTTATGACCAAGTTCAAATTGGCTATGATTACATTAAGATCCTGGAACAAATCCACCATTAGGAGTCTTTCCTTATAGATTAAGTTTATTCAAAGAGAACTAATGGATTTAAAATAGCAAGCAAATCCATCCTAGGTTTTAGAAGCTCCTAATCAGAAAAGAGAACAATTGAGGAACATTCTAGCAGACTAGGAAAAGTTGTGGGCATAAAAGTCCCGTATGAATTGACTAGCTCTTGGAGACTCCAACAAGAGTTTTTTTTCATACTGTTGTGAAAATAAGGAGAAACTCTAACAGAATTAGTGTTTGTAAGGATGAAGTGACAAGGGTCTTGGTTAACAAACAAGATCAAATTAGAGACCACATTTCTATCTTTTTTGCTAAAAGCTTTGATACATAAGATCAACTGGATACGAGCATCATAACCTTCATTTTGGTGTTAGACCTAGGTTAATTCAGAAGGAAACAAAGCTTAATGTAAGAGCTAAGTGTTAAAATTAGTGGGCCACAAGAACACACGAGGGAATGCCAAGGGTAGGCTTACTCGGATGTACTTATGTGCATGGTCGAGGGGCTTAGGAGGTTTGTGAAGAAAAATAAATTTTAGGGTTTAGTTTGTGCATATATTTGAATGGCTATAATGATGCAAATGTTTGTGGAAGGACTGAAATGAGCCATGCAAGAAGTAAGGAAATTAATGTTAGCTTTAAGATAACTTTTTCTGCCATGTGGCACCTACCCGGTCATGCATGCTTCCACTTGGTCAAAACAATTCATTTTTTAGTCAAAGAGCTCCTTTAAAGGTCAATGGATGTTCTTGAAGATTGAGGGGCAGGTTCATAAAGAATTGTTGATGAATTAAGCTCTAATTGAAAAATCAAGCACACATTGGTAGCTTTTAGCCTAGAGTGACCTTGGAGACTAAGTCCAAGCTTGAGTTCTTGTGTTGGGAGCTCAAGCAAGAGCTAAGGGCTATGGTTGGTAAGGAATTCACTATGCTCTTCTTTATTTTGGTTATGAATTCCATGTTCAAGTTGAGCATTAGGCACTTAAGGGATGGCTTGTGAGCTAAATGATCCTTTGTTGCTGTAGGGGCTATGCTACCTTTAGGTATATGTTAAATATCTGATAGCTAGCTATGTAATGGCAAGTACTATAATTCCTACATGGGTATCCTAGCCTATGTATGAATCTGGAGCTCTATGTGAACTAATTAACTAAAGAAACTAAGAAACTAATCAACTAAGTGTGTGCTTGCCAGTGCTCTGTAGGCCAAACCTATGGCTGGGGTGTGGAGTGTGTGTGTTGCTTTCTTTGGTGCCTTGTTTGTGTGTGCTGACCCTTAGTATATTTCTATATGTTATATTACTTGTATTTTCCTTGCCTTTATGTTTTATATGCAAAAGCAATTGAGGTTAAGTTTCAGCTTAACTAAATAGGCTGATAAAGTTGAGTAATTTCTTGCTGAGTTATTGTATAACTCATGCCCTGTAATATTATATTTTCAGGAAAGGGTATAGAGCACTAACTTGCTTGTATGAGGGTTTATGTTTCATTTTGGAAGGTAAGAACTCTAATCAAGAGTTAAGTTCAATAAGTATAAGTACAATTCTTTGTATAAAGCAAGCTCATATGCTTTGTGTTGCTTGCAGGCATTGTGATTAGTGTTGTGGGAATAGTCTGGAGTTATGGATGTGTGCTCATGGGCTTTGGTTATGTGGTTTGCCTTTCTAATTATGGGTGTTATGGTGGGACTTGTATTGCAAACCACCATTTTGTGTTACGCGTTCAAAGTGGCTTTCAGGTACTACTAAGTACCATAGGACGTAATTGACTATCTTCGGATGATGTATGTTTTGAATGTTCTTGGTAGTATTCCAAGGAACAATGCACTAGTTGGTATGTTGTGTAAGGTGGGCCATAGGTAGGCTTACCTAGGCTTGTATGTGAACTTGATGATGATATGAAATGCCTTTGTAGTTTTGATTGTGTGCATATGAGTGGTATTGTTACAGCCCTCATAACGGGAAGCACATTTAAGGCATATAAATTAATAAATCCCTAGTTTAATACCTCATTTTAAGATCATTTAGTGAGGTCAAGGAGGTTAGTTAAGGTTCACTAGGTTTCGAGGAGAGTATGGCATCAAAAGAGGTCCGGGGGGAAAATGGTAATTTTGCATCCTAAGGTATCGGCCGAGTCCCAAGAGGCAAAAACATGTTTTAACACCTAACTCTTGGTTAGCTCCCAAATTTTCACTAAGTGTTGAAGGTTTGAGCAAAGATTTGACCAAAAGTTACTATTTTGGGAAGGGGGCTTTTTGACAAACTTATTAAAGCTTGAGGGCTTGATGGAAAATGATGTTTTAAAACTTGCTAAAGTGCTTTGGCTGCCACATTTCTTCATTTTTCCAACCAAACCCAAGCTTCTTCTTGGCCACTTGATTTCTTCTTCAATTCCCACTCAAATTCAAGACTAGTGAAAATCAAAGGTTCCAAGGGTGACTAACCAATGGGTGGCTTGCTTCAAGGAAGTTTTGTGCTTTGAAAGCTTGTAATCACATTTTCTAGCTGGGGCTTTGTTTTATGGGAGAGGTAACTCAATTTTCTTATTGTTTCTTTGTTGGTTTGGCCTCTAGTTGCTTGGGTTTTGCTTGGGTTTTGTTAATTTGATGCCATTTAGTTGGAATTGCTTGAAACCTAGGTAAAATCTTAATGGAGCTTGTTTCTGGAGTTGGATTGCTTGATCTTTGCTTGTAGCTTGGAATTGAGGTAAGGGATTTAAGATTGATGCACATTTGATGTCATTCATAGCTTGTTTTCTTGTTAAATTCAAGTAGTTTGATGAATGATATTAGTTGGTGGGTTATGTTGATCATGGTGGACTAGTAATGTATGATGGTTGGTGTGGTGTTTATGGACACCATAGGATTGGTTCAAATGCTGAATCGTCGCCTAGTGTTTGTGTATTACATGTGGGAATGGTTTGGAGGTGACCTATGGAGGTTTGAAGGGGTAAGGAAGCTTTTACTGAATTCAAGGCACGGGGCTCTGGCGCCTAGGTGCCATCTGGTACCTCAGCGCCCAAGGTGCAATTTTTTTTCCACAGTGTAGGGTGCTCCTGGTGCCTAGGCCTCAATGGCACCTCTCTTTTTACCTAGGCGCTGGCGCTCGACAGCTTTAACATGTTGTAGGGCTTTTGCCATAACTTTTTGCTCAAGCATCGGATTGAGGCGATTCAAGATTCCACTCGAAGCTAAGAGGGAGAAATACCATTTTCATGCCTTCCTAAAGAATGTATATGCCCAGTTTTAGAATTATTTTAGTTCAAAGTGAAGGCATATGTTTGGCCACAAGAGAGCACCATTAGTTGGGTGCAAGGTTTAGTAGCATTAAAAGCCTAGCCAGGCCTTCGGGTCTGAGATTCTAATGTGAAAACCTTAGTGTACCTAGGAAGGTTCCAAAAAACCTAGTAAATGAGTCCAACCATGGTTATTACTACTCCACTAGTGTGAACAAAGTAATGATGGATAGGTTTGTGCCTTGGTTGAAGGTTTACTGCACTTGTATCGTACGCAAGATTACTTGAGGTGCAAGTGAAAACCTAGCACACTCTTGGTAAGGGTTTAAGATGGAAGCTTAGCACACAAGTGACCTAGGCAAGTCTTAGGACTTGAGGCACTATGTGGAAGCTTAGTACACCTAGTGAGTTCCCTGGAACTCAAGCGAGGCACATCCACCACATTCACATGCACAACAATCAAGGGAAGGCTATACTTATTGTGTCAGCAAGCTAAGGCTTATTAGGAGTGAGTTAGGGTCTAGAACTCGCTAGGCACGGAGTGGCACTCGTGAGAGGACTATGATGAGGAGGGGTCCCAAGGGACCTAGATATATGCACATATGTTAGACCCTCATGCTATATGAGCTCATAGTAGATTACATATACATATATATATATATATGTGTGTGTGTGTGTGTGTGTGTTCTCCTCAGTGTTTTCTTTGCAGGTTGAAGATCCCTTACTGAGAATCTTAGGATTCTCACTCCCTTAGTTTCATGTTGTGCAAATATAGAGGCTGTTGGACCCAACAATCATTGAGGGGTCTTGTGGTAGCTTCAATTAGAGTTATATCACTTTGATAATCCTTGAGATTCTAGTTTATTTAGTTGCTTGTTGGTTAAGCTACATCACTAACTACAGTTTTCTTGGCCACAGAGGCTAGTGAGGACGTGGAGGATCATTGAGGCTTGCCACCAGAATCTCTCATCTAAGGTGGAAGCTAGTTGATTAGATCTCAGTAATACTAGCCCTATGTATGTATAATTTCTGGTAGTGGCCTCCAATGTGTATGAATAGAGTTATGGACTCTAGGGTTGTGTTTGGGTGTAGAGCATAGTCTGTGATTGTTTAAATGCTCACACACGGTTAATTATGTGTAGGATTCATGTTGATGCTATAAAAGTTTTGTATGCTTTGACTATTTGAACATTGGTTTTTATGGAAATGCCTAGACTACATAAATATTTTATGATTTTATACTTGCTTAAGTCAAAGCAACTCTTGCATGCATAATTGCATTCTTAGGTTAAACAACTAGTGGCATGAAGTTTTAATCAAGGTGCACATAATTAATTAGCCAATTGCAACCAACATGAGACTTGTTCTCATAGGCTTCTTAGGCAGGGCCATGAGGAGCCGTGTCAAGTATGGCTTGCGTAAACTTAGCCAGGTATGTTTAGTTAACCTCCCTTACATATGAAAATGTTTTTCAAAACTTGAGAATGGATGTCTTGGTTGTTGATAGCCGAAGTGCTATTGCCCTGACCACTGACTTCGGAGGAGGGGGCCACACGCCTGACATATATGACCTCGGAAGCCCCATCGTACCTACCTCAGAAAATTGCCATATCGCCTCTCCATCAGAGGACGAACGAACCGACTTCGGAAGAGTGGGTAACCCCGGAGAGACGGTATCACCCCGGGGAGAGGTCCCTGTTCGTCCCCCTGCAAAGTAACGTCGGCCGAAGGGACCTCGGAGGAGCGATGGGTGACGCAAAGAAGTCTCTGACATGTTCACCCGTACATACTAGACGTTGACCTCAAGCATTTTGACAGGCCACTGTAGTCCGTGCTCTGGCACACTGAGATACGATTCTCGACAAATCGCTGCCCAAGAAAGCCTGCATACGGCTGGCCCCTTTTCTGCTTAGAGTTACGGATGGCATCCGTCCATACACGTGTCACAATCAGAGGGGCTCATTTTCCCCTATTTACAGCAGGAAAGGCTCTTGAGGAAAAAAAAACACATGAGATCTTGTGGAGGGCTCTAGAGTTCTAGCCTTCTCTTTTCTCTAAACATGCCAGAAAAGCGCCTCCAGTGAGATTCTTCCCCTTATGTGCATGGCGGAGAAATACCCCCCGCAAGTCTATTCTATGCTCGTTCCTTGTCATTTAGAGGCACTGACTTGGGCGTCGGAGGGAGAAATAGCCTCGGATTGGAGAACCGAACACGAGCCACTCCCCGAAGCATGAACGAACTCAGGAGAAGTGTTTTCTCCTTAAAAGGTGGCCATGGGCGCAAAATTGCGCCGAACGCCAAAAGGAGATCTCATTCTCCGAAAGGCCAAGACAGAACCCCGAGAACTACCTCAGGGGAGAACTTCGGCCACTAGGAAAAAGGGCCTCGCTTCTCGGTTTGACGACTAAAATCGACCGATTAGCCAAATATCGAAGGAAGAACAAGCTCGGGAGGAATGCTCGGCAAAGAAAAAAATAGCCTCGGATTGGGGAACTGAACTCGAGCCACTCCCCGAAGCATGAACGAGCTCTGGAGAAGTGTTTTCTCCGTAAAAGGTGGCCATGGGCGCAAAATTGCGCTGAACGCCAAAAGGAGATCTCATTCTCCGAAAGGCCAAGACAGAACCCCGAGAACTACCTCAGAGGAGAACTTCAGCCACTAAGAAAAAGGACCTCGCTTGATCCAGGGTGAGGTCCGAAAGAAAGCATTATCAGCTTGGCAGCGTCAAAGGGAGAAAATTGAGAAATACCCTAGAAGAGCTCTATACTTAGAATTTTTAGATGAACAAGCTATACTTAGAGAAATTTCTCTTTTCTCCTGCACAGGTTACCCGCCGAACAAAGCTGAAGCACACGTGCTTGAAGGCTATGTTTTCCTTCTCTAAAAAAACAAAAAAAAAGGGTTGGTACGACGTCCATCAAAGACAATCTAGTGTTCGCCTGAAAAGTCTTTGATAGCCGAGAAAGCGAGATCGGCCAGCAGAAAGGGCAAGGAATGGCTTTCCGAAATCCCCTAGCCAAAAGTAGCCAGGGCAACTGGAAAACAAAAATTGCTCAAGGCAGACAAAGCGAAGAAATGAAGAAGAATCCATTAAAGAAGGTCTTTGGTACAAGAGGAGTACAAGAAAAGCACGAAAATGAAAAACCCTAGGATGTCTAAGGATCCCCAGCGACGCGAGAAGTTCCGACTCCCGTGGCTCTAGCCGTCGCCTTCGGCGCAAGTAGAGGAACAGGTGGCAGGTTGAGGTGATCAGCTTTCGACCAAGTCCACCGAGGACCCTCGGGAATATCCAGGGCCGCAAGAAAGGAGGTCTCGAGGTCCATGTATTGTTGCAGAAATTGATGGCGAGCTAGACAGAAGCCGTCCTGAAAGGACACCTTCGACATTTGGATGGCTTTGTCCATTTCTACGTCTAGCAAGTCCGCCTCATTCTCAAGACCAGGAACCTCTTTCTTGAGACCCAGGATCTCCTCCTTAAGATCGGCAATCCTCCTCACCAATCCCTTTACGTTCCTTCTCTTCATCGCACTCCTCCTCAGAAAATAGACCCTGGCTTGAAGAGCCGTTTTTTTGGCAAGAGTTCTCTTCAGAAAGGCAGCTTCTTCCTCTTTCTCCTTCTGAATAACCTCATTGGCCGAAGTCAAATGCACAACCTCCTCGCCAAGGTCCTGCATTTTGCGGGAAAAGTCCTTCAGGAGGTCCGATTGGCCTATCAGGAAGTCATCCCAGAGTTGGACCACCTCCTCCCTGGCTATGCGCCTCAACTCGACATTAGCTATGTCTGAGTTAATACAGAAGAGCCTGGCCTTCTCTAGTTCACTTTCAGCCCGAGCTCGGGCAAAAGACTGCTCCGCCGCCCAAACTCGGAGGTGCTCACTGTACCCCAAAAGCTGCAAAGGAGAAGGAGAAAATCCTCAGTAAAAGCAGCGTAAGGGAAGGCAGAACACTTGGGCAAGAGAGAGGAGGCCAAAAGGATCACTTGAGCGACGCGCTCAGAAACTCTAGCGGCGAGGATGTCTCCAGAAGCGCACTCCTCAGCAACCGCCTTAGAAGAAGCCTCGATGAGAATACCCCTCACCATCTGGGGAGCCATCTCTTGGCAATCCCCGGAGAACAAGTTCATGTCCTCCGTGAAGGCCCAAAACAGCTCCCTCGGAACTTTATCTTTCGGGAAAAGGGAGTCCCAAAGAGCCCTTTTTTGGGCATGATCAGCCATCCATACTGGGGCCGCTTGGTCCTCTGTAAAACGGAGGGGCGTGAGTCAGAAAGAGCTCCTTGAAAACACAAGTTATAAGGGAGCAGGTGTCAAAAAAGGATTCGACGCAAACCTGGCGCAACCCAGGTTGCCACCTCCACAAAGGCCGGAATATGCTTGCCTTTATCCTTGCGGCGCCTCTCCAGCTTTTCAACAGAAGGACTCTTGGCCAAGGAGCCTAAAAGCTCCACTGACGAGGTAGGACTCGACGGAGTGAAAAAGGGTGATTACTCCGGGGGGCACCTCGGCTGCAGTAGTATCGACCTCAAAAGATGTCGCAGCCACCCCGGAGGGGGCATGGACCCTGGTGGATATCGGAGTAACATCAACCATGGCGAAGGTTGTAGTAACGTCGGTGGAAGTGGCTACCGCATCTGTTGAAAGAGCAAGCTTGGTCGAAGTAGCAATAACTTCATCGACCTCCACCACATCTTCCGATGGTGGAGTAAGGGCTCTCTTCTTTGACTTCTTGGCCGAAGATGGCCCGCTCCCAGTAGACTTGCGTCTTTTGGAGCCACTTTTCTTTGCTTGTTCTCCCTTCTCTACCTGACCAAGGAAGAGACTCTTGTAGTAGGCGGCAGAATCGTCAGCCATCTCTGAAAAAAGGGGAAAAGCATCAGTATGAGTCCAAAAAGCGCCACTCAAGCTTAGGATGTGAGTCCAAAAATGGTTAGCCAGAAGAAGAGCTTCCGGGAAGAAAGGAAAATGTCAGCAAAAACTGAAAAAAAAAAAATAATACCACTTCGGGAAGCTGAGAAGTTAGCAGAAGTCGAACGATTCCCGAGGAAGGCACTCACGAAAAGCCTTGCCAAAGTCAGGATTCCTGGATGCCGTCGTAAATAATGGCCAGAAATCGCTCTGCCGTGCAAACCGTCGTTCAAAGAGATGAAAAAGGTGACAGAAAGCGAGAGCAAGAGTGAGAGTGAAGAAAAAACAAATGAGAGGAAAGGCAAGGGGAAGCTTATATAGAGCAGGGAAGGGCAATTGAAAAGGCGTCATAACTACTGCGTGGGAGCGAAATGTCACCATAATTACCCCTCCTGCGCAAAAAGACGGGCCATACCAATTGACGCTTGCCACGTGTCGACCATCATGAGAAACTAGGGCATGTTTTCTGACATCCCAAAGATTTGGGTGCATCCCCAGATTGACACGCCCAGTTTCAAGGCATGACAGTCCACTAATCTGAGACGGAAAAGACAAGATTGGAAATCTCGACGACAACGAAAGACAGGTATGCGACGTCCGCCCGAGCAAACTACGCCCTTAAAATGGCGAAGTACCTTCCTTGCAAATGATATAAGCTGGATCCTCTGAAAGTGCTCCCGAAAGGGCTACAAGCCAAAGTCACACTTCAGCTTTCCGAAGGAGGGCATGTGATAGCCGAAGTGCTATCGCCCTGACCACTGACTTCGGAGGAGGGGGCCACACGCCTGACATATATGACCTCGGAAGCCCCATCGTACCGACCTCAGAAAATTGCCATATCGCCTCTCCATCAGAGGACAAATGAACCGACTTCGGAAGAGTGGGAAACCCCGGAGAGACGGTATCACCCCGGGGAGAGGTCCCTGTTCGTCCCCCTGAAAAGTAACATCGGCCGAAGGGACCTCGGAGGAGCGATGGGTGACGCAAAGGAGTCTCTGACATGTTCGCCCGTACGCACTAGACGTTGACCTCAAGCATTTTGACAGGCCACTGTAGTCCGTGCTCTGGCACACTGAGACACGATTCTCGACAAATCACTGCCCAAGAAAGCCTGCATACGGCTGGCCCCTTTTTCTGCTTAGAGGTACGGATGGCATCCGTCCATACACGTGTCACAATCAGAGGAGCTCATTTTCCCCTATTTAGAGCAGGAAAGGCTCTGGAGGAAAAAAAAACACATGAGATCTTTTGGAGGGCTCCAGAGTTCTAGCCTTCTCTTTTCTCTAAACATGCCAGAAAAGCGCTTCCGGTGAGATTCTTCCCCTTATGTGCATGGCGGAGAAATACCCCCCCGCAAGTCTATTTTATGCTCGTTCTTTGTCATTTAGAGGCACTGACTTGGGTGTCGGAGGCTCCTCCCCGGGAATACACACCGGGGACCTCCTAAACCCTGTTTTCAGTATGTTTCAGGCCGGACCGCTTGGGGGCGCCCACTCTTCCGGCTCTCTCCAGCACCGGAAATCCTTCACGGCCCCCGCTATCCACCATCGGACGGGCACCCATGACATTCCACAGGAAGTCCCTGTCACCCCCATCGTGGAGCCACGGCGGGAACACAAACGATGGCATACACGACGCCATCATTTGTCATGTAGTGTGTATGCACACTTGATATGCACAAGAGGATAATACTTGAAAAGTTGCATTATAGGTCTATCTTGTTGTGCAAGTTTGAAACAGGATTAGGCTGGTAGGCTTCCTGTTACACCTTCACAAAATGGGAAAATTACAGCATAAGGACCTAAACTTATATGCTTTAATTTTTACCATAGTATATGAATTGTGAGGTGTAAAGTATTCATTATACACCCCCTTTAAGTGGCAAAAACAATGATAGCTTGGTCCTTAAGAAAGCATTGGCACATCACCTAATTTTCAAGTAACCTATGGACTAAATTATAAGGTTACAAAAGTTTGGTACACAATTGCACAAATTTCTAAAGATGGCTATAGAAAGGACATGGATGGAATTTTGAGGAAAGGACATGGATGGAAAAAAGGATATTGTTAGGGACCGAAGTGCTTAAGAAGGCAAAGTTGACCATTTATGGCATAATGCCAACTTATTTTGGGTAGGGCCTGTGGGGGCCATGACAACGAGCCTTCAACTTATTTAGACATGCTACCATAATAGAAAAAAAAATTAGCACAGAATAACATTAGATTTTCATGGAACCTTTTTTACAAGCAGAAATTAGATAAGTTGTCTTTCAACTAGGAAATTTCGAGGCCTTGGGTCTAGATGGTTGCAACCTATTATTTTCAAGAAATACTAAACCTTTATAGGGCTGTCCATCATCAGTGCAGTGAGGTCTTGTGTTCAGTGTCATTACCTTTTAAAGGAGTTGAATAGAACCTTTATCACCCTAATTCTGAAGGTTCGACACCCTGAGTTAATGCAAGACTACTTTAATCAATTTGTGCAATACTATATATAAAATGGTGTCAAAATAGACAATTAATAAGCTAAAACCACTCCTCCTTAGCTTGGTTTTAAAGTATCAAAACAACTTTATTTCAGCTTGGTCAATTCAAAACATTATCATTATATCCCAAGAATTATTACATGCCATTAAATCAACAAGCAAGACAAGTGGGCCAACGGGCTACAAAGTGCCCGTAAAATTAGACTTGAGGAAAGGCTATGATAAGCTTCATTAGAGTTTTGGCTAGCTGATTTTTTTACCAATGAATTTTCTGGAACCGTGGATTAACCTCATCATGCAGTGTGTTACAAGAGTTTCTTTGTTAGTCTTAATGAATAGCAGTCCAATGAAGTGGTTCAACCAAAAGCGAGTATTGAGGCAAGTTAATTCACTATCGTCTTATTTATTCTTTTTATGTAATGAAGCTTTTTCTAGTTACTTGGAGGCCCACCAAGCCTCTAGTGCTCTCCCTGGGTGGAAGGTCAGTAAATTGGGGCCACTAATTAATCAATTTTTTTTTTTAAATTACTGCTTCATCTTCATTTTCCCTAATGTGCAGTCAACCCATTTCTTAAAATGCAAGCTTGATTTTTATCAGAAAATGACAAAGCAAGAAATTAAATTTAAAAAATCTAAGTGCTACTTTAGTCATAATATTTCCCAGCATTTCATCCACTTGTTCCTGAAAACTCTTACCATCTCTATCGATGATGCAATCACAAGGTACTTGGATATTCACTTTGAATGTGAATTGTCCAAAATGACATTATTTGACTTTTTGAGTAATCAGATCAACTTTAAGCTAGTTGCTTGGAAGTTGAAACTCTTAAGTCAACCAAGTTGTTTCACATTAATCCAAGCATTGTTATCATCTCTCCTAGTTTATATCATATCTTTATTCCATGTCTTACTCACTATGAGTGATAGATTGACAAAATCTATAGCCCTAAGAAACAGTGTAGCACTTTTTTGTGGCAAATTCCATCTCACCTTGCCAAAAGTGCCAGTGGTTTAGGATTTGGGGCCTATGATTATTCATCCAAGCTCTACTAACTATAACTTTTTGGAGACTGATGTATAATGATCCTAACGCTTTGGTGATAAAGGTTTTGACCGTGAAGTCTAGTAAACAGGGATCATTTTGGAAAGCAGACATTGGTGGTAACCCTAAAATAATTTGGTGGAGTCTAGTGTTTGGGAGGTAGCTACAAGAGCTTAATTTGTGTTGGTCTATTAGGAATAAGACAACCATTGGCATCTGAAAGTGTTACTGGATACTAGGCATCTAACCTAACAAGTTGCAGACTTGTATTTCTAGTTTCCCAGGGTCTTTTTTATCTCTGAAGGTGTCTGTTTTGATACATCCTGATACTAGAACATGAAACCTAGAAGTCCTTACCATGTATTTTCCTAAGGAAATTATTTGGATCATTATAAATGTTACCCAAAGAAGTACATCTGACAAAGATTGATCAATGTAGGAAGGGGCAAAAGAAGGTATATACACCACAAAAGAAGGCTATGCTTTGACTTAGACAGCCTAGTTGCATAACTAGGTAGGTGAATTTCATGAGCAGGACCTTCCTTTGAAAATGTTCGACAGCGACCATTTTAGTGAAGTTTAAAACCTCTATATGGAAATGCTACTTTGATGCTCTCCTGACCAATTGAGTTGCAATGATAGGTGTCTTCTGAAGTGATTAGGTGTCTCCTAGTCAAGCACTTGCTAGGTGGAGGTTCCCAAACCCAGCAATACTATTTAGGCTGATGCTCCTTAGCCTTTACCCTAAAACGTTAGGCCATAATGGAACTATGAGGTTTGCGGTTCTAAACCACATCTCCAACTGCACCATTCTTACAGATTACTTGCCCGGCTTTCTTAAAATCATTGATCATTTGCTAGTTAATCTGGAAAATCAAGATGACATGTACATAATTTAGGACCTAGCCAAATCATTCAAGCAGTTATCTATTATCAAGATTCATTACAGAATTGTCAATGAAGCACACAGGATGGCTAGCCGATGTTTGTTCTCATTTCATTTGTGTTAATTATTGTCTATTTTATAGATTCACTAAAAATACAACTTTCTCAAATTCAATGAAAAGTCAAAGAGCCCATCATTTGCACCATATGGATGGATGATTTATTGTGAATCTGCACGTGCACATGTCATCAAGTTTGAATATAGTGATGAATAATAAAATATTGTCACTACCGGGACTGAGTGAACAAGTAGAGCTTAGCTAGGATGTGCAAGAATGAATTAAATTAAGAATTAGAATTAAATTGAAATGATTAATGCAATCAAGCTGTTAGCAAAAATAAATAACATAATAATTAAGGTTAATTAGTTCTAAACTATTACTTCAAACTAAGTTGAATTAGTACTATCTTGTAAGTTATTAATAACACAAAGCACTATTTTAGGGTAGATCCTCTTGTCTAGTCTTTAACATTGTCTAACTTTCACCTTCTTTTTACTATCTTATCTTGCAAGTGAATTTACTAATATTTAATTTCCTCTATTGAGATTGAATTATTCTAAACCCTTTTAATTTTAGTGGTAGTCTCTTACTCTACCTAAAACTAGAGGATTTTATGCTCAAGTTTTTCTATTCAGCCTTTCAAAATCCTGGATCTCTCGATCCTCAAATTGATCTCACCAATTTTCTCTTTATCTTCTAACACAAGTTTTTTATCTCAAAGACGAACGCATACCAAGAATAAACCCCTAGCCACAAAGTTTATTAATCATATCGAAAAACTAACAAGAAGAGGATGGTCTTTGAAGATAAAAACAAAACATGCATAAAACAACAATCAAGTCCCATGTCCCCTAAGAGAGTGAAGGAGCTTAGCTACTAAACATCATCAAAGAAAACTTCAAAACATTCATCCAAAATTTTGACATTGAAAAGGAACTAAAGGAGGAAGAATAAGATTTCTTCACTCAGAAATTGATATTCAATAGTTAGGATGAATCTCTTCAATCTCACACTCTTCCTAGAAACTTTGCACTGTTGTATACTGTTAGTATTATGCCCAAAAGCCAATCATGAGATGATTGTATTTTTGCACATTGAGTCATTCTATTTTATTAAGGTATTAATCCGGTAATTATGTTTGTTATTTTGTTTCAACGTAACGTAATAAACATAACTATAGCCCTACAATAATGATATTCTTAAATATCCCTGGTCTAGTATTATCGTGGAGCGGGTTACAATAATACATAATGATTGGCATATGTGGAGACTGATATAAGATATGTAGTCTACATATGGGTACAAGTTGGAAAACTTGTGTACTGGACGGACCCACCATGAGAATGCTACATGGATCGTTATATGAGTGTCATAAGTGATTTTCATAGTCATCATGTATATGTAGTCCTTTGACCTAAGGTCATCAAGGTTCCCTACATGTGGGTCTCATACTTTGATACTTCCCTTTGCTACTTGTAACTGAGTTGCATGAGATGCAATTGGCAAAAAGTTGCCTACCTAAATAACTGTAACTTGAGAGAAAAGCCAAAGCTGACTCAGGTTATGGTGAAATATGGATCTTGGCCCACTAGAATACCTTAGAGCCAAGGTGTTCTAAAATAATATCCAGAGTTATTATTTTGAGTAAAATATTGGGAGTATCGTTAATAAAAGTCCTTATTAAATGAATTAAAATGCATGACTCTTACACTGCATATTTACTGTTGTAGATAACCATGCTATAAAACACATTGACACTTTCATTGCGAATGATCCTTGAAAAGGAAAAATTGAATGGGACCAACTTTCCCAAATGGTACTAAAATTTGATGATAGTCTTCAAGCAAAAGAGAAATGCTTATGTCCTAGAGTAGCCCATTCCGAATAAGCCTACTGCCACTGCTCCAAGAGCTGAAAGAGATGCTCACAAGAGGCATTTTGATGATGCTTCGGATGTTCATTGCCTCATGCTTATTACCATAGATTCTGAGCTTCAGAAGCAACATGAAAACATGGGGTATTCGATATGATCAAACATCTCAAAATGCTCTTTCAAGAGCAAGCTAGGCATGAAAGGTTTAAGACCTCTAAGGCATTATTTTAGTGAAAAATGTCTGAGGGAAGTTCTATGAGTCCTCATGTGCTCAAGATGATTGGGTACATTGAGTATCTTGAGAGCTTGGGATTTGCCCTTTAGAAAGAGTTAGCTGTTGATATAGTCTTGCAATCGTTGCCCAAATGTTAGGTACCTGTTAAGTGCTTGGCTTAGGCCAAGAGAAACAAAGGAAAACAAAGAAAAGCACAAAGGAAGGATGAGGAGAACTATGGAAACTAGTACAGTGGTCTATGTGTAAAGCTGAAAATTTTCAGGGCTAAACTGCACATAGAAACTAGACTATGGGAAAAACAGACAGAAAACAGAGAAAGGGGATCAAATTGAACACTTGAATGAGTGGTACAATTAAAACTATCAACTTTAAGTTGATCATTTCGGCCATGCAAGTTTGTTGGATGACTAGTGCAAGACTAGACCAAAACTAGTAGACAATAATGATTACTAGTCAAGTCTTGTCTACCACTAAAGAACTATTCACTACTAGTTAAACTAACTAGTTTTTATCCTAGTTACATGGCCGGTTACTCATGGGCAATTATAGTACTTTGGTACTTGTGTTTGTGGTGTGCGTGGCATTATAAGCCATGAAGTGACCTAAATGTCAAATTGGACCCAAGTTTTAGTGGCGGCCTTGTGATCATATGAAGCTAAGGACTACATTGTTTCATGCAAAGAAATGGAAGACAAAAGTTAGTATATTTGCTAACTAAATCACATGTGTCTTTCGGCCGAAACTAAGTCAAGGCCATTTGTTCATTTTGGGTTACCTTGCTCTTGCTTGGCCGAGAGCTCTTCCATGAGAGTTCATCCACACTTTGGTCTTGAATTCAAGAAATCTTGAGGGCATTTGAAGGATTCAAGCTTGAAAGACTTGTTTCGGCTTTAGACTACTTGGAATCAAGCTTTATTCTTGAGTTTTGGTGAAGGGCCGAGCCAAATCAAGCTAGGGTTCCAAGGTATTCTTTGTATCTCTTGATTTCCATGGTATTTCTTCCATGAACAAGGGATTTAGAAGCTTAATTGTTGTTAGATTGGGTTAATTGAACAAGTTTGATGTTGGTTTGAAAGTTGGTTGTTGGCCGAAAGTATTGGATGAGTAATCTTGGTGTTCTTCTTGAGTTCCATGGAAATTAGTCCATGACTAAGGTTAATTGGTGCCTATTTGATCTTATGCTAGGCAATTTTGAGCAAGGAACATCAATGTGTGCAAGTTGGTGTTTGGCCGAGAAGATCATTTTGAGGTAATGTTATGTTCTTCGTTTGAGTTCCATGGAAATTAGTCCATGAATAAGGGTTATTGATGATTTGGTGATTATATGATGGATTAAATTGATGAAGAACATTAAAGTGTGAAAATGGGCATTATGGCCGAGAGCATGGATTAGTGTAATTAGGTGTTCTTCATTTAATTGCATGGTAATGGTGCCATGAACAATGTTTATTGATGATTAGATGATCATGTAATGAGTTAGTTTGATGAAGAACATAAATATAAGGAATTGGGCATTTTGGCCGAGAGTTTGAACTAGTGTATCTTGGTGTTCTTCTTGGAGTACATGGTATTTAATCCATGATTATGTGTTGTTGATGCCTATGTGTTGTTATGGTAGGCATTGTGATTGAGGAACACTTGGGCATTTGAAGTTTGGTTGTGACCGAGAGCATATTGAGGTAGGGTTCACTAACACTTGATATTGCTTGGTGAATTACCATGGTTCAAGTGTTTAGAGTGACTAAGTGATGGTTGAAATTTGCCAAATGACCTTAGTTGCTTGATGGGCTATTGAGTTTTCACTCGGTTGAATTGTTGATTAGCTAATTAACTAATGTACATGTACTAGAAATGCAAGTAAATGTGGCCTATTTGCTTAGCATTTTGGAGCTCTAAGTGGAAGTGGATGGTTTGATGGTGTTTTGTGTGCAATGTGCACATGGGTACATGTATGATTATTTGGGCCGAGAGCAAAATGTGGAGTGTGTGTGTGTTCTTGTGTGCTTTGGTGCTTTCCATGTGCTTGCTAACCCCACTTATGGAATTGTGAATTTTATGCCATGGTTATTTATCTTGTATATGTATATGCTTGGTTTTCCTTGTCTTTGTGTTTGTTTTGCAGGTAAAGCTAGCTATTGGGAGGTTAAGCTTGAGTGTATACTCAGCTTAACTAAATAGACTCTTATTAGAGTTGAATATATATATATATAAGTGAATCCTACTGAGTTTTATTCATTGCCCATCCTTTTATTTTCAGGCAAAGACATTTGGCCTGAGTAGCACTAGTTTGCTCTGTACTTGTGTTTAGTGCTTGTTTGCTTGTTTTCCAAGGTATGTGCCAATGTGTGCTTGGCTTATTAGTTCTAGTACATTACAAGTCTTATATTTTTGGTTGGCCGAGACTTATGTGATAAGTATGCATGCTGTAGTTGGAGACTTGTCTAGGAAAGCTATGGATACTTGGACTTTGGCTCTGGTCATAGTAATTGCTTTCATGACAATGACTCAGGCAATTGGGTTGGTGTTGCAGTGTGTACTTCTGTATGGAATTCTCAAAGTTCTGTTTGACCATTAATGGTCTTGGTATGTAATAACTTGGCATGTTTAGCTTTCGGTTTCATGGCATGTAGCCATGTTGGACACTAGGTAGACTACCCTTTTTTGTGTACATATGAGTAGTCCATGATGCCTAGACTTGTGATGCTTTTGTTGGGATTGTATGCCAAGTTATGTATGGGCTTATGGATGGCTTTATGCTTGTACATGTATGCTGAATGTTTTGGGCCAATGTATGGCACTTTTATGTGAATAGTTATGGGACTAGTCTTATGGAAATGTTGTGCACCATTATATGTATGTTGTTGACCGAGAGCATCATGTACATATTAACTTGTGGTTTCAAAAATCTAAACCAATAATGTGGCTTCTTGGTTGTCATATAGATAGCACACTTGATTGCACACCAATTATGCACTTAAAAACTTCATTAAGTGTTGCCTTGCTTGGTATGCAAGTATTCAATTAAAACCTTGCTTGTTGTGCAAGTTAGTGGTATTGGGCCTTGCCTTTGTTGCAAGTATTTGTTGGACTTGTTTTAAAGCCACCTGGGCCACCTCCCAGGCCTCTCAACTTAAGAAAATAAGACTTAATGTTGCCATGGTTGGCTTGGCCGAATGCTAGAAACTTAATTTTGGAGTTGGGCTTGTGAGTTAATTTAGAAACTTATAGGCCAGGGCCTGAGTGAGGTGTGACACCAAAAGCTACAGTTAGTTCATCATGAACTATAACATGAATGACCTTGACAAGTCCTTCCCTGAATTGCTTAACATGTTGAGAACTGCTGAACAAAACCTTAAGAAGGCTAAGCCCATTTTGATAGCTCAAAAAAGCAAGAAAAATGGAAAATCCAACAAGAAAAAGGATAAAGCTAAAGGAAAGTCCAATACTAATTCTTCTTCAGCTGCACTAAAACCATCTAGTGGTGTCACTAACGAAGAGGAGTGCTTCCATTGTAAGCAACTTGGACATTGGAAGCGCAACTGTAAGCTTTATCTTGAAGAACTTGCTAAGGAGAAAGGGAGTAAGACTTCCATTTCAGCTACTTTTGTTATAGAGGCTAAATTTTCCACTTCCTCATCTTGGGTATTGGATACTGGATGTTGATCTCACATTTTTGCAAATGTACAAGATCTAAGTAAGAGTAGAGTTGGCCCAAGGTGAAATGACCTACGTGTTAGAAATGGAGCAAGAGTTGCTGCCTTAGCCATAGGGACTTATGTTCTTACTTTAGCTTGTGGATTAGTTTTAGAATTAGACAACTGCTACTTTGTGCCTACTATTAGTCAAATTTTGATTTTTGTTTCTTGTTTGGACAAGAAATGTTTTTCATTTATAATAAAGGACAAATGTTGTTCTATTTATTTGAATGAAATCTTTTATGGTAGTGCTAAACTTAACAATGGGTTGTATGTTCTAGAATTCTAAAATCCAATCTATAATGTGAATACCAAGAAGGTCAGATTGAATGATTCAAACATGACCTATCTCGGGCACTGTCGCCTGGGCCATATAAATGAGACCTGCATATCCAAGCTCCATAAGGATGGACTATTTGGCTTATTTGATTTTGAATCATATGAGAGATGTGAGTCATGTTTGTTGGGCAAGATGACAAAAGGCCCATTTACAGGGCAAAGTGAAAGGGCTAATGACTTACTAGGACTCATACATAGTGATGTATGTGGCCCTATGTCCACACATGCTAGAGGAGGCTTCCAATACTTCATTACCTTTACTGATGACTTCAATAGATATGGGTATGTGTATCTCATGAGACACAAGTCAGAATCCTTTGAAAAGTTTAAAGAAGTCAAGAATGAAGTAGAGAATCAACTTGAGAAGAGTATTAAAGTACTTCAATCAGATCGAGGTGGAGAATACTTGGATTGAGAATTCCTTGGCTATCTAAATGTGTGTGGTATAGTATCACAACTCACTTCACCTAATACACCTTAATGGATGGTGTATCTAGGAGAAGAAATTGAACTCTGTTAGATATGATTCAATCTATGCTGAGTCAAACTGACCTTCCAATCTCCTTTTAGGGACATGCTCTAGAGACAGCCGCTTTTACACTAAACTGAGTTCCATCTAAATCAGTTCAAAAGACACCATATGAGATATGGAGTGGGAGGCATCCCTGACACGCTCGTCTTTGGCGCCTGCCTAAGAAACCTGTGAGAGCTGGTTTCACGGTGGTTGCAATTGGCTTGTATATGTGTGTGGATTAAAATCCTGTCATACTAGTTGATTAACCTAGAATATGCAAGATGCATGCTCTTCATGCTTTGACTTGGATTAACAAAACTATAAAACATTGACTTGGCCAAGGGATTTAAGTTTAAATAGGCAAAGCATACAAGATCAACATTTCTATGAGTTTACTACACATAATAACTGTGTGGGAGCATTCATACATAAAGTAGACTAATGCCCTTACCCAAAAGCAACCCTAGAGTCTAGGACTCCTCAAAACATAGACAATGGAGGCAGCTAAGAGTGCTATATATACAAGCCTCAACTGAGATCTTTTTCAACTAGCTCTCACCTTGGATGCAAGTACCAGTGGCAAGTCACAAAAGTCTTTGTCCACATGGTGCTAGGCTCTGCTGCCAAAGGAAGACTGTAGTTAGTACTATTAGTTAACCAACAAGTTACCTATGTAGGGTAGAATCATAGAGATTCTCAAGTACAATACTTGCACAAAAGCTACTACTGTGATAACCCTCAACGGTTAGCCGGCCCAATAACTTCAAAATCTGCACAACATAACTAGGGAGTGAGAATTCAGAAATCTCAGTAAGGGTCTTCACTATACATGCAAGAAAATTACTAAAGACTCCACATATGATAACATATATAACCTGCTATAAGCTCATACAGCTTGAGGGTCTAATAGATGCATATACCTAGGTCCCTTGAGACCTCTCCTCCTCCTGGTCCTTGAATTACATGGCATTGCCTTATCTTCTAGCAAGCTTAGCTTGCCAGCCTAACTAGTGATAAATCACCAGTTGAACCTCTCCTGTTTATTTTGTATAGGGGCATTATGGTGGGACTATTGTAGACTAGGCCAAAATGACCTTGTAGAGTAGGTGCACTATGGTTTCACCTTGCAACCTCGTGGCTAATAGCACAACTAGGTTGCCAAGGGTTTTAAACCTCTCACCCAAGCTAGTGGCACTTAGTTGTGATCCTTTGTAAACTAGTTTTGTTGCTTATGGTACAAGTAACCATAAAACTTTATAAAACTCAAGAAAACTCCTAGGTCTTGAAGGACTTTTGGAAGTCTCAGAGTACCCCCGGAATGCTTAGACCCTAAGGTACCCTAAGAACCCCCTTAGGTTTCCCCTTGACCTCCCTAGCAAAACTTGGAAAATTCAGCCAACATGCTTGTGGCGATGCGTCACCATAGTTGGTAACGTTTTGCCAACTTTCTAGCATTAGCAACGCATCATGGGCAATGGTACAAATCTGGCGACACGTTGCCAATCTGTGAATATGCAGAATTTTCATAGATTTTGCTGCTATGAACTTTGGACACTTACCAAACATATAAAACATGCTTGGAAAACCTCCAAACTTCATATACATGTAAAACATGTTGCATTGTTCACATCGTACTATAAGAGGCCAATCTATGATCCATTATAACATCATTCCAATCATTACAAACCTCATAGTCCACCATAATTCAACCTTGCCCACTAACTAATGCTATTGCTAGAATTACTCGAATTCTTAAAGCAAATTCATTCTAATAGCATTAATTGAACTTGAAAACACAACTCCCTTACCTCAACTCCAAATAACAAGCAAGAATCAAGCACTCTTCCAATCCACTAAGCTCACCAAAGCATCACCTAAGTTCCAAACAAAACATAGGTGGTCGGTCGTCCAAACCGCAAAAAATAATTATGGTATCTCTAACAACTCATAATAAATAAATTTGTAGTCTAGTAATGAAAACCAGGTCAAATCCCAAAGAAATTTCTTAATCGAAAGCTTCGTGTCAGAAAACTGAAATAAAATGTTGAGGGATTTTCTTGAATTAAAAGCTGAAATAAATTAACTGTAAAATCAAATCGAAATTAACCAATACTAAAAACACTCAGTTCAAGATTGATTATCCATTCCAATCACGCAGTCGATCATCCAAAAAAAATATTTCTTCAATTCAAGTAAATAAACAGGACTCTCTTTAAAGCTAAAAAGAACCCTAAGAATTCAGCAATAAAATTAACCAGAAAAAGCTTCAGATTAATTCCTTAATTTTAGGTAACCAGATATTGAAAAGCAATTTCTAATAAACCCAAAATTAGCATAAAGAACAATGAACTAAAAAGTTTATTCCAGGCAATAATCCAAAAGCTTGAACAATTTAACCTGTCTTACTTCTCCGTGTGAATTAACTAGAAATAAAAGTAATCTCCAATCAATTCACTTGCTTCTAATTGAATTAACTAGAAATAAAAGTAATCTCCAATCAATTTAACCTGTCTTACTTCTCCAATCAAGCAGATTTACAATTGTAGAACCAATTCAACAAGCAAGAACAAGAAAATTAATTGTAATAAATCTGAACCACAAAAAAGCAAATACTTGAAATTAAAGAAAGTTTAAGCAAGAAAAATCAATCCTCACAACCAGTGTTGGTGATAAAAATCGTCCCTAGAACTGAACCAGAAAATTACTCAGCCATGATCGAAAGAGAAACAAAGAACAATTGAAAAAAAACACTAAAAAGCGAAAAAGAAAAGATGCCTGAGGGTCTGGCGGCTGCGTTTTTAAACCAAAAGACCAAAAAACTATTGCTAAACTCATAAAAACTCCCTAAAATTTTGTTATTATTACAAAAGTACCCCAAACAAATAAAAAGATTCAAAATAACTATAAGGTTTCAAAGTTGTTAGCCAAACAATACTCTATGACATCAGTAGCAACTTCAAGCTGATATTCGACCTTGATGAAGCCATTATTTCTCAAAAATCAAAGCATAAAAGTTGTATAGCTCTTTCTTATCTTCGAAGCGACACCTGAATCAAATAAAACAGACGTCTACAGCCAAAGATATGCCCAAAATACCACAGCTGCTTTTGAACCGGCTGTGACCCGTAAATCTCGACTTTGAAGCCTAATTTGACCCTCTTAGCGTACAAACTTGGTTCCATGGTCAAAATGAGATTTGTAGCTCAAGATGTTAGCTTTCCAATGAATCAAGAATCACTCTATTCTGGTCTCTGTAGCTCAAGATATGATTTTTTACCGGAACATCACCAATCTGTCAACATCCTAAAAGAGCACAACCAAATTAAAACTTGTAAAATGAAAAATTAAATTCACTTTCAATTAATTAAGTTTAGATATGCTCTAAGCTACAAAACATACTCTAAATATATCTTTAAAGGTCAAAACATCTTAAAACATACTAAATATGAGAGAAATAAATATAATAAAATATAAGCTTATCAATAGGCACGAAACATCAAATTCTTGCTTTCTAACCAAAACCCAAGCTCCTAACTAACCAATAAACCTGAAATCAATCAAGAACACATTGGTTACCTCATACTAAAAATAGGAGATGGGAGAAAACATGCTTCCAAGCTCCAAAACCATAGTTTTATGCTTGAAATGAGCTCCCAATGGCCTATATACTTGTGATGGCTTTTCTTTTCACAAAGAAACTTTGATTTCAAGGTTACTTAAATGGAAAAATGAGGGTGGAGAGGATGAACTCGAGCTTATGGCAGCCACCCTTCACTTTAGCTTCTTATATCACAATTTTTTAATCTAAGCCATCAAAGTATTAGACATGATACACTTAGGTCCCCATCTTTTGGTAACCTTAGCTATTCTTGATTAATCCTTGTTTATTTCATCAAGTTTGGGTTAAAGTTAAAAGTTAAGTTATAAAACTTGATTTTAACCACTCAGGACCTAGCCTGGCTATTTAGGATGGAAAATTACCATTTTGCCCTTGAAGCTCATTTAGCGCCTTAGCCTTCTTGGAACTTAGTGAACTTTGCTAAACTTTCCTATTCTTGCTATGTAAACTTGAATTAAGGTTCCAAACTTAATTTAGAGTACTTTAACTTCCCCAGGCATGCTTGCCACTAGTAGGACCATAACAGTCCTAGTCTATCTTTTATGAAGATTTAGGGCTGTGATGCTTAAGTCAAACGTCAATCCTCTAACATGCTAGAGCCTAAATCTCATAAATGGCTCTTTGTTGGGTATCCCAGAGAAACAAAGGGTTACTATTTCTGCAATCCTTCTGAGTAAAAAGTGTTTGTTGCTCGAACTGATGTCTTTTTAGAGAAAGAGTTTATCTCTAAAGGAACTAGTGGGAGAAATGTAGAACTTGAAGAAATTCAAGAACAAAAAAGGGACATTGAACCTAAAATGGAACCTGAACAGACACGACAAGATGTTGTGATTCCAGAGTCTGTTCCTGTAGCACAAAGCCTACATAGGTCTTGTCGAATTTGGCGTGGGTTCGAGAGATATGGATTTCTAGTGACTCACATTAGTGATGTAATGCTCATGGATCAAGATGAGCGCACAACCTACCAACAAGCTATGTCGGGGCCTGACTTTGAGAAGTGGCCAGTGGCCAGTGGCCATGAAGTCTGAGATGGAATCCATGTATAAAAACCAAGTGTGGACTTTGGTTGATCCACCTAAAGGGGTAAAACCTATAGGCTGCAAATTGGTTCCCAAGAAGAAAACTGACATGGATGGTAATGTGATTACCTTTAAGGGACGATTGGTTGCAAAAGGTTTCAAACAAATTCATGGTGTTGACTATGATGAGACTTTTTCACTAGTTGCAATGAAAATCCATCCAAATCTTATTGGCTATCGCTGCACACTATGATTATGAGATATGGCAAATCGATGTCAAAACTGCGTTCCTAAAAGGAAAGCTACTTCAGGATGTCTACATGACACAGCCTAAGGGTTTTGTCACTCTCGAGAATGCCAATAAAGTGCGCAAGTTGCAAAGGTCTATTTATGGACTGAAGCAAGCTTCTTGTGTTGGGTTTTAGGAGCTAAACAGCGCAACAAAATTTAACCGAAACCCTCCAGGATCCAAGTGAAACGGGGTAAACCGGGTGTTCGAAATTTTTCATACGTAATTTTTCGATGGTATCCACATGAGCCTCTCGGGATCAGCACGCTTCCACCGTGTCCCGGCAGATGCGTTTCTCTTGCGCTCGCAATGCTAGCTTGCGTCCTCTAAGGAATTGCAAGAGAAGAGTGTGGCTGTCCTTTTGGGGGGCTAGGGCAAGCAGACCTGCGAATTTCTCACTAGAAGTTGTATTTATAGTGAGACTCAACTTCCAGGCCTAATGGGTTTCAAAGCCCTAATCCAATTAGGCTTTCATTTCGGGCTTAATAATGGCTCAACTATTGGGCCCATTATTAATATGAAATTATTGTGAATGTAAAACCCAAATTATTAGCCCACGCACTCTAATGATCCAAATAGCTTTATGTGTGCGACCCAATAGGCTCTTGTCATGTTGGCAATGATCATAAATCACATTTATGATCATAAGCAATGAGCGGTGTCTAGCAACACATCATTGCTACCCAAGTGACAAGATTGTCGATGATTCGACTAAACCTTTATGATCATCACCGATATATGCCATTGTCCCTTTGTCCAAGATATCAAGACTAAGCACGAGACATGAAATGTGTCACTCTCGTATAGCCCAATCTTTGGTTTCTTGATTACCGAGTAGACCAACTTAAACTGATGACATTGATATCGTATATCAACTCATCCGAGCATGGCCATGCATTTTTCTAAGTCTTACTCTATCAAGGGGCCTGAAGATATCACTCCCGTTACATAGGAGGGACAAATCCCATCTTGATCATACAAATCCCTCCGCATGATATGTGACATACCCAATGACCTCCTTCAAGTTCACTCAGTTACGAGCAACAAAGGAAAGTATCAAAGTATGTGACTCACATGTAGGGAACCTTGATGATCTTAGGTCGAAGGACTACATATACCATGATCACTATGAGAATCACTTATGACACTCATATAACGATCCATGTAGTGTTCTCATGGTGGGTCGGTCCAGTACACAAGTTCTCCAACTTGTACCCATATGTAGACTACATATCTCATATTAGTCTCCACATATGCTAGTCGTTATGTATTATTGCAACCCGCTCCACAATAATACTAGACTAGGGACGTTTGAGAATATCATTATTCTAGGGTTACAATTATGTTTGTTACGTTACGCAGAAACAAAACAACAAACATAATTGCTGGATTAATGCCTTAATAAAATATCATGACTCAATGTGCAAAAAATACAATCATCTCATGATTGGCCTTTTGGGCACAACACTAACAATCTCCCACTTGCACTAAAAGCCAATCATCCATGTATCTAATACCGATGGACCTAGAATGGCTATCATGCTTCTGCTGCGTAAGGGGCTTTGTCAGTGGATCAGCAATGTTGCTGTCTGTCGAAGTCCTGCATATCCTTACATCACCCCTCTCGATGATCTCCCTGATGAGATGATAGCGTCAGAGTATGTGTTTGGATCGCTGGTGAGATCGAGGTTCCTTAGCCTGTGCGATTGCTCCATTGTTGTCACAATAGAGCTCTATCGGGTCGGCAATGCTTGGAACCACTCCAAGTTCAGTGATGAACTTCTTGATCCAAACTGCCTCCTTCGCAGCATCAGAGGCGGCAATGTACTCAGATTCTGTTGTAGAGTCAGCTACTGTCTCTTGCTTTGAACTCTTCCAGCTCACAGCACCACCACCAATACAAAACACATAACCAGATTGTGATCTAAAATCATCCTTATCGGATTGGAAGCTTGCATCGGTGTAACCCCTTACAACGAGCTCATCTTCACCTCCAAAGACCAAGAATGCATCCTTAGTCCTTCGTAAGTACTTAAGGATGTTCTTAACAGCTGTCCAGTGACTCTCACCGGGGTTCGATTGGTACCTACTCGTCATGCTTAAGGCATATGAGACATCGGGATGAGTACATATCATGGCATACATGATAGATCCAATTGCTGAGGCATATGGAATCTTACTCATGCGCTCTCTCTCCTCGGGTGTACTCGGACACTGAGATCTAGAAAGAGTTATACCATGTGACATGGGCAAGAATCCTTTCTTGGAATCTTGCATGCTAAACCTCTTTAGCACCTTGTCAATGTATGTACTTTGACTTAGGCCAAGAAGCTTTCTAGATCTATCTCTATAGATCCTGATGCCTAACACATAGGCTGCTTCACCCAAGTCCTTCATAGAGAAACATTTCCCTAGCCAAGTCTTCACAGACTGTAGCTCAGGAATGTCATTCCCGATGAGTAGTATGTCATCTACATACAACACCAAGAAGACAATAGCGCTCCCACTAACCTTCTTGTAGACACAAGGTTCATCTTCATTTTTGATAAAACCAAACTCTTTGATTGCTTCATCAAAATGAAGATTCCAACTTCGAGAAGCTTGCTTCAGTCCATAAATGGACCTTTGCAACTTGCACACTTTATTGGCATTCTCAGGAGTGACAAAACCCTCAGGTTGTGTCATGTACACATCCTCAAGTAGCTTTCCATTTAGGAATGCAGTTTTGACATCCATTTGCCATATCTCATAATCATAGTGTGCAGCAATAGCAAACAAAATTCGGATGGATTTAAGCATAGCAACTGGTGAAAAAGTTTCATCATAGTCAATACCATGAATTTGCTTGAAACCTTTTGCAACCAATCGTCCCTTAAAGGTAATCACATTACCATCCATGTCAGTTTTCTTCTTGAAAACCCATTTGCACCCTATGGGTTTTACCCCTTCAGGTGGGTCAACCAAAGTCCATACTTGGTTTTCATACATGGATTCCATCTCGGATTTCATGGCCACTAGCCACTTCTCAGAGTCAGGCCCCGACATAGCTTGTTGGTAGGTTGTGGGCTCATCCAGATCCATGAGCATCACATCACCAGTGTGAGTCATGAGAAATCCATATCTCTCAGGCTCACGCCGAATCCTACCAGACCTACGTGGGCTCTGTGCTACAGGAACAGACTCTTGAACCACAACATCTTGTGGTGTCTGTTCAGGTTCCATTTCAGGTTCGATGTCTCCTTGTTGTTCTTGAATTTCTTCAAGTTCTACTTTCCTCCCACTAGTTTCTTTAGAGATAAACTCTTTCTCTAAAAAGACACCAGTTCGAGCAACAAACACTTTTTGCTCAGAAGGATTGTAGAAATAGTAACCCTTTGTTTCTTTAGGATACCCAACAAAAAGGCATTTTTTAGATTTGGGCCCTAGTTTGTTAGAGGATTGACGTTTCACATAAGCGTCACAACCCCAAATCTTCATAAAAGACAAATTGGGATGCCTCCCACTCCATATCTCATATGGTGTCTTTTGAACCGATTTAGATGGAACTCGGTTTAGTGTAAAAGCGGCTGTCTCTAGAGCATGTCCCCAAAAGGAGTTTGGAAGGTCAGCTTGACTCATCATGGAGTGAACCATGTCTAACAGAGTTCGATTTCTCCTTTCAGATACACCATTCCATTGAGGTGTACCTGGTGGAGTGAGTTGTGATACTATACCACACTCCTTCAGATAGTCAAGGAATTCTCGATCCAAGTACTCTCCACCTCGATCTGATCGAAGCACTTTGATACTCTTCTCGAGTTGATTCTCTACTTCATTCTTGAATTCTTTGAACTTTTCAAAGGATTCTGACTTGTGTCTCATAAGATACACATAGCCATATCTGCTAAAGTCATCAGTGAAAGTAATGAAGTATTGGAAACCTCCTCTAGCTTGTGTAGACATAGGGCCACATACATCACTATGTATGAGTCCTAGTAAGTCATTAGCCCTTTCACTTTGCCCTGTGAATGGGGCTTTGGTCATCTTGCCCAACAAACATGACTCACATGTCTCATATGATTCAAAATCAAATGAGTCCAAGAGTCCATCCTTATGGAGCTTGGATATGCGGGTCTCATTTATATGGCCCAAGCGACAGTGCCAGAGATAGGTCGGGTTTGAATCATTTAATCTGACCTTCTTGGTATTCACATTATAGATTGGATCTTCGAGGTCTAGAACATACAACCCATTGCTAAGTTGAGCACTACCATAAAAGATTTCATTCAAATAAATAGAACAACATTTGTCCTTTATTATAAATGAAAAACCTTTCTTGTCCAAACAAGAAACAGAAATCAAATTTCTACTAATAGTAGGCACAAAGTAGCAGTTGTCTAATTCTAAAACTAATCCACTAGGTAAAGTGAGAACATAAGTCCCTACGGCTAAGGCAGCAACCCTTGCTCCATTTCCAACACGTAGGTCCACTTCACCTCGGGCCAATCTTCTACTTCTACTTAGATCCTGCACATTTGCACAAATGTGAGATCCACATCCAGTATCCAATACCCAAGATGAGGAAGTAGAAAAGTTAGCCTCTATAACAAAAATACCTGAAGTGGAAGTCTTACTTCCCTTTTCCTTAGCAAGTTCTTCAAGATAGAGCTTGCAGTTGCGCTTCCAGTGTCCAGGTTGCTTACAATGGAAGCACTCCCCTTCCTTTGCCACACCACCCTTTGGTTTCAGTGCAGCTGAAGAAGAATTAGCATTGGACTTTCCATTAGCTTTATCCTTCTTCTTGTTGGCTTTTCCCTTTCCCTTGCCCTTTTGAACCATCAAAATGGGCTTAGCCTTCTTAAGGTTTTGCTCAGCAGTTCTCAACATGTTGAGCAATTCAGGGAGGGACTTGTCAAGGTCATTCATGTTATAGTTCATGACAAACTGACTGTAGCTTTCAGGCAACGATTGCAAGACTACATCAATAGCCAACTCTTTCTGAAGAGCAAATCCCAAATTCTCAAGATTCTCAATGTACCCAATCATCTTGAGCACATGAGGACCCACGGGACTTCCCTCAGACATCTTGCACTGAAACAATGCCTTAGAGGTCTCAAACCTCTCATGCCTAGCTTGCTCTTGGAAAAGCATTTTGAGATGTTCGATCATATCGAACGCCCCCATGTTCTCATGTTGCTTCTGAAGCTCAGATTCCATGGTAATAAGCATGAGGCATGCAACATCCAAAGCATCATCAGAATGCCTCTTGTGAGCATCCCTTTCAGCTCTTGGAGCAGTGGCAGCAGGCTCATTCGGAATGGGCTGCTCTAGGACATAAGCCTTTCTCTCTTGCTTGAGGACTATCCTCAAGTTTCGGTACCATTTGAGAAAGTTGGTCCCATTCAGTTTTTCCTTCTCAAGGATCGATCGCAACGAAAGTGTCGATGTGTTTTGTGCCATGGTTATCTACAACAGTAAATATGCAGTGTAAGAGTCATGTATTTTAATTCATTTAATAAGGACTTTTATTAAACGATACTCCCACTATTTTCCTCAAAATAATAACCCTCGATATTATTTCGGAACACCTCGGCGCTAAGGTATTCTAGTGGGCCAAGATCCATATTTGACCACAACCTGAGTCAGCTTTGGCTTTTCTCTCAAGTTACAGCTATTTAGGTAGGCAACTCCTTGCCAATTGCATCATATGCAACTCTTGGATAGTTGGGTGAACAACACTTGTCCAAGCTCATCTCATGAGCTTAAGCCCAACTCTATGCCTCTAAGTCCCTAATCCTATTAGGATGACTTAGTTAAGTCGAACCCAAAGTTAGCAATTTGGATATCACTATTATCCCATCGCGCCTTACCAAGATGAACATAGGTGCTTTGCTTTGGCAAACCCACCTAATGTTGATCAAAGTCTTGACGAGTGCCAACATTTGGAAGGCATCACATTTAATGACTTAATATTTGTTTGAGGGATTTTTCTTTTTGATCTCACCAATTTGTTATCTCCGGTTGTCTTATACATGCATCACATACAAATATAAAACATGCATCACATGCTTATAAGAAAATAAACTTGACATGGTTATAGCCCAAACTATGCGATATTCTCAAGCCAATGAGAATATCATAAAAGCCTAAGAAAAGAAAAGGGTCTTCACAAGCTCCTTCTCTTCCTTTCTTGGTTGCCCTTTTGTTGTCACCTCCTTGGACATACCACCTTGGATGATCCTTGGACATACCACCTTGGATGATCCCATAATGTACCATTACATCAATAATAGAAACCTCGAGTTACATTCGAGGGGAGTAAGGTGAGAAGAGAATGTACAATGAGAGTAACAAGAGAAGGCACGACTCGCAGGCCGTATTTACAAGTACAACCAATCAAGGGCTATAACCATGCACCATGCTTCAAACACCAATCAGCATATCATGTCAAATCTCATTCAACAAAGATGCATGCCAATTTTTGCATGTTGATTAACCAGTTTTTATTTATGTGGTCCCGCTTCGCATACGGCGGTCCCGCTGGCCGGTCAGCGGGCGGTGGTTCCGCTGACCGGTCAGCGGGCGGTGGTTCAAGGGGAGCCGCCCTTGCGGGGGGCGTGGGGGGCAGCGCCCCCCTGGCGCAAAAAATTGTCTTACAATTGCTTAGCCCGAAATCTTCTATTTCGAGCAAGCAAGTAGGCACCACGAGACTCCTCCATTTGAGCCACCAAAAATACCTTACTTTCGGTGCCCCATTCGAGCCACAGGCCGAATCCGAACCAAGCTAGGGTTTTTGCAACTATTGCAAGAATCCTAATCCATATAGGTATCTCATACCATTCAATTTCGGGTTAATCTCATTAACCAATTAGTGTCATTTCTTCATATATGTCATATGTTCATTACGAGTTCCGGTTTCATGCATCATGAATCAATCTAATTAATCATGGCCGAAAAGCAACCGAACACATAACATCATGCGATTCAACACTCAATCCCGATTTAGGGTTTCACCAGTAGCTCTGATACCACTGTTGGGTTTCGGGAGCCAAACAGCGCAGCGGAATTTAACCGAAACCCTCCAGGATCCAAGTGAAACGGGGTAAACCGGGTGTTCAAAAATTTTCATACCTAATTTTCGGTTGAGATCTCTCACTCAACTGTAGAGTCGAATCACAAAACCTGAACAGTTGACGTGTTCAAGCTCTCTATGGTATCCACACGAGCCTCTCGGGATCACCACGCTTCCACCGCGTCCCGGCAGATGCGTTTCTCTTGCGCTCGCAGTGCTAGCTTGCGTCCTCCAAGGAATTGCAAGAGAAGAGTGCGGCTGTCCTTTTGGGAGGCTAGGGCAAGGAGACCTGCGAATTTCTCACTAAAAGTTGTATTTATAGTGAGACTCAACTTCCAGGCCTAATGGGTTTCAAAGCCCTAATCCAATTAGGCTTTAATTTCGGGCTTAATAATGGCTCAACTATTGGGCCCATTATTAATACGAAATTATTGTGAAACCAAAACCCAAATTATTAGCCCATGCACTCTAATGATCCAAATAGCTCTATGTGTGCGACCCAATAGGCTCTTACCACGTTGGCAATGATCATAAATCACATTTATGATCATAAGCAATGAGCGGTGTCTAGCAACACATCATTGCTACCCAAGTGACAAGATTGTCGATGATTCGACTAAACCTTTATGATCATCACCGATATATGCCATTGTCCCTTTGTCCAAGATATCAAGACTAAGCACGAGACATGGAATGTGTCACTCTCGTATAGCCCAATCTTTGGTTTCTTGATTACCGAGTAGACCAACTTAAACTGATGACATTGATATCGTATATCAACTCATCCGAGCATGGCCATGCATTTTTCTAAGTCTTACTCTATCAAGGGGCCCGAAGATATCACTCCCGTTACATAGGAGGGACAAATCCCATCTTGATCATACAAATCCCTCCGCATGATATGTGACATACCCAATGACCTCCTTCAAGTTCACTCAGTTACGAGCAACAAAGGAAAGTATCAAAGTATGTGACTCACATGTAGGGAACCTTGATGATCTTAGGTCGAAGGACTACATATACCATGATCACTATGAGAATCACTTATGACACTCATATAACGATCCATGTAGTGTTCTCATGGTGGGTCGGTCCAGTACACAAGTTCTCCAACTTGTACCCATATGCAGACTATATATCTCATATTAGTCTCCACATATGCTAGTCATTATGTATTATTGCAACCCGCTCCACAATAATACTAGACTAGGGATGTTTGAGAATATCATTATTCTAGGGTAACAATTATGTTTGTTAAGTTATGCAGAAACAAAACAACAAACATAATTGCTGGATTAATGCCTTAATAAAATATCATGACTCAATGTGCAAAAATACAATCATCTCATGATTGGCCTTTTGGGGACAACACTAACATCTTGAACTTGGAATCTCTGTTTTGAGGAAGCAATTAAAGAGTTTGGTTTTATAAAAAATGAAGATGAACCTTGTGTCTACAAGAAGGTTAGTAGGAGCACTATTGTTTTCTCAGTGTTTATGTAGATAACATACTACTCATTAGGAATGGCATTCCCGAGCTACAGTATGTGAAGACTTGGCTAGGGAAATGCTTCTCTATGAAGGACTTGGGTGAAGTAGCCTATGTGTTAGGCATCAGGATCTATAGAGATAGATCTAGAAAATTGCTTGGCCTAAGTCAAAGTTCATACATTGACGAGGTGCTAAAGAGGATTAGCATGCAAGACTCCAAGAAAGGATTCTTACCCATGTCATATGCTATAACTCTTTCTAGATCTCAGTGTCTGAGTACAGCTGAGGAAAGAGGGCGGATGAGTAAGATTCCATATGCATCAGCAATTGGATCTATCATGTATGCTATAATATGTACTCGTCCCGATGTCTCATATGCCTTGAGCATAACAAGCAGGTAACAATCGAACCCCAGTGAGAGTCACTGTACAACTGTTAAGAACATCCTTAAGTATGTACGAAGGACTAAGGATGCATTCTTGGTGTTTGGGGGCGAAGATGAGCTCATTGTAAGGGGTTACACCAATGCTAGCTTTCAATCTGATAAAGATGACTTTAGGTTGCAATATGGTTTTGTGTTTTGTATTGCTGGTAGTGTTGTAAGCTGGAAGAGTTCAAAGAAAGAGACAGTAGCTGACTCTACAACAGAATTTGAGTACATTACTGCCTCTAATGTTGCAAAGGAGGTAGTTTGGATCAAGAAGTTGATCATAGAACTTGGAGTGGTTCCAAGCATTGTCGACCCAATAGAGCTCTATTGTGACGACAATGGAGCAATCAAAAAGGCTAAAGAACCTCGATCTCACCAGTGATCCAAACACACACTCCGACACTATCATCTTATCAAGGAGATCATTGAGAGGGGTGATATAAGGATATTCAGGACTTCGATAGACAACAACATTGCTGATCCGCTGGCAAAACCCCTTAGACAGTAGAAGCATGACAACCATTTTAGGTCCATTGGTATTAGATACATGGATGATGGGCTTTAGTACAGGTAGAAGATTGTTAGTGTTGTGCCCAAAAGCCAATCATGAGATGATTATAGTTTTTTTTGTTGAGTCATGATAGTTTATTAAGGCATTAATCTACTATTTATATTTGTTGTTTTGGTTCTGCGTAATGTAATAAACATAATTAACCCTAGAATAATGATATTCTTAAATGTCCTTGGTCTAGTATTATCATCAAGCAAGTTACAATAATACATAATGACTAGCATATGTGGAGACTAATATGAGATATGTAGTCTACATATGGGTACAAGTTGGAGAACTTGCGTACTTGACCAACCCACCATGAGAATGCTACATGGATCGTTATATGAGTGTCATAAGTGATTCTCATAGTGATCAGGTATATGTAGTTTTTTGACCTAAGTTCATCAAGGTTCCCTACATGTGAGTCTCATACTTTGATACTTTCCTTTGTTGCTCGTAACTGAGTGAGCTTGAACGAGGTCATTGGGTACGTCATATATCATGTGGAAGGTTTTGTATGATCAATATGGGATTTGTGCCTCCTATATAACAGGAGTGATATCTTTGGGCCCCTTGATGGAGTGAGAGTAAGAAAATGTATGGTCATGCTCGAATGAATTGATATACAATATCAATGTTATCAGTTTAAGTTAGCCTACTCAGTAATCAAGAAACCAAGATTAGGCTATACAAGACTGACACATTCCATGTCTCGTGCTTAGTCATGATATCTTGGACAAATGGACAATGACACATATGGATAATGATCATAAAGGTTTAGTCGAATCACCAACATTCTTGTGACTTGGGTAGTAATGATGTGTTACTAGACACCGCTCATTGCTTATGATCATAAATGTGATTTATGATCATTGCCAACGTGGTAAGAGCCTATTGGGTCGCACACATAAAGCCTCTCTGGATTATTTGAGTGCATGGGCTAATTTATTTGGGTTATGGTTTCATGATAATTTCGTATTAATAATTGGCCCAAAAGTTAAGCCATTATTAAGCCCAAAATTAAACCTAATTGGATTAGGGGTTTGAAACCCATTAGGCTTAAAAGTTGAGTCTCGCTATAACTACATCATATAGTGAGAAATTCACAGCTTTTGCCCAAACATCCCAAAAGTTCCAGCCACACTCTTTTCTTTCCATTCCTTGGATGACACAAGCTAGCACTACGAGCGCAAGAGAAAAGTATCTACCGAGACACGATGGAGGCGTGGTGATACCGAAAGGCTCGTGTGGATACCATATAGAGCTTGAACATGTCAACTGTTCAGGTTTTGTTATTCGACTTAACAGTTGGGTGAAAGATCTCAACTGAATTATGTATGAATATTTTCAAACACCTAGTTTACCCTATTTCACTTGGATCTTGGAGGGTTGCGGTTATATTTCGCTCCGCTTGTTTGGCTCCTAAAACCCTACATATACTGTCCAAGATTTTTCTTCTTCCAAAATCATAAAAACTTCTAGTGTTTATATTGCCTTGGATGTAAGAGCTTATTTTTGTCAATAAATTCTTTTATTTTTCCTAGTTTTTTGTACAATTGGAGTGGGTCACCAGTGCCTAATGCAAATGATGGGGTCACTTTTGCTAGCTAACTATTCATATGTGTTGACATTCAAATATGGCATTTGTTGCAGGGATGGCTACCATCAGGACCATTGTAGAATGGGTGCAGGATAGCAGCTGAGCATCCAGTCACTGGTTCGTTGGTATTTGGGCTTTTGAACAATTGTATGCTCACTCACCTACTCAATTATAGAATTCTTAGTCATATGGCTCAGTCAACTAGGTAGTGAATGTGGAGAGCAACTAACAAGATCAATTGCTACAAATGGTGGATATTACACATTAGAGCGACTAAATGTTCAGTCAGCTATATGAGTTACTAGACTTTAGGGTTTATGATTTTTAATAAATTGGATATTACAATTTCAAATTTTTATAATACAAATTTGTGTAATGGTTATAGAAGATATAATTAATTTAAATGGATTGGAAATTTAATAAAATCAAATTTAAATTTAAATTAACAATAAAAAAAACAAAATGTCAATTTAATCCAATGTAATTAATGAGAATAATGTGTGTAAACCTAAAGGTAGTCATGATGGAAAAAATTGTCATTAAACCTAGTCTTGGCTTCTTGTCCACCCCCAAGACAATGCTCGTCGGTGAAATGATTCTAGGTCTGCTAATTGCCTTCAACATTATGATCACCCAGAGTAGTCACTGTCTTAAGTATGATATTCCCAAGCTAAGTTTGCTGAGACATCTAGGACATACTAGGAATGCAAGGCTCTATACTGGTTGGATCGTGTGTTGGATGTGGTCCCTATAATGGCAATTGATACAGTGCCTATGGCATTGGATAGGATCTCGACTACATTGAATAGGATACCAACATTCCAAGAGGATAAGGTCCATGGATCCCGAGGCTCCAGCTACGTAGCTAGGATCAATACCTTGGCATAGATTCCCCCGGGCAAACATCCCACTGAAGGTCACAGTGAATACATCTTGAGATCGAGGCTGGCTCATGACTACATTTACATTTGAGCCTCCATTGCTTGCATCATTTCATCCATCATTTGGTCCATATATGATGTTCAAGCCTTAATGTGCTCTTTAATATATGCGAGCTTGGCAAGGGTTGTTGCACTCTCCCTATTAAGGCTCTCACAAACTTGATTGAGATTACTAAGGTAAGTATGAAACTTTTATACTTGGAAATTTTATCATCACACAAAATTATGATAGTGTATTATGAAGTTTATAATGTGGTCATTTGAGAAAAGATTAGCCATAAAGCACGAAACGGTAATTTTACCAAGAAAACACTCATTTTATAACATAAATGGATTAAATTATAGAATTAAATATTTTTAAATAAATTTGAGATTCTTAGTTAAATTACATGTATGGGAAGGATAAATTAATGTTAACTGTGAGACTAAGGCCAAGTTACCGTAAGCAAAGTTTTTAAGGGGTTAATGTGTCATTGTGTAGGAAAAGCATAAAGATAAGGTAAAGACTTAAATCCATCCTCACAAAGAACTAATGCCATTTAAAGGGGTCAAAGACTTAAATCCCATTCCCAATGTTTCATACCAAATTTACACTTTTAATGGGGTCTCCATGTTGCTTGAAGTTAGTTGAACATAGATTTGATCATGTTTTCTTCGTTAGAGAGCTTCCATTTCTAGCTCTGGTTTAAGGTAAGAGATTTATTTGACCAAAATGGGTCTTGGGTAGGTTTGTTAACCCATTTTTATGCTCGATTCTTGCTTGTTGAAGGTTAATTTCAAGTAAAAATAGCTTGTTGAGCCAAGGGTCCTATGATTGGCTTTTTATTTCACACATTAAGTGTAGAGTCAAAATTCTGGTCACTTTATGACCATTTTTCCCATACAAAATTTCATAAGTGTGCAAACAATTCAGTCGCAAGGGGTAAGCTATCCAAGGCTATCCCATACATGTCTAATTCGCATGGTAAATACATTCTCTTGAATTTAACAATAATATGTGGCCAAAACACAATTTACAAGTAAGCAGCCTATCATTCAGTCTTAGGCAGCTTTGCACCACATTACATACATAGCCAAAATATTACTCAAATGTTCACATACTTGTCTCATTTTACGTACACTACATGTACATGCATACATGCACTACAAAATGGTCTTGACTCAGCTAAATATTCACCCTAACTTACAGGAGTGCCAGACACACAATGGACTCCAAAGCAGGATGTTGGACAGCTATTGCATAACACAATAAGCACCATCACTAAAATACCAAATGTGCTCTTAAAATCACCAAACATTCTAGATCACGACTAGAAACATGGAAGTTTAAGTACCTAAAAATTAATGGAAAAACTCAAACTACAAAGGTTAGTTTGAAAGTGATCTTTCATCTAGACCCGAAATGGCAGAATTGAGGGGAGTAAGTTTCATTGAGAAACTTAGTAAGGGTTGCACTTGGATTCAATAGGTAATGTAACCATAATCAAAACTAGCATTCAAAGACACTAAAACACAAAACCACAATGCATATATATAAGATATAACAACCAAATACAGTGGCCTTTCACAACCATCAAACACATGAAATGCGGCAGTAGCATAAACCATAGGTTAGTCCATAAAAAATTCAATAAACATAAATAAAATACTATGGCAGCCCTCATCATTCTAATACTTGGTCTTGTGAGGATTTTAACACAAGTTAGTACTAACTTTTACCTCTAGAAACCTTCATTTCACTACTATCTTTGTGCACTTCACACTAGGTCATAAAACCTTCAATAAGTGCACTTTCCTCACTAAGCTTGGTTCATCAAGCTCATGGCTCTCTTCCAAGCTTAGCCCTAGCTCCATGGTTGCTTGAAAATATAGAAAATAACCCATGAGAACAAGAGAACACTTGTTGGGTATGCTGAAATTGGAGCTTGATCCTAGGTGCACTCAAGTCTTAGCACCACATAGCTTCCAATTGCCCTTGCTTGCCTTTCAATTCAATCAATTGCAAGTTTGAAGATGTGGTGGCCATGGAGGATGTGTGGCTGTGTTCTTGGGCTGGAGGAGGCCAAAAATTGGAGAAAGATAAGTGAGTTGGCCACTTAAATGCGCTTAAATGAGCTTAAGGGTACAAAACACACTTAACAAGCTTAACCTTGCTTTATGTCATTTTCCTTCTTGCTAATTATGGTTTCTTTGTCTTAAACTTATCGGTACACATGTGCCCAACATTTTTGACCCATTTACAAGCTGTAGCTGGCCCTCCCTATGTGGGAAAACTCCAAATTGCTCCATTTAACAAAAGTCAAAGATATACACATCTTAAGGCCTACATTAGAACACTTAGGCCTTTATGCCTTTTTGTGTTTTCTTTGTCCTTAGTTGTCTTCCATGAGCAATTTGTTCCTCCAATAGCATTTTCATACCATTCATATCCTTCCAATAACTCTCCAAATCTCGTTTGTGAAAGTTTTGCAATTGAGTACCCAAATTTCCAAAACCTTTAAAAAAAGTCCATAGGTTGCTTAACCAACAAGCAATCCTTAAGGATTTTCTTGGGGGCTAAGATACCAACTTGGAACACTTTTAAGGAGGTGTTCATTATACCTTTTAGCCCTTATACTTCAATCACTATGAAGAGAATTACACAATATAATAGTTTTTTACCATTATGCCACACCTTGTATTTCTCCTACTTTTGTGAAGTGGTAACAATTCTCCTCCCCCCTGCCTTAAAAATTTTGGTCCTCCAAAATGGCCTTTAGCTTTAGGTATTTTGTAGGATACCTTTCCGTAAGGTCTTTCTTAGTTTCCCAGATTGCTTCTCTTTTAGAGTGGTGTGACCACTGAACTTTAACCATGGGAATGGGCCTCTTTTTTAACCTTCTGGTATCCTTGGCTAAGATAGCTATAGGTTTTTCTTCATATGTCAAGTTAGGTTCTAATTGTATGTCTTCCACTACAATAGCATGCTTTGTGTCCAACAAACACTTCTTAAGCATACTGATATGAAAAAAATTTTGAACACTTGACATGCTTGGCGATAAAGCTAACCTGTATGCGACCTTGCCAACTCTGTCCAAGATCTTATAAGGACCTATGTATCTTGGAGCTAACTTGGTTCTTCTACCAAATCTAATAGTGCCATTGGTTCGTGCAACTTTCAGCTAAACATTGTCACCAACCTCAAACTCCAAGTGTCTCATTCTTTTATTGACATAGGCTATAGTTCTTTCATTGGCTACCTTTAATCTCTTTTGAATTTTCCTGAATTTTGCAGTAGTCTCTTTAATAATTTCAGGACCCATCTCTAGCCTGTCTGAGGCTTCCACCAAACTATTATGGTTCTTTTAGTGGGAAGCATGTTTGAGGAAGGTAAAGTGTTCTAAATTAAGTTTATAACCTTAATTCAAGTTTACATAGCAAGAATAGAGAAGTTTAGCAAATTTTACTAAGTTCCGAGAAAGATAAGGCATTAAACGAGGTTCGTGGGCAAAATGATAATTTTGCAACCTGAAGAGCCGGGATAAGTCCCAAGTGTTTTAAAATGAGTTTTTATAATTTAACTTTCAACCTTAATCCAAACTTGAAGAATAAATAAGAACTTAATGAAGAATGACTAGGTTACAAAGATGGACGACTTAATTGCATTAAGCTCGATACCTTGGTGACTTTGATGCTAAATAAGGGTTTAAGAAGGGAAAGAGAAGGGGGAAGTTGCCATAACCACGTTTTTATCCTTCCCCCACTCATTTCTTTATCAAATTAAGCTTGGAATCAAGCATTCTTCGTATCAAGAGGTGCAATTCAAGGCGTACAAGCTAGGAGAAGCTAATTTCAAGCTTTAAACCATGATTTTGAAGCTTGGAAGGGCATTTTCCATATCCCCTATTTTTTAGAGAGGTAATCAATGTGTTCTTGATTGAATTCATGTTATTTGCTTGGTTTGGAGCTTGGGTTTTGGTTAGAGAGTGAAGTTTTGGTGATTGGTGCTTTGTTTTTGGATTGGAACTTGTGTAGAACTTTGGTGAGCTTGGTTGATTGAAAAGGAGATTGATTCTTGCTTGTTGCTTGGAGTTGAGGTCAGGGAGTTATGTTTTCAAGTTTAATTAATGCTATTTGCTTGAGTTTGCTTGAACAATTCAAGTGGTTTTAGCAATAGCATTAGTTAAAGGTTTTGGTTGAATTGTGGTGGACTACGAAATTTAAGAGGATTTGGATGATGTTATAGAGCATCATAGATTGGCTTGTAATAGTTGCTTATGTTTTATGAAACATGGTCTATGAGTGTATGAAATTTGGAGGCTTTCCAAGCATGTTTGATATGTGTAGCAAGTTGCCAATTACAGGTCGAGGCCCACGACGCATCACCAATCCTTGAAAAAATTGGCCGAGCGTTACTGACGAAGGCGACGCGTCGCCACAATTGGCAATGCATCGCCAATTCAGGAAAGATGTCGCAGAACGTTTCCAACTGTGGCAATGCGTCACCACAGGCAAAAATGGTAGAAATTTCACATTTTGCTAGGATGATTGAGGTGAGACCTAAGGGGGTTCTTAGAGTACCTTGGTGTCTAAGGATTCTGAGGGTACCCCGAGACTTCCAAAAGTCCTACAAGATGTAAGAGTTTCCTTAAATTTTAGAAGATTTAATGGTTGCTTATGCAACAAGCAAGGAAACTAGGTTGCAAATGAGCATAACTAAGTACCATTAGCTCAGGTGAAAGGTCTAGAACCCTTGCTGACCTAGCCATGCCGTAGCCACGAGGTTGCAAGGTAAAACCTTGTTCATCTAGTCTGCAAGGAGGTCTTATGGCCTAGTCTACAAAGTTCCACCATAATTCCCCTACACAATGACTAAGGGAAGGCTACATGAACGCATCAGTAAGCTACGGCTTACTAGGAGCGAGTTGGTGATCAGAACTCGCTAGGCACGGAGTGATGCCCCGTGAGGAGGACTAGTTTGAGGAGAGGTCTTAAAGGCCTAGTTATATTTGCATATATCAGACCCTCATGCTGTGTGAGCTCGTAGCAAGTTACATATGTTATCATATGTAGAGTCCTAGTAATTTTCTTGCAGGTACACAGAAGACCCCTTACTGAGAATGTTGAAATCTCACTCCCTAGTTATGTTGTGCAGATACTGAAGTTGTTGGGCCGGGTAACCGCTGAGGGTTATCGCGATAGTAGCTTTTGTATAGGTATTGTACTTGAGAATCCTTATGATTCTAGTCTACATGAGTATACTTAGTTGGTTTGCTGGTCAAGTAACAGTACTAACTAGTGTCTTCCTTTGGCTGCAGACCTAGTAGCACTTGGGCAAGGGCTTTTGAGACTTGCCATTGGGACGTGTATCCAAGGTGGGAGTTCACTCAAGAAGATCTTAGTGGAGGCTTGTGTTTGTACAATACTCTAGTTGCCTCCATAGTCTATATGACTCTAGGGTTGCTCTTGGGTGAGGGCATGAGTCTACTTTATGTATGAATGCTCCCACGAGTTGCTATGTGTAGTAAATTTACACAAAGGTTGATTTTGTATGCTTTGGCTGTTGTACTTAGTTTTTATAAAATTACTTGGCCAAGTTAATGCTTTATGTTTTATTAATCCAAGTCAAAGTATGAAGAGCATGCATATTGCATATTCTAGGATAATCAACTAGTATCATGGGATTTAATCCGCGCACATATACAACTAGCTAATTGCAACCACCGTAAGACCAGCTCTCACATGGCGTCCTGGGCAGGGGCCAAGGATGGCTGTGTCAGTGGTGGGGTGTCATGCACCTTCTGCCATATAATGCATCATAAGATGTCATGCCAATGGGCTTTGGTAACTATTGTTATATGAGAATTCCACCAATTGCAAGTGCTGGTCCCATTCACCTTTGAAATCTAACACACAGCTCCTGAGCATGTCTTCTAGTATCTGTATCACCTTTTCAGATTGCCCATCTGTCTGAGGATGAGAAGTACTACTCAAGTGGATTTTGGTACCTAGTGCTTTGTGAAAAGCACTCTAGAATCAAGCTGTAAATCTTGGATCTCTATCAGATACAATGGAATCTGGCACTCCATGTAGTCTCACTATCTCTTGGACATACATTTAGGCTAACTTCTCCGAGGAGTTTGTGAGTTTCATAGGTAAGAAGTGGGCACATTTGGTTAGTGATGCCCATCAGCATCCTCACTCTATGTCATGATGAGGGTGGCAGGAACTTTGGGTGGTGGAGGAACGTCCAGAGAGAATACGTTCTGGGAGGACCGCCTGGAAGACACAGAAAGTAGGGGTTAGGAGGTCCTCAGAGTGTTTTTCCGGGGAGGAGTCTCTGAGGCCCAAGTCAGTGTTTTTAAGGTGAGAGATAAGCAAAGGGGGTAAAGGATGTTTTATGGGGAGAACCCCTTTACCTGTGATGCCTCCTAAATATTTATAGGAGGTAGATAGGAGAAGTTTGTTTGCCACAAGCTGCCTAGATCATGACACATGTTCGGCTGGATGTGATTTGTACCTTTAGAGGGACTTTTAGCCGACCATAGGCCGTTCGGCTGAAAGCCTATGCTGCTCGAGAATGGCGTGTCAGAGCGTGTCTGGGGGCGGTGTGTCGGGAGCCGTACAAGTACGGTGTGTCAGAGACTCCTAAGCTGTCTAGTCATACGTCCATGTGGCCTTTCTAGGTGACCGAATTCCCACGAGGTCTAGGGGTTCATCGAGGAGGTGAACACCTTCAGAGGGAGGTCCTTTACTTTATGCAAGACACCTTCAGCTGGACTTTCCCGAGGTTAGGCCCGGGTCCTTGGCGATGGTACTCTCGAGGATATGTCCCAAAGGTGGTCCAAAGAATAACCGAAGGCGGGCTTAGGCATGTGGAGTCATTCCGAGGTTATCCTCAGGAGGAGTGATGACCCTTTATGACCGAAGTTGGTCAGACGTGTCCCCCGCAGGCGATGCTTATCCGGCTTGTCCGCGGGTGCTTGAGGCCCTCTTTTTGCCGAGGTCTGGTCGCCTGTTCCTGACCAAAGGTAATGTGTTGGCCCACAATGATGTATACACATGATATCCTTCAGGGGCGATTGCCCTTCGGCTATCATATATCCCCCCTCAGAAAATCCAAAGACGCGTCTTCGGTTTGGGAGGCTCTCGGGAACTCTTTGGAGTTCGAGCGATGTTCCTGGCGCTTCTGCCGAGGCCTTTGTCAAAGGCGTGTGATTCCACTGTCCTCCCTGTCAGTGAATCGCTTCGTCTTCTCATTCAGGCGGACGTGTCACTTTAGGAAGCGTTATATAGGTTTGCCAGCTGTCAGGGGCGTGCCCACGTTTCTCACATCAGCTTACACGTGGCTGTTGATAAATGGCGAGTAGTTACATCAGTTGTGTCAATTGCGTCTCTTCGCCTTCAAGGGGCAATAATGATGACGCTTCGCTTACCCCCTTCGGTCTATATAAGCACCTCTCGCTTCACTTCTTGTCATACTCTTTTGTTTTGCTCTTATTTCCCCCAGAGCTCTCTCTAGTCTTTTTTCTTCTTCTGGCATCGGTTTCAACGGTGGAGCAATTTTTGGCAACCCTCACGACGGTGTCCAGAAGCCCAAACTTTGGCAAAGCCTTCGGTGGGCGTTTCCCTCTGTACCTCTCTCTTTATTTTTTTATTCCGTGGTTGTTTTTCCAAAGTCTTTCTATTTTCTTCCTCCATTTTTCCCAAGGTCGTCCTTCTTCTTTCTCAAAAAATGTCGAATCCAACCCCGTTGATGTCCGTCCGTCCTCTTCCCGAAAGCTTTCTCCCCGTTAAGTCTTATCCTTGCTGTACCACTTCGAAAAAAAATGACGAAGTGGATGGCCAAATTTTATCTCCCATCTTACGTCGTCCCAAGGTTGCCTATCCCGGGTACGTACGGTTTTATGGCCCATTCGGGTGAAATTACCATTTACCGAGCTTAGTTGAAAGCCGGTCTTCGGTATCTTCCCCATCGGATGATATGCGAATTCTGTAAGTTTCACGGTATTGCCGTGAACCAGCTCCCTCCGAATTCTTATTCTTATTTCAACTCCTTCCTCTGCATGTGCGGGGTTTTTAAGATAAACCCCCACTTTCTTTTCTTTATGCAATATTACAAACTCCACCCGGTCTCGAAGGGCGGCTTTTATTTCTTGCTTCCTCGAGGGTCCGGGAGTAAAAAATTCACCTTCACTTTCGATAATAAGGATAGCTAGCAAGGGTGGCAGAAGAAGGTCTTCTTCCTGTCGGTTCCCGAGTTTTGGGGCCACGTCCCGACCAGGTGGGCTTCGGGGACCCTGAAGATCGATGTCGTCGACCCTCGGAAGCTTCTAACTTCGGAGTTGGCAGTCGAGTTCGGTAAGTTCAATCGACTTATTCGGGTAGTCGCAGACTGGGACCCCGAGGTTCCTCCGTGTTCATTTTATCCCTTTCCCATTAAATGGGACCTCATGATCGAGGAGATCGTTCGGGAACTAGGGGTAGTGAATGCACACAAGGGTGACCCAAACATGCCCGTGCCTGTTCTCCCGGGGAAGACGGCATGGATAGTAATGGTTCTTCGAGTTGAAATTTCATACGAGGCTCTTGCCGAGAGTAAGTCGCCTTCCAGGATTTGATATCTGTTCTCCTTTTGGACTTACACTAATGTTTTTTCCTTTTGTAGAGATGGGCGATCAGGCTGCTGATTTTTACAAGTCCCTGTTTCTCGGTCAAGCCGAGAGGGGAGAGCAGGCACGCAATAAGGCATCTGCCAAGAGGAAGAAGACCACCGGAGGTCCTTCCAAGGTGAAGAAGGCTAAGGTGGCTACCATCCCTCGTCCCCCTGAAGATGTGGTTGAAGTGCCGAATCGGTCTCCTGTTCATTCTCCGGCCCATGCTGATCCTCCTTCGGACTCTGCCGTTCTCGGGGCAGCCTTAAGTCCGGTCCTTGCTGCCGGGACTTCGGCCGAGCACACATCAGCTCAAGAGCTTGAAGATAGCAGGAGGAGAAAAGGCAAGAATATTCCCGGCGAAGTCCGAGGAGTGGACGAGCCTGAAGATGATGTGGCCGAAGTTCCACCAGGTTGGTTCCTTAGCCATTCTTCTGCAAATCTTAGTATTTTTCATATCTATGATTTTTTAGATGAATGGCTAAGGGATAATGTATTGACGGAACTTCGGCGTGATCTTGCAGAGGACATGCCTATTGCTCCCTGGATGGAAACTCACGCCCGAAGGAGGGCTCTTCGGGATAGGCACATCTCGAAAGATAAAATGCCGAGCGAACCCTTCTGGACTTTCACGGAGGACATGAATTTGTTTTCCGAGGATAGTCAGTTGATGGCTCCCCAGATGCCAATGGGTGTGATGACGAACGCCACCTTTCAGTCGCTCATCACTGAATGCCCAAATGAGGAAATCCTCGCGGCAAGGATGACTGAGCATGCCGCCCAGGTAGTTCTTTCTTCTTTTTTACTTAGAAAAATTTTCTTCTAAGTTTTTATTGCCTTCCAATCCCTATTCGGGCCCCTTTTTTCTATAGCTCTTGGCGTACATCGGATATTCCCGTGCCTGGGCGGCGAAGCAAACAGAGTCCTGCTCTCAGTCTAAGGATTCTCTGCTAAAAATAAAGGAGTTTTGCGCCAAGTATGTCCTCAAGTACGGTGAACCGAATAAGATTGTGAAGGAGGACATAGTGAATCTTCTGGCCGAGCTCGCAAAGAGCAAGAAAGAGCTCTTCCTTGACTTTTCGGCCAAGTCGAGGACCTCGGCTCAAAGTGTGCCATTCTCTCTTTAAAGAACAAGGCCCTTCAGAAGGAGAAAGGTGAAGATGGCTAGAACCTTGCGAAAGCGCTCGCTTTGAACGCCGAGTTCCAGGCTGAGGTTGATTCTTTGAGTAAGGAAGCTAAAAATAGGAAAAAGAAGAAGCTCGAGAGGGAGGTTGTTGGGCTCACGGCCGAGCTGTCAGCCCTTAGTGCCAAGAAAGATCAATCCGACCAGATGATGAAGGTGTCTTACGAAGATGGCTTCTGCTTGGCATGTCATCAGGTCCTTTCTCGGCACCCTAAGCTCGACGACTCCTTCCTGTCTACTCTGGACTTTCCCAAGGAGCCCAGGTGGACATGGTCGAAGCTCGAGTTTCTCAACCTTCCTTTAGTTGGGCCTATGCCTCCGGCTGATCCTGCTCGGGAAGAAGATGCCAACGTCAAGGAGACGCCAGACGTTCCGGCTCAACCATAGGCTTTCTTCTTCTTTTTCTTTTTCTTGTAATCCTGCCTCTTTGTACCATTTGCCTTAGAAATTTTTAATGAAGATTTTTTCTCAAGTCTCTATTCTTTCCTCCGAATACGATTCTTCAAGAGTTAGTGTAATTCTATGTATGTATCTTCGGCGGACGTTCGAAATTATGTCTTCAGAAAGAGTCATATTGGACCTTTCCCATATTTCGCCGAGTTTTTAAAGTCCATCACAGAGCTAGTTCCTTTTGGAAGAAATCCATTAAGGAGTCTTTTTTTGTAACGCAACCATATTCAGCCTATATTTTTATTCGCGACCTCGGGGGGGAGTAGTCACAAGCTTTCTTTTAGAAAAAATGTGTAAGTATAGAATCTTTTCAGAGAGTCTGAATGCCAAGTATTTTTCAACTCTAGTCCCTCAGTATCACCCAATCTGTAGACCCCTGGGCGGACTTCATCGAGGACCAATAAGGTCTACTCTAGTTTGCCTGAAGTACCCCTTTTGATGGCTTGCATGGCTCAAATTCGGCCTTTCGAAGGATGAGGTCTTCTTTTTTGATTTCTTTTCTTCTTACGCGTAAGTTAGTAGCATGAGCTATTCTTTGTTGGAAAGCCTTCCTCCTAAGTTTAGCCATTTCGCAATGTTCCTTGGCGAGGTCTAGTTTTGTCCTCAAGCCGAGACTGTTTCCTCCTTCGTCGAATACTTGTATTCTTATTGAAGGCTGTATGACCTCAATGGGGATGATGGCTTTTGTCCCACACACGAGTGAGAAAGGAGTTTCCCCGGTGGCCCTTCGGGGAGTCGTATGATAGCTCCATAGCACACTTGGGAGCTCTCCTGGCCATTTCCCCTTTGCCTCCTTTAGCCTCTTCTTCAAGCCATCTTTTATTGTCCTATTGGATACCTCGACCTGCCCATTAGTTTGAGGGTGGGCTACTGGAGCGAAATGCATTTTTATGTCGAGCTCGGCCACAAATTCCTGGAATCCTCTATCCGTAAACTGGGTTCCATTGTCAGCCACTATTACCCTTGGTATGCCAAATCGGCATATGATGTTCTTCCATACAAAATTTTGGCTATCCTTTGCTGAGATTGATGCCAATGGCTCCGCTTCAATCCACTTAGTGAAGTAATCCACTGCGACTATGCAGAACTTCACCCCACCGGGAGCGCTTGGAAGAGGTCTGGTGAGATCGATACCCCATATGGCGAAGGGGCAAGGATAATTTGCTGAAGTTATTCTTTCCAAAGGTAATCTTTGGATGTTGGCTTGCCTTTGGAAGCTGTCGCATCTTCAGACAAATTGCCTTGCATCTTTCCTCAAGGTAGGCCAAAAGTAACCTTGGCGAAGTAGTACTCTGGCAAGGGCTTCTGTTCCTATATAGGAGCCACAGGCTCCTTCGTGAACTTCTTCGAGTATTGTTCTGACATTATTTTCACCTATGCATTTCTGTAGAGGGCTCGCATACCCTTGTCTGTATAGTTCTTCTCCGATGAGGAAGTATCTTCCCGAGCGCTTTTATACTTTTGCGGCCTCTTTGGGATCCTCAGGGACTACCGAAGTTGTTAGATATTTTTTTGATGGGCTCTTGCCATCCTTCCCCCGAGGTTGCTACACACATTAATTCTGTACTGGGTTGCTTTAGTACCTCGGTGGGTTCCTTGGATTTGGCCAAGGTGTCAGCTTGAGTATTATCTTTTCGGGGCACGTTTTCTGTCTATACCGAGTCAAACTCTTCAATGAGTTTTTTGACAAGGTCATGATATTTTGCCAAGGTTGGATCCTTTGCCGCATATTCTCCTTTCGTCTATCAGACTACTAGGTGTGAGTCACTGTGGGCTATAAGGTTTTTTACGCTGACTTTTCTGGCCAACTTTTGTCCTTCTATGAGGGCCTCATTTTCGGCAATGTTATTGGTAACATCAAAATTGAATATGATTGCTTTAGTAGCTTCCATGCCTTCGGGCCCCCGAAGGACTATTCCAGCGCCCTAATGCTCTGCGCCTGATGCTCCATCGACAAAGAGCTTCCATTATGGATCAACCTTTGCTTGGTCTTCTGTGATGGTTTTAGCATTCTTGATTTCTGGTATTTCGACAATGGAGTCTGCCGGTGCCTGGGCTTTTATTACCCTTCTTGGCTCGTAAGTGATGTCGTACTTTTTGAGTTTGATACACCATTTTGATAATCTTCCAGAATGCTCTACTCTTTTCATTATGTCGCGTAGAGGCGGGTTACTTCGGATGGTGATGCCATGTCCTTAGAAGTAGGGTCGCAACCTTCTGCCTGCGAGTACTAAGGCATAGATGGCCTTTTGGAGCAATGGGTATCTGATCTCGGCGCCATGTAGGGACTTGCTTACATAATATACTGGCCACTGCCTCCCACCTTCTTCTTTTACTAGGACCGAACTCATGGCTTTTTCAGTAATTGCGAGGTAGAGGATGAGGGGCTCTCCTTCCCGAGGTTGCTGAAGTGTTGGCAGATGAGTTAAGTATTTAAGCTCACCTCAAGCTTTCTGGCATTCTGGGTTCCATGCATGCTCCTGGGTTCCGGAGGTGCCTTCGCCCTTGGGGGCTTTGGTGAGTACTTTGAAGAATGGTCAACATTGGTCGCCATACCTGGAGATGAATCTACTAAGGGAAGTGATTCTTCCGGTAAGCCTTTGTATATCCTTGGTGGATGTGGGTGTTCGAAAATTTAGCAGGGCTTTGACTTTTTCAGGGTTGGCATCTATTCCCCTTTCTGATACCATAAACCCAAGAAACTTTGCTGCACTTACTCCAAACATACACTTCTCAGGATTGAGACGTATGCCAAACTCCCGAAGTCGTTGGAAGGTTTCGTCTAAATTGGTGATATGATTACTAGGCATTTTGCTCTTGACTATCATATCTTCAATGTATACCTCCATGTTTCTCCTGATCTGAGAATTGAATACCTTATTCATCAGCCTTTGATAGGTGGCCCCTGCGTTTTTGAGCCCAAATGGCATTCTGATGTAGCAGTAGGTACCCATTTCCGTGATGAAGGCCATTTTCTCTTCATCTTCAGGGTTCATCCAAATCTGATGATATCTGCTAAAGGCATCGAGGAAGCTAAGAAGCCCATATTCGGTGGTTGCATCCACCAACTGGTTTATGGCTGGCAAAGGGTAAAAGTCCTTTGGGCAGACGTCATTCAAATTTCAAAAGTCGATGCACATTCGGAGTTTTTCACTCCCCTCTTTAGTGGCAATAACCACATTGCTGAGCCATTCGGGGTATTTTACTTCTCTTATTACCCCGGCCTCGGTGAGGCGATTGACTTCGGTTTTAACAAAGGAATTCTTATGAGCCGATAGACTCCGTTTTTTTTTGTCAAACTAGTTTGGCGTTCGGTCGCACTCTAAGACTGTGGTGGATTATGCTGGGGTCTACCCCAGGCATATCCTTTGGTGAGTAGGCAAATAGATCTTTGTTTATAAACAAGAAGGATACAAGCCTCTTTTTGTCAACCTCGGCCAATTTCTTCCCGACTCGGGTGCTTCGGCCAGGGATCAACTCTACCTCTTCTGTTTCTACTTTTTCCAGGCTTTCATTTTCCTCCTTCACTGTTTCTTCGCCCATCATGACTGTTTTTCCCTTCACTGAAGTCTGTACTTGGATCTTTGATGGGCTTTGTTTGGCCTTTGTGAAGACCTTTCTAACTTCCGTTTGGTCAATGAAGATCTCTATGTCTCCGTCTTTGGTTGCGAAGGTGACTGTTAGGTACATTACGTCCGGGCGGATGTGGAGATTGCCTTGACTCTGCCTTCTGAGGATAGCATTGTAAGCCGACAGCACATCAATGACAATAAATCTTGTCATGACAGAGGCGATCAACTCTTCCTGGCTATGGGGCGAGATCCCTCTCAACATCAAAGGCAGGTTGACGTATCCGAGAATCGAAAGCTCGGAGGGTCCGACGCCGAATGTGGGGGAATTGATTGTGCTGAGATCGCCTCTTGGAATGCCTAATTTAGGCAGTAGATGGGAAAAGATGATGTCAGTGTTTGAGCTGTCATCGAGGAGTACTGATAGCCAAACGCTATCGCCTCGATCTGGGCGAACTCCCTGCCACAAGAATGGCCAGAAGAACTGGCGCTACCCGAGAAAAGGTGTGATCATGCACCTCGGGAGATAGCCGAAGAGCTCCGAGCCCGGCATGCCAGGAAAACCCGAGGACACTACTCGGCCCCCCAAGGTTGTGAACAGATCGCCTTCGGAAAAGCGGCACCAAACACAGCGAGCCGAACATGATATCCCCGAAGGCGGAACTCCCTGAAACTGGGAACCCCCGAACTGAGGGCTTGTTTCCCGAAGAGGCTCTGTCCGTACCAAAGGACGACCTCACCCAGGGACCTCGGGAGTACGGCAGGAGCATTTATGGAAGCATTTAAGGAAGCCTCTGACACATCCAATCACAGACGCCACAATCCGCCTCAAAAGGCGCTCTGCCACGCTGACGCCATCAAAATCACATCATGGCCCGTCTCAGCACATGGCTCAAGGTAACCTACTATCTGTCTCCTATGCCCAGAAAGTCAGGAACGTCCGACCGAACACGTGTCGTGATCTGAACGGGCTAGGCACTCCTATAAATACCAGGAATTAATACCTGACAGGGTTGGCTGGCTGGCAAAATACTGCTCCCACACTGAGGCAAAACTACAGGCGAGACTCCTCAGCCCTTTGTGCTATTTTTTCTGCCTTTCTCTCAGCCACCACTGACTTGGGCGTCGGAGGCTCCCCCCCCGGAAAAACACTCCGGGGGCCTCCTAACCCTTTGTTTCTGAGCTTTCAGGCACACTCCCTTGGGCGATCCATCCACCAGGCGTTCTTCCTCCCAGAAGTCTCTCCACCAGTCATCATGACTATAAACGATGAGGCCCCCGGCCATCATTTGGCGCCGTCTGTGGGAACCCGCTCTGAGATCGCCGTCGTTGAGACTCGGCGTTCTAAGGACAAGGGACTCCCAAGGTCCCCGTCCGCGCCTGAGACACAACCGGCTGCTGAGCAAACACTCCCAGGGACTTCTGCGCCCGAGGAAGACCGCCCTCTGGTAGTCACCATGAGTTTCTTGAGGGACTTTCAGCGTTCGGTCGTGTCTGAAGTGACACAGCAGATCGGCCGAAGGTGGCCACAGCAAGCACAGGCCCAGAGACCCCCCTCAGTGACACGCCCTCGGGAGAGGAGTCCCAAGTCTACACATCGCAGTTTGGGGAGTGGAGACCCTCGCGAAGAATCATCCACAGAAATTATAGCCCTCGGGAAACGTTCTGTGGGACAAACCAGGTCCAAGCGACTGAGAGTCTCACAGCGAAGCAGTTCGTCGCCTGAGGCGAGGTCCTTGTCCCCTCAGCGCCGAACTCGCCCCCCGAAGAGGCGCCGACGATCTTCATTCCCTGAAGAAGGCCCTAGCGCCACAGTGCTCATGGAGAAGATACTAGCACGGCTGGACAGAGTGGAAAAACAAGTGGCCAGAAAATCCGTTTGGGCCAGACCCTCGGGAACATCCTGCGAAGGTGACTCCCCTTTCACTCAGGCCGTCGTTAAGGCAGCCATGCCAGGCGAGTTCAGAGTACCTCGGTTGGAAATTTATGATGGTCGTACTGATCCGCAGGCCCATCTGACGAAGTACAGACGCAGCATGATAATGCACGGTGCTGATGACGCTACCATGTGCAAGTGCTTCGAAGTCACCCTCACAGGGCCAGCCACGGCGTGGTACAATTCCTTGCCCCCAGGGACCATTACTGAGTTCCAGGAGTTGTCCACAGCCTTCACCCAGCAGTTCATTGGGAGCAGGCCGACGGCGAAGATGCCTGTGCAGATGTTCGACATAGAGCAGAGGAACGGAGAAACCATCCGAGACTATGTCGAAAGATTCAACAGAGAAGCTCTGAGCGTCCCAGACTTCCGGCCCGAAATCCGCATTCTTGCCATGACACGGGGCCTTCGGCGAGACTCACAGCTATTCTACGAGTTCTCAAAGGACCCCCCGGAGACCCTCAGAGAATTTTACCGAAGGGCAGAACAGCACATGACCGCCGAGGAACTAAGAATGGCAGGGCCGAAGCCCGATCACCACCGCGCCGATGGGTCCAATCAGCAAGCTCGGCATCCGACCGAACAAGCAGGACGACCTCGGAGGATGCGGGGAAGGAAACCCCAAAGTTTCACACCATTGAGCACTACACGGACCAACATTCTCATGGCGCTGGAAAGGCAAGGGACGCAGATTCGGCGACCAAGGGCCATGACCGCCGATAACAAAAAGAATGACAAGAAGTTCTGCCAGTTTCATCGCGACCACGGTCATGACACCGAAGATTGCTTCCAGCTGAAGAAGTACATAGAGTCGCTGATAAAGCAGGGCCAACTTCGGAAATACCTGCGGATGCCATCCCCGAAAGGCAGAAAAGTGGAGGAAGAAAGGGCCGAAGATGAGGACTATGACTCCGACAGGCGGAGAAACCGAAGTCCAAAAAGGCGCCCTCCACCTCCGGCAGGGGTTATCCAAACCATCACCACGGGGCTCCCATCCTCGGAAAGAAAGCGGAAGGCCAGAGAAATTGCAGTCATGGAGTATCAAAGTCCATCAAAGAAGCTGGCTCGCAAAGATGGCTCCACCGTCGTCTTCCCCCACGACGATCCGCTGCTGATCATGGCGAGAATAGGGAACTGGGACGTCAAGAGAGTGTTGCTTGATGATGGCTCAAATGCTGACGTCCTATTCTCGCACTTGCTGCCGAGCTTGGGCATCTCCAGCAGCGAACTAAAGCCTGTCACCTCGCCCACTTTTGGGGTTGGACCATCCGAACTGCCCGTTCTCGGATGGATCGACCTCCCACTGATGATGAGAGGGACTTCGGTAGACGGAGCAGCTGAGTTGTACGCCTCCACAATGGCGAGGTTCATCGTCATGGACGTCCCGTCCTCGTACAACGCCATCCTTGGAAGACAGACAATGGGGAACCTGCATATTCGCCCTGATGTGAAGTACTTGACTGTCACATTCGCGACCAAGGATGGAGATGCAGAGGTCTTCCTAGACCAAGCCGAGGTAAGAAAGGTGTTTGTAAAAAAACGAAAAGCTCCGGCGAGCAACCTCGCGCAAACGATGGAGGCAAAGGCGCTAGAAAAAGGCAAAGAAGAAGATCTCGCCAAAGCAGAAACGGAAGCAGTAGAGCTTGTCCCAGGTCAATCTACCCGAATAGGGAAGAGCTTGGCCGAAGGTGACAAGGAAAATCTTGTATCCTTTCTGCTGAAAAATAAAGATCTGTTTGCCTACTCGCCGAAAGATATGCCAGGGGTAAACCCTGGCATAATACAGCACAGCCTCAAAGTAAGCCCGGAAGCAAAACCTGTCCGGCAAAAGAAACGAAGCATCTCAGCCCACAAAAGCAACTTTGTCGAAACCGAAGTCCAGCATCTCCTAGATGCTGAAGTTATCAGGGAGGTCAAGTACCCCGAATGGTTGAGCAACATGGTCATTGCCACGAAAGAAGGTAGCAGCAAAACTCCGGATGTGCATCGACTTCAGAAACTTGAACGATGCTTGCCCGAAAGACTCATACCCTCTGCCGCCAATAGATCAACTGGTAGATTCAACTGCTGAGTATGGGCTCCTAAGTTTCCTAGACGCCTTCAGTGGCTACCATCAGATAAGGATGGACCCCGAAGATGAAGAGAAGACTGCCTTCATCACCGAGGGAGGAACATATTGCTATATCAGGATGCCCTTCGGGCTCAAAAATGCAGGAGCCACCTACCAGAGGTTGATGAACAAGGTCTTCAAAGACCAAATGGGGAGAAACATGGAGGTGTATGTTGATGATATGATAGTCAAGAGCAAGCTGCCTGGCTACCACGTTGCAGATTTAGAGGAAACCTTCCAAAAGCTCAGAGCCTTCGGGATCCGCCTTAATCCTGAGAAGTGCATCTTCGGGGTGACCTCGGGAAAATTCCTTGGGTACATGGTATCCGAAAGAGGCATCGATGCTAACCCCGAGAAGATTAAGGCTCTGCTTGAGTTCCGAACTCCTGCCACAGTCAAAGACGTGCAGAGACTCACCGGAAGAATAACCTCTCTGAGCAGGTTTATTTCCAGGTACGGAGATAGGTGTCGACCTTTCTTCAAAGTCCTCACAAAGGCAGCAAAAATGGAAGGCAACCTCGGAAGAAATGATCATCCTTGGGATGAAGATTGCCAAAAGGCCTGGGAAGAACTCAAAGTCTACCTGGCCAGCCTGCCGACTCTGCGACAACCTCGGGAGGGAGAGCCCCTCGTACTCTACCTCGCCGTCACAGAAAAAGCTGTGAGCTCGGTCCTTGTGAAAGAAGAAGGGCCAAAGCAATGGCCGGTCTACTATGTCAGCAAGTCCCTGCATGGCGCCGAAGTCAGGTACCCTTTGCTTCAAAAAGCTATATACGCCTTGGTGCTTGCAGGGAGAAGGCTGCGACCATACTTTCAGGCTCACCCCATCATCGTCCGAAGTAGTCTGCCACTACGGGATGTCATGAAGAGAGTTGATCATTCGGGAAGGCTCTCCAAGTGGTGCATAGAGCTGGGCGAACACGAAATCACGTATGAGCCTCGGAAGGCCATAAAAGCTCAAGCACTGGCAGATTTTATCGCCGAAATACCCACCACTGAGGAGAGCCATTCAGATCCAAAAGAGGGTGAGCCAGAATGGACCTTGCATGTTGACGGAGCCTCGGGATCCGAACACCAGGGAGCTGGAGAATGGACCTACCCACCACTAAGGAAAGCCATTTGGATCCGAACGGAGGTGAGCCAGAGTGGACCTTACATGTTGACGGAGCCTCGGGATCCGAACACCAGGGGGCTGGAGTAATTATCAGAGGACCCGAAGGCCTAGAGGTAAAGAAGGCTATTAAGTTCAGCTTCAGCGTCACTAACAATGTTGCAGAGTATGAAGCCCTCATAGCGGGATTACACTTGGCCAGAAGGATTGGCGTGAGAAACTTAAAGGCTCACAGCGATTCCCAGCTGGTAGTTCGGCAGACGGCAGGAGATTATGGGGCGAAGGACCCAATCTTGGCAAAATACCACGAGCTGGTAGCAAAGCTCATCCAAGAGTTTGACGCCGTACGGATCGAAAATGTACCTCGGCGGAATAACACTGAGGCGGATTGCTTGGCAAAGTCGAAAACATACACCGAGGTGCTAGACCATCCGAGCATCTCAGTGCTGAGCATAGCGACCTCGGGAACAGGGTGGAAAGACCCAATAAAAAGATACCTCGCAGAGAATTTGCTCCCCGAAGACCCCGGCGATGCTGCAAGACTGCGAAGACGCTCCGGAAGATTCTTCCTGATTGGCGAAGAGTTATACCGGCAGGGATATGCGAATCCGCTGCAAAGATGTGTGGATGAAGAGGATACTGAAATGGTCCTTGAAGAAGTTCACGAAGGCATGTGTGGTTCACACATTGGAACTGATGCCCTTGCAGCAGTGATACTCCGCCAAGGATACTTCTGGCCTACCCTGAGAAAGGACGCAAGACAGTTCGTCCGGAAATGTGGTAGCTGCCAGAGACACGCGAAAATCCAGAGGACACCCTCGGAAATGGTAACTTCGGCAGACTATCCTTGGCCCTTCGCAGTCTGGGGTATAGACCTTATTGGGCCACTCCCCACAGCACCCGGAGGCGTGAAATTCTGCGTGGTAGCAGTGGACTATTTCTCAAAATGGGTGGAGGCAGAACCACTAGCAACTATCTCGGCAAAAGAAGTGCAGAAGTTCGTATGGAAGAACATCGTATGCAGATTTGGCATACCGAGGGTACTAGTAGCTGATAATGGATCCCAATTCATAGACAAAGGATTCCAGGAATTTATCAGCGACCTCGGAATAAAAATGCACTTCGCCCCAGTAGCTCACCCCCAAAGCAACGGGCAGGTGGAAGTATCGAACAGGACCATAAAAGATGGCCTGAAAAAGAGACTGGGGGAAGCCAAGGGGAAATGGCCAGGAGAACTCCAAAGTGTATTATGGAGCTACCGAACGACGCCCCGAAGAGCCACAGGGGAGACTCCTTTCTCACTCGTCTTCGGAACAGAGGCCATTATCCCGGTAGAGATAGTTCAACCTTCAGTACGGGTGCAAGTATTTGATGAAGGTGGTAACGACCTCGGTCTGAGAACCAATCTCGATCTTGTGGCCCAACACAGAGAAATAGCCGAACTGAGAAGAAAAGCTTCCCAGCAAAGAGTGGCCGCGGCTATAAACTTACGAGCCAGGCCAAAAGAAATCAAGAAGGGAGACCTCGTTCTCCGAAAGGCTGACTTTGCACCCCGAAGGCCGTCCCACGGAGTACTTCGCGCAAACTGGGAAGGACCTTATCTGGTTCTCGCCGAAGTACGAAAAGGCGTGTACAAACTTGGCGACGCCGAAGGCGTAGAATTGAAAAATACTTGGCACTCAGACGCCTTGAAAAAATTCTACGCCTAAGATGAAGCGGAGGAATTGTAAGTACAGAATGCTCTTAAGGAAAGTTCTTAAGTATCCAAAATTGTGCAAAGAAGAATTCCGCGAAGATGCTCGCCATCATAAAGCGTAGATATGACTTTCCGAAGTCCCTTGAGCCATCACGCTCGATGGAAAAGAAGTTTTCCGAAACAAAATTCCGCGAAGAAGTAAAAAGAACTCGCCATGCCAAAGCGCCAAAGTCCCTTGAGCCGCCACGCTCGGGAAAGATGGAAAACAAAAATATCGCAGAAGTACTCGCCGTAGCCAGCGCAGAGATAATTTCCTGAGCTCCCTTGAGCGAACGTGCTCGGGAAAATGGGAAGTGAAAAATCTCGCGGAAGGTTTTCCGAACTCCCTTGAGCAAATATGCTCGGGACACCTGGAAAAACAAAAATTTGACTGAAGGTTTTCCGAAGTCCCTTGAGCAATCATGTTCGGGACAAATTGGAAATGCAAAAGCCTGCAAAAAGACTTAGTCAAATTTTTTCAGACTTTCCAGAAAGCCTCTGGAGCGAACAAGCTCGGCCAAGGGAAGGTAAAAAAGTTTCTTTGATCGCAGGTTTTCCGAAGTCTCTTGAGCGAACGTGTTCGGGACAATGGAAATGAAGAAACTTGCAAGAAAAGACTTAGCCAAAAAAAATCTTCATTAAGAGCAAAGCTGCTTTACAGAAGAAGTGACCGAAGAAGGAATACAAAGTAGAAGGGAAGGAAAAGGGGCCCTAAAAAATAGCCTAAGGGTTCGCGGCGTCCCGAGAGCCACTCGCTGGCCCGCCCTTTTCCACCACCTTTCGCGCCGGCATTGAAGGAGGAAGTTTCAGATGCTCGACCTTGGACCATTCCCACCGAGGTCCCTCAGGAATATTTAGGGCCTCCAGAAAAGAGAGGTCTAAATCTGGGAACCTCTGGAGAATCTGGTGACGAGCAAGGCAGAAGCCGTCCTGAAAGGCAACCTTCGCCATTTGATCAGACTCGTTCTTATCAAGCTCGAGGTCGTCAAGCTCGTCCTCCAGTTCAGCGATCTCCTCCTTCAGCGCCTTTATCTCCAGCGTCCCCTTGGACCCCTTCTTCAAAGACTCGACCTCAGCCCGGAGAGTATTATTCTCACTCGTCAACGACACTATAAGGCTGTCAGAACCAGCCTTGTGCTTGAGAAGATCTTCGTTGGCGGCGAGCATCCCCTTTATTTGTTCACCGAGGTCAGCAATCTTCTGGGAGGAATCCTTTTGAAGTTGTTCTTTTTCCTTCCGGAACTCCTCCCGAAGGGCAGTCACTTCTTTCTCAGCAGCCTCTTTCAGCTGCTGGTTTTTGGCGGCCGACTCCGCGAGTGCGATCCTCGCCTCATTCATGGTCTAAGTGGCCGAAGTTCGGAAGGCAACCTCCCTGGCCACCCGAACTCGGAGAAAGCCGGCGTACCCCAGCAGCTGCAAAGAAGATAAAACGCAAGGTCAGTAAGAGCCAAACACTTAGGAAAAAATTGAAGGGAAAGAGCTGTGAAGGATATACCTGAGCAGCATGCTCGGTGATCTTTGCGGCGAGAGTGTTATCCCCCGGATGGGCCGCCGCTATAGCCTTGAAGGAGGCCTCAGTAAGCACCCCCTTCGAAATTTCCTTCGCCATTTGAGGACAATCCTCGGAGTACAAATTCATGTCCTCCGTGAACGTCCAGAAAGGCTCCTTTGGTATCTTCCCTTGCGGGATTTTGGCGTCCCGAAGAGCTCGCTTCCGAGCATGTTCGGCCGCCCAGTCAGGGGTAGTCAACTCCCCTGCGTGGCAAGAATGAGAAGGAGATTAAAGACAAAGAAGGCAATCCAGAAAAAACAAAGGAAGTACACTTTGTCTGGAAACAAACCTGGTGGAACCTCGACAACGACGTCCTCGGAGTCCTCGGCCTCCTCGGTTGAAATGCCCTTGCCCTTCCGCCTGCGCCGCTCCTCGGCAGAAGGTACTTCTACCACTACATCAAGGAGGGCCTGCGACGCAGTAGGACTTTGAGGAGGGACGTCGGTTGAAGGGACCTCGGAAACAGCAGTCTCAGGCGCCGGAATCTCGGCTGTCCCAGGCTCCTCAGCAGTCTCCTCGGGAATTTCTTCTAGAGGAACCTGAGCAGGGGACCTCGGCCGAATCATCAGGCGGCGAAGTGACAGCAACCTCGGCGTCCTCGTTTCCCTCCCTAATACTTTCCAAATGGGAAGAAATAACAGTCTTCTTCGCCCGTTTAGACGAGGGACCAGCACCAACGGACTTTCGCCTTCGGGAAGCCGCCTTCTTCGTCTGATCGCCCTTCTCCACTTGGCCGGAGAAAAGGGACTTGTAATAGGCGGCAGTCCCGTCGCCCATCTCTGAAAAAGGAGAGAAACATCAGCGTAAGTCCGAGGAAAAAAACAGCAAAGGAGTAGAAGATGACTCACTTTCGACAAGCGTTTCGAAAGAAATTTCCTCCTTAAGAAGCTTGACCAACCAGGAATCCTTCCCGGCGATGGCAGGAGCTGGCATCTTGAGGTCAGTCTCGTGCTCCTTTACCACCTTTAATTCCCGAAGGACCTCTTCGGTCATCAACTTCCAGTTGATTGGAAAAGGGTAAAGGGCGCACGGAGCGACCTCGGGATCCCAGTCAGAGACAGCCCGAATGCGGGCGTCGAAATCCGCGAACACGGGAGCCAACTCTGGGGTCAGCAGCATCCTCGGATCAACAACGTCCACATCCAGTGTTCCCTGAGCCCATTTGGTCGGAACGTACGACCAGGCCTCGTCCATCTTCAGGAAGAAGAACTTCTGTTGCCACCCCCGCCAGTTGCCACCCCCGCCAGCTATCCTTAGTGGCGAAGGTGAACATGAATTTCTTGCTCCCGGATCCCCGAGGTAGCATGAAATAGAAGCCACCCTTCGGGACCACAGAGAGCTTGTAGTACTGCATAAAGATTATGAAATGGGGTTCTATCCCGAAGACGCCACACATGCAGAGGTAGGCGTTAAAATAGCAGAACGAGTTCGGGGGAAGCTGGTTCACAGCAATGCCATGAAATTTGCAGAACTCGCACACCATCTTCGGGGGAGGATACCGAAGACCGGCCTTCAGCTGGGCTCGGAAAACGGTAACCTCCTTACTATGGTTTGAAAAAGCATAATGGCTAGAACGAGGCAGCCTAGTAATGGCGTAAGAGGGAAGAAAGAATTTTTTCTTCCACCTCTCTAACTTTGCAGGGGTGGTGCAACAAGGATGGGCTAAAAGAGGCTGCCAGCTCTCAGGAATGGGCATTTTCGACATGAAAACGAGTTTGAAAACGGAAGAAAACAGTTTCCAGAGAAAAACTCAAAAGAACAGAGGGATCAAAACGCTCTGGAAAACAAAAACCCACCGAAAGATTTGCCAAAATCTGAGGACGCCGTCGTGAAAGTTGGCTGGAAAAAAGCTCTGATTAAGGTAGCTCCGCCACAGAAAGCAAGAAAGTGCAAGAACAGGGGCAAAGCAGAGAAAAGAGCAGAAGAAAAAGCAAAAGGAACTTATGATGGAATGGGCTATTTATAAAGCCAGAGGTGGGTAACCGAAACATCGTCATAAGTACCCTTTGGAGGCGAACCGTCGCCGTAACTGCTCTCTGCACCTGAAAAGGCGCGCCCTCTGTAACCGACGCGACTCTCCTCCAATGGCAAAGCGCCACGTGTCAACCGCTGCGCAAAAATGGTGGACACGTCCTCCAAACGTCCCTTGAAAACTGGGACACGTCTTCTGACATCCCTGGAAAACTGGGACGCGCCGCTCAGACTGACACGCTTGGCCAAACAGACCTGCAGAAACAAAGAGCAGGCCAACTCGAGGACGCCAAGAGACAGGCTATGGCCGAACAGCCCATGACCTTCGGGCAAGAGGTGTATCTTCGGCACAGGCTCCGCCTCGAAGACACCAAAGAACAGGCCAAGGCCGAAGAGCCCATGATCTTCGGGCAAAAGGCGCATCCTCGGAACAGGTTGAGCTTCCAAAGAGACTCCCATAAACAACCTCGGAAAGAGATGCAAAACCGAAGTCTTCACTTCGGCTTTCCAAAGGGGGGCATGTGATAGCCAAACGCTATCGCCTCTATCTGGCCGAACTCCCTGCCACAAGAATGGCCAGAAGAAGCTGGCGCTACCCGAGAAAAGGTGTGATCATGCACCTCGGGAGATAGCCGAAGAGCTCCGAGCCCGGCACGCCAGGAAAACCCGAGGACACTACTTGCCCCCCCAAGGTTGTGAACAGATCGCCTTCGGAAAAGCGGCACCAGACATAGCGAGCCGAACATGATATCCCCGAAGGCGGAACTCCCTGAAACTGGGAACCCCCGAACTGAGGGCTTGTTTCCCGAAGAGGCTCTGTCCGTACCAAAGGACGACCTCACCCAGGGACCTCGGGAGTACGGCAGGAGCATTTATGGAAGCATTTAAGGAAGCCTCTGACACATCCATTCACAGACGCCACAATCCGCCTCAAAAGGCGCACTGCCACACTGACGCCATCAAAATCACATCATGGCCCGTCTCAGCACATGGCTCAAGGCAACCTGCTACCAGCTATCTGTCTCCTACGCCCAGAAATTCAGGAACATCCGACCGAACACGTGTCGCGATCTGAACGGGCTAGGCGCTCCTATAAATACCAGGAATTAATACTTGGCAAGAGGCTGGTTGGCAAAACACTGCTCCCACACTCTGAGAAAATTATCAGGCGAGACTCCTCAGCCTTTTGTGCTATTTTCTCTGCCTTTCTCTCAGCCAACCACTGACTTGGGCGTCGGAGGCTCCCCCCCGGAAAAACACTCCGGGGGCCTCCTAACCCTTTTTTTTTGAGCTTTCAGGCACTCTCCTTTGGGCGATCCAATCCACCAAGTGTTCTTCCTCCCAGAAGTCTCTCCTCCAGTCATCATGACTCTGAACGATGAGGCCCCTGGCCATCAAGTACCCTTTTGACGTCCTAGTTTCCTATCCTTGCCATGACAAGGAGTGGGTCGTCGTGGGGGAACTTTATTGTAGACTCGTCTCTACACATGAGTCTGCTTGGTGAGTTTCCGTACTCGATTGCGGAGATTTCTCTTATCTTTCTCTTCCTCTCAACCGAGGGTATCCCGGTAGTGATGGTTTGGATAACCCCCGCTGATGGTGGCAGATTCTTTCGAGGACTCCAGTCCCGACGTCTGTCCGAATCATACACTTCATCGTCCCCCCTCCTTTGTTCTTCTTTCCTTCCTTTTGGCGAAGGCATCCGCAAGTACCAGCGAAGTTGACCCTGCTTGATCAGGGACTTGATATATTTCCTTAATTGAAAACAATCCTCGGTGTGATGGCCGTGGTCTCGGTGGAACTGACAGAATTTCTTCATGTTCTTCTTGTTTTTCGAGGTCATGGCCTTTGGCCTTGGAACTGTGGTTCCTTGCCTTTCTAGCGCCATGAGGATGCTAGCTTTTGTGGTGTTCAAGGGAGTAAACGTCATTGGCCTTTTCCCCCTTTGTTTTTGGGGCCTTTCCCCATCATTCTGATGTCGAGGCTGATGACCGGGCCCTTCAGGGCGTGGATGCTCCCATTTTGGTCCTCCCATTATAAGCTCCTCGGCCGCCATATGCTATTCGGCCCTTCTATAGAACTCCCCGAGGGTGTCTGGGGGGTCTTTGGAAAACTCATAGAAAAGTTGGGAGTCCCTCAGAAGTCCTCTAATCATCACGAGGATTCGAATTTCTGGCAAAAAATTAGGTACGCTCAGCGTCTCTCGGTTGAACCTTTCAACATAGTCGCGAATGGTCTCCCCACCTCGCTGGGCTATGTCAAACATTTGCACTGGCATTTTGGCGGTTGGCCTACTGCCAATTAACTGCTGGGTGAAGGCAGTGCATAGCTACCAAAAACTTAGCAAGCTTCCGTGGGACAGAGAGTTATACCATGCCGTTGTTGGACCGGAGAATGTTACCTCAAAACACTTACAGAGAGTTGCGTCATCTGCGCCATGGAGTACCATGCTTCGCTTATATTTCGTTAGGTGCACCTGGGGGTCACTACGCCTGTCGTAAGTTTCTAGGCATGGCACCCTGAAATCACTGGGCATGGGCGTCTCCACCACCTCGCGCACGAAGGGTGACTCTTCTCCAGTTTAAGAGTCAGACAGCCTGGACTAGACTGGTTTTCGGGAGATCTGCCTCTTAACCTTCTCCAGTCTTCCCAAGATTTTCTCCATAAGGATAGTTGTGTTAACTTCTCCTTGCTAACTGGTGTTCGCCGGTAATGGAAAATTTCTTCTCCTCCTCGGAGAATAACTGTTAATGTTGTGCCCAAAAGCCAATCATGAGATGATTGTATTTTTGCACATTGAGTCATGATATTTTATTAAGGCCTTAATCCAGCAATTATGTTTGTTGTTTTGTTTCTGCGTAACTTAACAAACATAATTGTAACCCTAGAATAATGATATTCTTAAACGTCCCTGGTCTAGTATTATTGTGGAGCGGGTTGCAATAATACATAACGACTAGCATATGTGGAGACTAATATTGTCACACCTCACACAGGCCCTGGCCCATCACTATAGAGGTTTAACTCTTAAACCTTAAGTTTAACTCCCAAATTTCAAACTCATGTTAAACCTCCCAACTTGAGTTTAACCTGTTAACTGGAGTTTAATTCCAGTCTCTTAGATTCGGCCAATTTAGGTAACTTAACTTTAAGTCTTATTTTCTTAAATTGAAAAGCCTGGGAGGTGGCCCAGGTGGCTTCTATATGGACTCATTAAATTATTTGCAGCAAGGGCAAGGCCCAAACCCTTAACTTGCTCCACAAGCAAGGGTTCAATTAATATCTTGGACAACAAGCAAGGCAACACTTAATGCAATTTAAGTGCATAAATGGTGTGCATCAAGTGTACTATCTATATGCCAACCAAGAAGCCCACAAGATTTGGTTTAGATTTTTAAAAACCATATACAAAATGTGCATGGTGCTCTCGGCCAACTAAGGTACATATAATTATGCACAACATTTTCATGAAGCAAGGCTCACACTATTCACATAAAGGTGCCAAACCTTGGCCCATAATATCCAGCAAACATAAGCCAGCATAATGCTATCCATAATCCATACATAACTTGGCATAAAAAACCATCAAGCATTATAAGTCTAGGTGTTAAAGACTACTCATATTAACACAAAAAGGGTAGTCTACCTAGCAACCATAACATGGCTACACATGCCATGAAACCAAAAGTATTTATGCCGAGTTTACATGCTAAGACTCCTAATGGTCAAACATGACCTTAAGTATGCCATACAAGAGTACACACTGCAACACCAACCCAATGGCTTGATTCATGGTCATGAAGGAAAACACTATGATCAAAGCTACAGTCCAGGTATCCATAACTCTCCTAGACAAGGCTCCAACTACAGCCTGCAAACTTCCACTATAAGTCTCGGCCAAACAAGAAATAAGACTTGTATATTAATCAAAATGCTAAGCCAAGCACACATTGGCACATACCTTGCAAAACAAGCAAAATATAAACACTAAGCACACACACAAGCAGCTTAGCCTTACTCAGGCCGAATGTCCTTGCCTGAAAAATAAAGGATGGGCAATGAGCATATAACTCAGTAGGATTCACTTAAAACATATACAACTCATATTGAGTCTATTTAGTTAAGCTGAGTAATCACTCAAAGCTTAACCTCCCCTTAGTTAGCTCAACCTGCAAAACAAACACCAAGACAAGAAAAACAGACATATACATATACAAAACAGATAAATAAGTCAAATATTTCATAAGTGGGGTTAGCATGCACAAGGAAACACCAAAGCACACAAGTACACACACACACTCCACAATGTTGCTCTCGGCCATATAAGCCATACATGTACCCATGTGCATTTCTTGCACACAAACTTACCAATACACCATTTCCATTTGGAGCTCCCAAAATGCCAAGCAAATAAGCCACATTTACTTGCATTTCTAGTACATGTACCATAGTTAATTAGCTAATCAACAAAACAACCAAGTATAACCATTAAGCCCATCAAGTAACTAAGGTCATATGGCACATTTAACCATCACTTAGCCACTCTAGACACTTGAATCATGGTGTACATTACCAAGCAAAGTCAAGTGCCAGTGAACCCTACCTCAGTAGCTCTCGGCCTACAACCAAGCTTCAAGTATCCAAGTGTTCCTCAATCTCAATGCCTACCAAATCAATCACATAGGCATCAACAACACTAACTCATGGATTAAATTACCATGATTTCACATGAAGAACACTAAGATACACACACTTAAGCTCTCGGCCAAAAAGGCCCATTTTCATATACATGTGTTACTCATCATTCTAACACACCACATAATATTCTAATCATCAATGAACATCATCTAAATCATTATCTCCAATTAACCAAGTGAAATGCACCATTCCACTATAATTCAAGTTCTCGGCCATAGTGCCTAGTTACACATATCTATGTCCTTTATCCAACCAATTCAACACATAGCATCAAATCATTGATGATTATTGTTTCATGGTATCATTACCATGTATTCAAGTTATGAGCACCAAATCATGCCATTTCAAGCTCTCGGCCATAAAGCCCAAACTTCACATATCAATGTTCCTCATCACTCTAAACCAACACATGTTAACCAACTCATCATTTATCAATGACCATGGCATCAATGCCATGTAAACAAATGAGGAACACACATTTACCTCAAGATGCACCTTTCGGCCAAACTTCCTTTTGTTCAACTTGATGTTCTTCACTCAAACTTGCCTAGCACAAGAACAAATAGGCAACAACAATACTTAGTCATGGATTAATTTCCATGGAAATGAAGAAGAACACCAAGTTTATTCACCCAACACATTCGGCCAACAATCCACTTCCAAACCGAGACATTTCTTTGTTCATTAAGCTTAATATAACTTCAATTGAGCACTTAGGTTCCTTGTACATGGAAGAACTACCATGAATTCAAGGAAACAATGAAGTTACCTCAAGAACCCTAACTTGATTCCTTCTCGGCCTTGGCTTGATTCTTCAAGAACAACTTGAATTTG